>CATIWC010002593.1:0-130462 GCA_948472305.1 Vicia faba | reverse complement strand
CCGTCATGAATCAGGCGCCCAGGATCATGAAGACCCCGGGCAGCTCTGAGGTTTTTCACCTAAAACTATGAATGTGTCGGCCACAAGTATGCGTTTGCCGGCCCTAGACATGAATCTGTCGGGCAAAACACGAGTTTACCAGGCTAACCCAACGCTAACGGTCCTAAAACATCTACAATTTCCAGGAATCATGCATTCTAAAACGGAAAAATAAAGAAAGTAGGTCACTTACTTGGATCAAAGCTTGGGATTTGGCTGAGAAATGAAGAATCTGAGACGGGAAGTCGCAACTGGAGAAAGTGTTGAGAGCGGCAACGGAGAGAGCACGGAGAACGGAAAACGTATTATGGGGCCCAAGGATCCTATTTATAGTGATGACGTGGAATACCAAACGTCACCTCGTTCAACCACGGACTCCACCTCCTCGACGCGCTGCTCCCAACGTAATGATGGCCCTACCCCCTAGGGTGGCGGCACAGCTCCCGAAAGATGCCTCGTGTGCTCGACCAACGCGCCCGGTACGGATCCTCCACGCATCCACCACCGAGGACTTCTCCGAGCACGACGCGAGGAAGCCCCTCGAGGGCCCACACCTCCATCCCGGGCACGAGACCTCAGCGACGGAACAACTTGGTTTCAAGTCATGGCTCCTCGCGAAGGAACCACGACTTGGGGGGCTCCTGTTCTGGACTGGGCCCGACAGGCCCAAAAGCATTACTAAGGCCCAGTCCAAAGGGACTCACTAAGGACCACACTGGGCAAAGGGGGTCACGTCCATGCCCGACACCCTGATGTCCACCTCGACATCTCGATGTCCAGCCCCACGCGATGAAGTCATGCTCGACAACCTGCCACCCGGCTCTATGTCCTGGCGTCCAGCTCGACACTCGCTGTCCAGCTCGAGGTCTTGGCGTCGAGCTCGGCACCGTGCTGTGCAGCTCGACATGGACTCGAGCTACCCGGCTAGGGCAGACTCAGTCCACCGTTGCCCCAACGATACTCCGGAAAGACCGCGTCTCCGTCCGCCCGCACTTTACGCAGCACATCCAGGAAGGGGACCACGTGCTGGTCCCCACTACCCACGTAGAACCTGGCAGTTCCTCCATTGGGCCAAATCCGCCCGGCCCAACGAAGGAACCTTGGCCCAGCGCTGGGGGCTATAAATACCCTCTGTTTCCAGAGGGTCAGGTATTGATCATTCTAACCTCAACTCTATTATCTGCTCGTACTCCCACTGACTTTAGCATCGGAGTGCCTTGCAGGTACCCCCCCTCTTCGTTCAAAAAGCCTTCAGCTCGGAGTAAGTCGTGACGGTCCAAACCTTCTGATCAGGTCAGATCAGGATTTAAGATCGATATATTCTTGAACTTGAGAAAGAAATTAGGAATAATTTAGATTGACTATGACTAGACAATTTGAATTATGGGAGTGTGTTAAATATTAAAATAGACTTGTTAGATTATATTAAATTTGATTAGATTTAATATTTAAATATAATTCAAGTTGCGTTAGTCCAAATTCAAGTTGCGTTAGTCCAAATTCAATTAGGATTGTATATAAATAATTAGTGTATATGTTTATTTTGTACATTATAATTTATTAAGTGAATAATAGAATCTTTATTTCCTTTATTATCCCTTTCTCTCCCCACTAAAAGTATTTCACGCACTAACGAATTAAAAAATATAAATTCAACTTTGATAATTTGCTACAGTTTTGTTATCGTTAAACTAGGAATTTTTTAATATTAGTTAGAACTTTACTAGGAAAATTTTGCAAAGATAATTAGCCACTCAATCCATACTACATATTTTGTAGTTAATCTCGAATAAATCTCCAAGTGTATTTGCCGTAGTTAATCGAAGATTTTCTTGTTGTGAAAATTTGCTTTTGAAATGGCTTTAAAATTTAGAACAATCGTGATTTGAAATACTAATTACTAAGACACAAAATTTCAAGGGGTGAAGCTGTTTAATAATGTTTAACTTAATTAAACTCTAAAATGACATAAAAATGTTTAATAATAGTTATTTTATTTTAAAATTTAGTCGACAGAGGTAAAATTGAAAAATAAGTAATGAAAAGGTCCAAACTTTAACCTATTTAAATAGTTCATAAAAAAATCTACAAACTCTCAAAAATAAACTCATGAAAATATTAATGTTTCATGACAAAATATTTTATACAAAAATTCATATTACATATTCTAAATGATTTTTTTATGACATGTTATTTATAAGACTTAAAATAAATCATATCAAATATTTAGAAACCAAATCAAACATAATTTAATAGTCAAAAACATAAAACTTATGTGATATTTCCAGAAAAGAAAGTCAACTAATATTACTCAAATGATTTCACAATTACAACGACATAATGGACACGAATAAGCCAATTGACGAATAGTGCATTTCTTGAACCATTGAAAAATGCAATCTTTATGAAAGATATGAAAGCACTTTGTCTTAATAAGTTCTGATTTAAATTCATTTGAGAGCTCTTCCAAACAAATTGAACATTGTTTTGTGGAATAATCTGAAGTGTCATGCATTGTAACTTTCTCTAATCGATCCACAATGAGTTGAGATGCTGCACACACATGTGGATGAGATTCTTGAACCATAGGTTGTGTGGTCAAACAAAGCGTCACATGCATCTCTAATACATCGCGACCTTCATTGTTTTCTGCGCGCATTTGCCTAGCACCAGCTCCAATGACAGGAAGAATTGTTCTTAATATAGAATGTGGAATAGGCAGAGTGGAAAAAGAATCATATAAACAGATATTGTTATCTTCGTCCAAGACTGTTGTGTCATTACAACTACATAAGTTGTTACTAGAAATCCAAAAATTCTGATTAATAATGGTGGTTGTAAAGTCATCGATTGAATTTGTAACATTAGTTTGAGAGGGCAAATTTACATTGATCAAATGAAAATGAATGTAAAAATCGCCACTTGAAAAATCATCGGGTGGAGTTGTAATGGTTTGATCTTGAGTAGAAAACATATTTAGAGAAAAGTTGAGTTCCATGGATGAAGCTATTGTGTTTGTATTGTGAGATTTATTTAGTTGCTAAAACAATTTACGTTATTTATATAGTAAAAGTAAAAGCCTTAAAATTTGATATTTTTTTAACAGAAGATTGATTCATTTAATGATAAGATCCAATCTTTAACGAAAAAATAGGTATAGAGAACCAAATAAAACGTAGAATTAAAACTTAAACTTGATTCATTTAATGATAAGAGCGAAAAAGAAGCCCACACAATCGAAACTAAAGAGAAAAAAGATTTTTAAACATAACATATTTATAAATCAAATCTATTATTTTAGGTAAAAGGAAATAACACCAAATCCGGAAATTAAAATTTAATAACATTTGCATATCTTAATTCATAGTACAAACTTGTATTAATTAATTAATTAATTAATTAATAGATAATGCTAATTTATACCCTCAAAGTACTTGTTAAAAAACTTATAAATTGAAATATTAAATTGAATATAAAAACTTTATTTTAAAAATTGTATATTGATTTGATTAAAATTTTATAATCAATTATTTTAATTGTTTTTTTATATGAATTTTTTATTTATTTTTTAACATGTGTTCTTAGAATACAAGTTAACATTACTCTTAATTAATATATATAATTATGATATAATAGTTGTAATGACTTAATTAATATATAATGGTTGCACAATGTCATTATAAATAATAAATAAATATAATATAGTGATGATTAAAAAATATATACAACATATATATAAATTAAGTAGTCTCGACTCGTCCGAATAATATATTTTAATAATAAATAAATAAAATAATAGAAAAACCAAGTAATTAATCTATGTTTTTATTATAGTAAAATATTGATAAATTAATTTACCTTTTTGATTTATAATATCGTAAATCATTTTGTTAATAAGTAAATAATTTTAATAATTAATTCTAATATTGAAGCAACATAATAATAATTTATTTATTTACTATTATTAATAATTAATATCAATGATTAATAAGATTATATGTAGATACAATTTCATAGATTTGAGTTATATTTTTCTTTAATAAAAATATGATAAATATATTTTAATATTTTTTAAGGAGTAAAAATAGGAAGAAATTATATATGTATAAGAGGAAACTATACCCTTGTCATATTTTTATTATGAAAAAACATAAACCACACATAAAGAAATGCACGTAAGTTTTTTTCTATTAAAAATAAATATTTCAAAAAAGTTTAAAATAATAAACCAAAATATATCAAATTAATTTATCTCATTAAGAATGAAAATTTTGTATTTTACAAAACATATATTCATCCATCTTAATTGTCTCATAAGAAAGTACTATCTCATATAAATCAAGAATGAGATTTTTTATAATTTATATTAATATAATATTGTATAGACACATTTATAAATATAAATTAATATTAATGTGTGAATCAAAATAAGGACCACAACTACAAAAATATCTTTAAAATCTATTCACACATAAGATTACAAGTAAACAGGTATTAACACTCCGACTGATTAAATATCTCGATTATTTTTCCATTTAATTCACCTAATTAAAATCATATATTTATTTTTTAAATGATTTAAGATTCTTATATTTTATTTTATAAATTGAAATGAACCTTTAAAAAAATTAAAACTTATAATTTTCTATATAAATTTTATATTATGTATGTTGTTAACTTAATATATATATAGGTAATTCAAATTTAATATTATGTAGAAACTTATATTTAATCATTATATTATGTAGAAAATTTAATATCTTGTAGGTAATTCAAATTTAATCATTTGATGATTATATGTTATTTCTACATGTATAAAAACCAGCACGGACATGTCGATACCGTTAATTAGGTTGCTTTTTTTTACATGATTGTTCTGTCTATAGAAGTTGGATTATTTTGTTTACATGAATGTTCTGTCTGTAGAAGTTGGGTTGCTTCTCTGTAATGCTATCCCAGATTAATAATATATATTTATGATTAAATTGGATTCTTCTGACTATTGGTTTAAGTGCAGTGAATCAGTGTGATTTTTGTTGTTTGCGAAGCTAATATGGCAAATTTGTTGCTGCCGATTTGGTAAACAAGCTGCAACATAAAGTTGTTGTTGTTGATTTGATAAAAAAGCTGCAGCATGCCTTTGTGTAGATTATGGAAAGCCTTGAGCTCAAGCTATTTAGGTCTTGGATTAAGTAATCATTTTGCTCTATATGAAACTAAAACTCAATGACATGATATCTATATTACTTGAACCACATCATGGTTTTATTTTTGTGTTAAAAGGTTTCATATGATTATTCTGAGTTTGTGTGTCTGCGGGAAGAATCACAGTAGAACAAAGAGCTTGGTTTCATTGAGAAAGGGATGGTTAACTATCTGTGCAAATTAGCTACTAGGTATGAAAACTCTTTATGCAGAGAGATTCCCAGTACAAGAAAGGGATGGTTAACTATCTGTGCAAGTTAGCTACTAGGTATGTTAACTGTCATGGATCACATGTAACTGACACAACAACTAGCTATGTCAACTCTGTTGAAGAAAAAGTTCTTATTTATGTTTTATTGCCAGTTGTTTACCATACTGTGGTCCAAATTAATATGGTTTTTTAAAAACAATTTTCAGCCATTGTTATATACATCTCATACATGTATTGTTAATTTATTATAAGTTGTAAGGCATATTGCATTGGTTATGGATGTTCAAGTAATGTATATGCACTTTTCTAGAAAAGTTATATTAAAAACTTTATATATTTTATATTATATTTGTGAGTAACATCATATCAAATACATTGTTTCATTGTTTGGGTTTATTTTAGATGAGCAAAGAAATGTGTTCACAAAAGTTACAAAGATTTTTTTTTATAAATTATAAGTTATCATTATCTCTTTTAATAGGTTGCATGAGCTTAGATGTATTACCATTTACATATATTTTGTTTATCATTTGTTCAATTATTTGTTTAATGCAGTGTGTTAAGGACTTATACAAGCTCTAATGGATATTGAGAAGTGGATAATATCTTTAACACATATAATATATATTTAATGTATTAGTTATATATCATAATGACTGTTTGTTATATATTTGGAAATAATATTCGAAGACATAATATATATTTAATGTATTAGTTATATATGTTAATGACAGGATTTTGTTTGTTCTTGAAAAGTCAAAAAAAATCTTAAAAGATATATTATTCTTTTTAATATCTTTATTATTATGATAAAAGTGAAATTTGATTTGTTTCTTTAATTCATGAGCGATGAATTTTCCCCTTGATCTGAAAAGTTTGATTTGTGGGTTTGTTACTTTTACTCTTTAATTATTATTTATTAAAAATTGTTTGCATTTTTTGGGTCAGTTAATGTTGTTCAAACAAGTTAATTTTGTTAATCTCAAATGACTAAAAATAAATTTACGGAAGTGGTTCACTCTAATTATTTAATTGGAAGTGTATTTGAATTTTTCTAAATTTTAGATTACATCATGTTTTCTCTCTTAAATTTGTGTTATTATTACAATAATATCATTAGGTTATGTTATATTACTTAAACTTATTATGAAAGTTTTTTTTGTGATAAGCATTTAAATGATTATACTATTTTTGTCAAATTGTAATATTCAATAACATAGTTTTTTAAGAGATGAATGTACAAATAAAGTCAATTGAACAAACAAACTGTTTTGGTCATATAAATAAATGTTTTTACTCAATGTGACAACTGATAATTGCTAATGGCTATATTCAAATTGGAACGGTTGAATGTGTTACTGTTGGATAGTAACGGTACTTTTATCTTAATTGTCATTTTCATATAGTAATGGTAATATATTTATTTTTATGATTTTTAAAATATTTTTTTGATATATGAAACGATAATATAATTATTTTTATGATTTTCAAAATATTTTTTTTTGATGAATTGACCTTTAACTGTTGTATGGACTAAAATTGTTTTTTTTTCTTTCTTTCAAAACCAACATATTAATGAATTGATCTTAAGACTCACAAAAACAAAAAACGGCATTAACCTTATAGTTTTTTGAAAATCAATTTTCTAATCATAAATGGTTTCTTGAAAATACAATTATCAATTAAAATTTTACAACATACTTAAGATTAAAGTCAATATTAAAAGTGAATGCATATTTAATTATAATTATACTATTTCTATGGTTAAAAATATAAATCGTCATTTGTAGTGTTATATTAAACATTTCAAACAATTAGAAACTATTAAATTAATTTTGAATAAAAATAGTATCGCTATTATTTTATATTCAACATTTATATAACCATCAAAATTATATTTTACGATTTTAATTATTTTTACATTATTAATTATTATTTGGTTTAAACATTTGCTTTTTTTAGACTTATTATTTGTGTAGTTATAAAAAAAAGTTTTTCTTTTTTATTTAAATAATTATATGCTCCAAAAACATATATTGTTTATTATCAATTTTTAATATAAAATTTGATTAATAATTTTTTATTAACTATTAGGACTTTTGAATATATATATATATATATATATATATATATATATATATATATATATATATATATATATATATATATATATATATATATATACTATATTTATTTACTATGTATAATGATATTGTGCGACTCGTGGAAATAGACGGGTAGATGACTACTTAATTATTTCATTTATTTTTCTATTAAGATATGTATTTTCGATAAGCCGACACTACAAAATAAGTTGTGTTTTGCCACGTGAATCCCACGTCGCTAACACCAAAATCACATCACAACTTCATTTTTGCCACCTTAAGAAACATGTCGCTGGAGAGCGCGTGGCAATGTTGTTGCGGCGCGGAAAACATGTCACAACGTTGCCACGTGAAATTCACGCCGCAACAAATTTTATAGGGTCAAAGGAATTCAGAGCAGAGCAGATGTCAGAGCAGATTTTATATTTACTTTTATGTTTGGTGTTGCGGCGTGTTTTTCATGTAACTAATTAGTGACGTGGAAAACATGCCGCAACTTTTTTTTTTATAAATTTATTTTATGTTTTAAATATATTAATTCTGATATAATAATTAATATTATTTTTTATTTCATTAAATTTATAAATTAAATATTATAATTTATTTATTAAATACAATATTATAAATCAAATTATCAAAAATAAAACTAAATATATCAAAATGTATAAATTAATATACTTAATATTATAAATTTAATAAACTAAAATTTAAATTTAATATTTTTAAATATACAATATGATTATAAATTTATATTACACAAATAAAAAACTAAATAGAAAATAAAAATAAAACTAAGCAGAAGGATCATTCGAGTCATCGGAAAAGTCACGAAGAAAGTCATCATTATTTTGGTGGTTATGATTTTGGCCACCACTGTTGGGATTTCTACCAAATGCTTGCATAAATTGTCGCATTTGCTCCTCCATATCAGCCTGCCTTTTCGCCATTGCCTCCATTTCTCTATTATGTTCACCCCTCATTGCCTCCATTTGAGCCTTCAATGCAGCCTCACGTTCTTCGGACTCGCGTCTAGCCAATTGTCTTACCAGTTCTAACTGATCTGGTGTCAAATTTGTTTGACGTGACCCTCCTTCACCGTCCGCAGCTCTCTGATACAGATTTCTATTCCCACTCCTCAAGGTGCCCGCCAAATTTCCACCACCAAAAAAACACCCGTTAGGCCCCTTTCCCCCAACAACTTGACTCCAAATATAGAAATCTACATCTGGATGAACCGATTTTCCCGGAGGAGGAGTATACTGAGGATTATGGGTCAGAAATTCTACAAGTAAGGCCTGATAATCCTCCTACACATACAATAAAAAATCAAGTTAAATATATAAGTAAAATTAATGAAATTAAATTAAATAAAAAATAAAATAAAAAACAAATAGCCACGTGATTGTAACGCCACAACTTATCAGTTGCCACTCAATTTTCACGCCACAACATCTCACTTGCTACGTGAAAATCACGTCACAAAATTGCTTAAAAAAATATAAACATAAATTTACTTACCAGGGCTTTTTTTATACGCTCGTCAATAAATCCTCCCGATTTCTTTGTCCGAGTTTCGGTAACCAGCTCAGTCATCAATGGTTGTCTCCTCAAACGCTTAGCCTAAATAAAAAATTAACTTAAATTAATAATATATGTTATAAATCCAAATATGACTTTAAAAAGTGGTAATAATTACCATGCGTCGAGCATGCTCAGTAGTACTAATACTTCCAACAGCATTAAGGCAACCCCCTTTTTTCGATGCCCTCGTCTTCTTTGCATTTTTATATTTAGCCTTAAATTCATCTGATTCCCAATACTTAAGAAGTTGTTCAAAAACTTCTTTGTCTATCCATTTGGGACGAATGCCCAAAAGTTGCCAATTCTCTCTAACACGTCGTAGCATGTCAGAAAGTCGTCTTGATTTCTTGCCAATTTTTTTTTTTTTACTTTGTTATGGTTCAGTGGATCCCAAACACATTTCGCCTGCAATGTTGTATGATATTAAAATAAATAGTTAGATAAATTATAAAAATAATGAAAAGGTCATTTAAATAAAAATAACTTAAGAAATAAATTAATTATACCTGAAAGTGCTTAAACCATTCATCTTTATCGGAAACTTCTCTAAAACTCTTCAAATTTTTTGTATAATTCTGCTGAATTGTATAATTTATAACCCTAGCAACAGTCCGACTCGGCCCAAAACTAAAACAATAATAATTGAATTAGCATAATTAAGTATATAAAGTTATATTAAAAATGGAAATGTGTACTTATAAATAAAAATCAATAAATAAGAAACTTACGAGTTCCCTTCAGGCCAAATCCAAAATCTCCCATCAATGGTATGAATCTCACTTGGATCATCATCCCCTCGAAGATCTCTCCCATCTATCTGATCATCGCCCACACCAAGATCGTCATCATCCTACTCTGCATGATCATCAGATGCAGGTACATGTGTGGGATGTGGGGTGCGACCAGTCTGTGTGGGTTGTGAAGAGGTGGATCCTCCAGGCTGCTGGACGGATGGGGGAATCTGTGTAGGAAGTAGGGTGCTGGATCCTCCAGGCTGCTGCATGAATGATGGTATCTATGTGGGAAATGGAAAACTGTGCTGGAAGGATGAGGGCACCTGTGTCTACTGGAATGGTAAACCAGGTGGGGCCCCAAATGGACTAATAAAACATGGACTCCCAGATGGGAACTGAAGAGGACTCTGAGAGGATAGTAATGGCGTAAATGGCATAATACTATCCATGGACATATGATGAACCCGACTCTGCGGGGGAGGACACGTGGCTGAGTGAGGTGAATGGCATACTACTATCCTTGGACGCCTGGGCTTCCTACCACTATCACTAGGACCTTTACCCTTATTATCCTTGGGTGGCATTTTTACCTATTTATAGAAAATACAAGTTAACATATAATATATTTGAAAAGCATATTTCTCATGAATACATATTCATTAACTCATTCAATAGATGGTTCGTCAAGTAAAATTACAAGACACAATTCTCATGAATACATATTCATTAACTCATTCAATAGATGGTTCGTCAAGTAAAATTACAAGACACAATTATCATGAATATAGGTTCACTATTCTAAATCGTCATGCTCGTCATCCATATCATCCTCGTCATCTGATGTGATATTATCCTCGGATCTAGAATCTTCATGATCTTCATCCTCATCAACTTGATTCCCCTCAACCATTGTATCAGACAAATTTGTAGTGTGTTCATCTGGAATCACATCATTAACTTCAATTTCATCAACTTGGTAAGCAACATCTTCCACTAGATCGTCAATTTTAATATGACCCAATGGTTTTGTTTTTATTACAACACAACACTGCCGTTTACGTGGCACAAATGAAGGATAAGGAACATAATAAACTTGCCTAACAATATTTGACATTATGAAAGGGTCGTACTCTTTGTACCTCCAGTCCATTTGAGTCTCAACAGTACCATATGTCTTATCTATTTTTGTGCCTCTAGTTGGATCATACCATTCACAATAAAACAAGACAACTTTATTTTCCGAGTCCAAGTAATTGTATACTAACTCGTAGATATGTTTAACAAAACCATATAAGTCATCTTCACCACCATCTGTAACTCCTTTCACAAATACGCCACTGTTTATGGTTTTTTTCCCTTCAGTCCATTCATGAGTGTGAAATTTATATCCGTTCACGAAGTATGTGTGCCATTTGTTTGCACTTTGACGAGGTCCATTAGACAAGTTTCTCAAATGAAGTATTTCTGGAGTCGGTGCAACAACCCTATACAATTTCTCCTTGAACCATGTTGGAAATTGGGCATGAATGACACCAGATGTTGATTGTACACCGGTACTATAAAAATAGGTGTTGTTAAATTCCCTAAAAAGAAACACACTATAAGTTTCAAGGTAATCAATTTTATATTCACACTGTAAAGAAAATTAAAAAGTTGGATTATACTTACTCAAGATATGGTTTAACTTCAATGCAGTTGATCAAGACATGAACATGTGCATATTGCATTTCTTGTTGGGTCAACTAATGCTCACCCTTCTTTCCAGAGGGACGACCTGGAAGCCCGAAGACTGATAAGGTGTACTGACTTATTTCGATAACATTTACAGGATTCCTTATGATTCTTGGAGTTAACATCAAGTGCTTGAAATAGTGACTGCAAAAATGTGAAGTTTCTCGATGCAAGTAATGTGCACATATTGATCCTTCAACTTTAGCTTTATTTTTCACTGATCGCTTTGAATCACCCATGAACCTTTCAAACGGATACATCCACCTATATTGAACAGGTCCTCCTAGATAAGCCTCGTATGCAAGATGCACAGGTAGATCTTCCATGGAGTCAAAAAAACCAGGTGGAAATACTTGTTCCAACTTACAGAGAATGACTGGAATATTTTGGTCCAACTTAATGATGTCATCCACTCTTAAAGCTGACGCACAAATATCTCTAAAAAATTGACTAATTTCAGTGAGTGGATTAATCACATGTTTGGGTAGAGAACCGAACGCAATTGGTAGCAATTGTTCCATAAAAACATGGCAATCATGACTTTTCATACCATGCAACTTCCCAGTTTTAGCATCAGCACACCTTTCTAAATTTGAAGAATACCCGTCGGGCATTCTCAAACCTTTTAGCTATCCACAAACCGCTTTAGCTTCTTGGGGGGGTCAGACTGAAACAAGATTTGGGTTTAAATAATTTTCCATTTGGTTGAGGCTTCAATTCCAACTCTTTACGATTACACCAAATTTCCATGTCTTGTCTATCCTTCACATTATCTTTTGTTCTGTCTTTAACATCCATCACTGTGTTAAATACGTTATCAAAAAAAATCTTCTCAATATTCATAACATCAAGATTATGGCGCAACAAATTATCTTTCCAATACGGGAGGTCCCAAAATATACTTCTTTTTGTCCAATTATATGTGACCCCATATCCTTCAATTCTACATGCTTTGCCAGTATATGTAAACTTTGGAAGTTCACAAACTTGGTTCCATATAGCAACTGGTGACAATCGAGGCGGAGGCAGATCTGTTACCCGTTCGTCCTTTTTGAAATTTGTCTTGTTTTTTTTAAAGGGATGATTTGATGGTAGGAATCTGCGGTGACAGTCAAACCACAAGCTTCCCCCCTTTTTCCAATGTAAACGCCTTAGTGCATTCCATGCAATGCGGACAACCCATTCTGCCATGCGTACCCCAACCAGACAACATGCCATATGCTGGAAAGTCGTTAATGGTCCACATCAAGGAAGCTCGCATAGAAAAGTTTTGTTTATGGGATATATCATAAGTCCATTCTCCATTATTCCACAACCTCTTCAAATCATCAATTAAAGGTTGTAAGTACACATCAATTCTAGTTTTTGGACTCGACGGTCCTGGAATGACGCACGTCAAAAACATGTATGGTTTTTTCATGCACATCTCAGGAGGGAGATTGTAAGGGGTTACAATAACTGGCCAACAAGAATACTCACTTCCAGACGCTTAGACATATGGAGCAAAACCATCAGAGCATAATCCAATCCTGACATTTCTAGGTTCCGCGACAAAATTAGGATGTACCTCATCAAAGTGCTTCCATGCATGGCCGTCAGATGGGTGTTGCATATTGCATGGGCTTGTTTTTTTTTGTATGATGCCATGTCATTTAACTTGCACTGTGCATTGAAGAAAACATTCTTTTTAACCTTGGTATTATCGGAAGATAAAACATGGACTTTACTGCTACACATTTTTGCTTACTGTTAATGGCTCTATTGCGAACTTTATATCTTGGACTCTGACAAAACTTACATTCCTCTGACGATCCATCTTGAGTACTGTTGTACCCCAAAATTTTCCCTCTCATTTATCAAGACTTTTCTCACAAGACTTCTTTGACTCAAGACAAGATTAGGGTTTGGTCAGCTCAAGCCATCTCATCTGGCACTGATAACCCAAAATTAGGGTTTGAGTTTGCACAAGGATTTTTGGACCATCAATGCTTCATGTGACTTTCATACATCATTTTGGACCCCTAAGATTACTCATGATAAGTTTCAAGCCTTGAACCACATTTTTGATTAGTCAATTGGACAATTGACTTAAAAATCAGCTGTATTGGGGAAAAAGTCAACCATGGCCAATTTACAGCCAAACTTCATAATTTTTGATCCACATCAACATTTTAGACTCATATGTACCATTTGATCAAGTTTGGATCACAACTCCTCAAGAAATTTGATCAAATCATCAAAAGGGCAAAATGGTCAAAATTAGGGTTTTGACTGATAAAGGGCAATTTCTGATTTTTTTAACCTAGCCAATGACCAATTGAGTTCAAGAATGATTTCAAGGATTCAATGGCATCATCTTGACTCAATTACATGGTTCAAAACATCTCAAGTTCATTGGATTGACAGATGAAATTTGCAGTCAACTGATCAAAAGTCAATTGTATACTGAAAAGTCAAACTTTGACTTTTTGGTCAAAATCAAGTTCCAAGGGTCATAATTCATCAAGATATGTCAAAATGTGAAACTTGTTCATCAAGAAAACCAAATTTGAAAATTAGGGTTTGAATTTGAAAATTTTCATAACTTAGAAATTTTCTAAGTATAAATTTTTTCTTATTTTTTCTCAATTTTACACCACTTTTTCACCATGATTCATTTTGATTCAAGGAAAGTCCCCAACATGAAAGTTGTAGACCTCCATGAAATATAAAATTTTTCTTCACAAACGTTTCCCTAAAGATGCTTGGATCTCAAGTTATAAATTTGTGAATACATGGTCATGTACTTCTTAACTTAGTGAAATTTTGCCCTAATTTAGGCAGGTTTTGGACCCAACTTCATGGAAAGTTTTCATCTAGTTCCAAGAGGTATCTCAAAATTAATTTCAAATATGGATTATAGAGCACATTGCAATCTTTCCAAAATGTCCAAGAACTCTCCAAGATCATTTTTGAGTAGGGAGAATCGAAGAGAGGAAGTTGGCATTTTCTCACTTTTTGTTCAAGCCATTTTCATGAAGAACCAAGTTGCAAATCAAACCTATGCTGGCTATTTCATGATTTACAGGTCCTAAACTTGCTACAAACTCCTTAATTAAATGCTTACTCAGTTGACAAAGCCTCTATCCATGCTTTTGAACCTTTATCCAATTGATAATTCCACTTATGGAAAAAAGGTCCCATTGCCATTTTCATAAAGGGCAACTTTTGCAAACTTTGTGATCTTGAGCATTAGACCTATCCCCTTGATACAAGCAAGTACCACAGACCAAAGGCAACTTGTAGGGAAGAAATACCAACCCTAAGCAAGCTGGTACAAGCATGAGAGTTTTGTCTTGTCACTTTGCTTCAAGTACAAGAAAAGTTGCAAAAAGGCTAGGGCTTGTACAACTAATAGAGAGCTGACTTAAAACCATTTCTATACTAATATGAAAAGAATATACAACACATACAACACCAAGCAAAGGCCTGAAACACTTAGAGGAAGCAAAGCACCAAAAACTGTCCAAAACATACAGTTTCTGCATAAACACATCCAGCATCCATTTGGCTCGTGCGTTTTGTGTTTAGACCATTCCAACACCTTATATACTTGATATCAAACTCATCCAAACTATCATCCCTGTTCTGTAACCTCTGTTTCACCATCTGCCATTGTTAACTTTGAAGCTTGCAGTTGGACTTGGTCGGGGAGTTCTAGCCATTTTCAGAGCAAGGTAAGAGTTGGAACAGATTCAGGGAAGCTCAAGCAATCATCAGGCTTCCATTAAAGTTGCTACATTTCCATACACGATTCCAGCTGAAGGAGGTATGTTTTTCAAACTCTATCTCCTTGTACAGGCAACCTCATGCCACGATCTGTGAATAAAAAGTGTAGTTCTCATCCTAACAAAGTTATACATATCATTATCTTGCATTGATTTTACTTGTGCTAAGAGAATTTGGAAGTTGAAATCTCTGAAAATTTTAGGTTAGAAATTAGGGATTTTAAAACTCTCTTTGATCTTTGATAGTTAGATTACATAATTTATATGGTTGGAATCGTGAGTTCAAATGCTACATTTTTTATGTTATAAGTTTTCATTTTTATGCAAGCATGAGGAAGTTGCAGGTTGAACTGGCCAAGGCGTGAGGAAGAACAAGGCAGGACAGGGACGAGTCTGTTTGGGCTTTTTGCTTCCTGGGCTTTTTGTTTTTGCTAGCATCATCACTACTGATTTGCTATCTCACCCCCTGCTAACTCTTTTCATATTTTATTTTTTTCATTTTTATATTTAATACCTTTAATTATTTTCTTTAATGATAAAAAAATCCTAAAAAATAATTTAATTATTTTTACACTTTTATTTTATTTTTTTATTATTTCTCACATAAAAAATATAGTTTATTTTTATAAAATATGATTTATTTTCTTAATGAACTTATAAATATAATTAAATATAGTTAATATCTTTATTTTACATTTCATACTTACAAATACCTATTTTTTGCATATATTTAATTTTTGATATTTATATACAATATTATTTATTTTTTATACAAAAAATGCACAAAATAATAATATAGAAACATTATTTTCTTTTAAATAAAAAAATTAGGGTTTAACCCCTTTCAAAAAAATTAAATCTTTTTCTTTATATTTTTAGGTTTAAATTAAATATTCTTTTACATAAAAATAAGACATAAAAAATCTCTTTACATGTACATTACATTTTAAATATTGTATTATATTTATTTTAATTCGCGCAAATTCGATTTGGTTGTAATAATATATTTAGCTTTATATTTGTGTAAATCCCAATTCAAACTTGTATTCCCCCTCCCATAAAATTGTTGTAATAGCTTAGTATATTTACATTACACAATTTATTGCTTTCATATGCCATGATTAGTAATTAGGGTTTGTATGACAAGAACGAAACAAAACAAATAGAAAACCCTAAATGCAAGATCAAAAGCATGAAAATGATATACTTTACACACAAGCACCCTTAGGGTTTCTCCCACTTGGTTGCCTAAAATAAAATGGCCATGTTACGCATGCGAAGTATCTTGGCAAAACAAAACAAATTTAAGATCATAGTCCCTCGATGACGCTATTCAAAAGTTGCCTTACAAAATGATCTTGGTCCCTCAAAAATTCTAAGATACTTTGCAAACATTGCTAATCATGGTTATACGATGACCCACGCCCGTCCCGTTTACATCCAAAGATAGGGTTGCTTACCAACTCAATGGTAAGCCAAAAATGTCAAAGGAATAGAAAATACATAGGAAAGACATTTGAGTAGGTAGATAGCTTTTAGTTACTTGCTCCATTTCAAACAAAATCCTTGCTATTTTCAAAGCAAACACACACATTTCAAAAAACACCTTACAAACATTGAAAACATTTTCAAAAAGACAAACATCGTTGTATACATTCTTACGAACGAGAATCATTACAAAGATTGACTAAACGAATGACCTCTTTTACAAAATACTTTTAAAACCACATCAAACATCATTTCAAACAAACCAAAGCAAGTGATCTAAGCAAGTAACTAAGAGCCCATGGAAAACCATGGATGAAAAGGGTGCTAGCACCTTCCCTTTTCATAATCTACCCCCGAACTCAAGAAAACATCTCAAAGGTTTTTCCTGTGCTTTTTCACCTTTCCTTTTGGATAAAAGAAAAGTCGGTGGCGACTCTTGCTAACCGCAACATTTGTGATAAAACGCAAAATCTCAAGTCAGTTCTCCCACCGTATCATAAGTACCAAACTCGTTGTCATAAAATAACATGCAACCATTAATACAGCAATCAATCTTTCTTACTCTTAAACCCAACTTCAACACCAACTTCTTTGCATCATAGAAACTCACAGGCAAGTTGTCTTTCATTGCAGTTAAGTCCAACATCATTTTTGCGAAGTGCTCCAAACACTGATCAGGAACATTCCAATTTGACTTGGCGGCCAATAATCTCACACATATTGATAGCTTTGAGTCTGACGACCCCTCAAACAACGTCGTATTCATCTTATTCAACAACTGATAAAATCTCTGCGCTTCCTCATTCGACAACTCTTCCCCGTCAAAATCTTCTGGTTGATCATAGGTCACGTTAACACCAAAAGCATCACCAACCATGTCACCTATCAGATTAAAGTTTTCCTCAAATTCCATAGGCGGTTGCATAGCCGGTTGACTACTTGAAGCATCTGTGTTGCTAGTCTCTGGTACATTACTCGACAGTGTTTCACCATTATACGTCCAAACCCAATAATTTTTAATGAAACCTTTTCTATACAAATGACGTGTTATTTCCTCTGGGTCACTAATTATATATCTACATCCACATTTAAGACAAGGACACCTAACTCCTCCTTCACTTCGACAACGTTCCTGAGCAAACGTCCACGTGTTAAAACCATTAACTCCGTCTATAAAATTGGGTTTAAGTGCGCGTCTTCCTGGATATAGTCTATCGTACATCCAACTACGATAATACCTATAATATTCCATTTACTGCAAATTTATATAATCAAAACCTATTTAATTAGAAATATTAATTAATCAACTTAATAATAATCCTAAGCATATACTATTAAACATAAATATATACTTTTACTTTAACTATTTTTAATATATAATATTTTTTATTATATACTATTAAATATACTATATATTAATATAGTTTATTAAATATATAATAATTAATAAAAATATGATAACTGTCAAATATGACACATTTGTCCATGGATTTTTTTATTAATAAATAATAAATATTAGTATTAATTTTATTTTATTTTCAATTACGCATAAATTTGTCTTCATTTCCATTTATTTACAATTATATATTGATATTTAAAACGGCTCATTAAAGAAAAAATCATATTCACTAAATATATTTGGCTTTAGCACTCATAATTTTTTTTATTTCAATTTATTATCAATTATTAATTAAAATTAATTACAATTACTTTAATTTTGAAATTTTAATCAAATATTATTAATAATTTACAATAATAAATTGAAAGCTTTTTACAAATCAATAAAATATAAAGTCATAAAGATAAAATATTTTTTTTATTTTTAACTTTCAAATAAATTAAATATATAAATTATTAATATTATTATTCCTAACTCATTTATTATACATAAACTTAATAATATTTACTTTCATAAAATATTAATATTTAAATTAATATGCACTGCAAAAAATTAAAAATAAAAATTAATTTAATTTTTTTAATTAAGAAAAAATATTATACAATCTAACCCATAAAATTTTTAAACTTTTTTAAATTTTAAAAAACATCAGTGACTATTATACTTTTTCTAATTCTAACTTATTAGACTTAACAACATTCTATTAAAATAGTTCATCCAATTTTTTTTTTCCAGTTAAGACAAAAAAAATTAATTTAAACACTTAAAATTTATAAACTCCTAAAAATATTTTTTACTTTCTTTATAAATTAATAAATAAAAACTTATAAGGATAAAATCTTTTTGATTTTTAAATTGCAAATGATTAAAATGATTATTGTTATTATTTTTATTATTCACTAAGTTACTACATAAATTAATAATTATAACTATTGTATTCATCACAATTTATTTATTTATTTGTGTTTTTCACTAATTACTATATTTATTATTATTTATTTTGTAACATTAATTTACTTATTACTAAATTTTTATTATATACCCCTAAGAATATAATCAACTTAAATTTTAAATGGTTATAAAGATATAAAATATAAAGTAATAACGATATAATCTTTTTTATTTTTATTTAAAATAAAATAAATAATAAAAATAATAAATATTATTATTCCTAACAAATTAAATATTTTTTATTCTGTTTTTATAAATTAAATTAAATCAGATTCAACCAAATTCAATTAAAATTACAATATTATAATTTAACTCAAATTCAACCTAAAATTTAACTAAATTCAGAAAATATACTAAATTTTAAAAAAAATCCAAGAAATACCTCTTATCTTCTAACTCCTTCAATCTTTTTGTCCAACCTTTTTGCAATCTACTTTTATCAATCTTCTTCTATTCAAAGAAAAAATTAAAAAATTATAATCCCATAATACAATAAATAAAAACTTGTTAACAAAATAGAGACAAAATTGAATTGAATTTACCTTAAAACAAGAATTAATGGAGATTGAAGAGATTTTATATTGGAGAAGAAGAAATTTTATGAAGAAGAAAATGGTTAATGGAGGGATGGAATGAGGAGAAGAGGGTTGAAGAAGAACAATTTTTATTCTAACATAACAATATTGTCTGTCTATGGAGCGTGATTGAAATAAATATATAAAGCACTTAGCGACGTGAAAATCACGCCGCAACGTTGCCACGTGATTTTTACGTCGCAACCATCCCAACAGTCATATTCTCTTTCTTCACATGCCTTCAAAGCCTGCACACGCCAGACTGTAATGATTTGATTTTCCCATCTTAAATGTTGCGACGTGAATAACACGTCGCAACTTACTTTTTCAAAATGACAACCATCTGAACGTTAGACCAATTAAATTATTTTTTATTGTATTTTTAGTAGCGACGTGAATCCCACGTCGCAACATATTTTTTTATATAAAAAAGTCAGACAACCATCATGCTTCTTTATTTTATTAATAAAATATGTTGCCACATGATTTTCACGTCGCAATTGACTTTTTTTAGCCACATGAAAATCACGTGGCTGGAGATGATATATCTTGTAGTGCGAGACTACTTAATTTATATATCTTTTATATATATTTCTTAATCATCACTATACTATATTTATTTACTATTTATGAACACATTATGTAACCCGTGCGAACGCACGGGTAGATGATAACTTAATTATGAATTTTTTTATTTATTAAAATATATATTTTTGACGTGTCAAGACTACATAATTTGTATATGTGACATTTACTTGGTTATAACATGAAACAATCTAACTATTGATGAGCTTCAAATGTGATGAGAATACAGAATATTGATGACTAACCATGATGAGAATAATTTGATATATGTCTAAAATAATAAGTGATTAAAAGTTGAAAAATGTTTTCACAATTCAAATAATAACCAAAATACAAAATAAAAATCAAATTGATGAGCTTCTATATATGACACTTACTTGGTTATAGCATGAAACAATCTAACTATTGATGAGCTTCAAATGTGATGAGAATACAAAATAATGATGACTAACCATGATGAGAATAATTTGATGTATGTCTAAAATAATAAGTGATTAAAAGTTGAAAAATACTTTCTCTATTCAAACAATAACCAAAATACAAAATAAAAATCAAATTGGTTCTATAATTTATAATTAAAAAATCTTTTTTATAATAAATTAAAAATAAATAATTTTTTTAAATAATATTTATCACTAATAGATATTTATTTATAAACAGAATTAAATATGAGACACATATTTATCACTATTGAATAAATAAATTTAAGATGATATGACAAATATTTAGTTTTACAATTAATTTTATAAACGGAAATAAGTTGTTTTTATAAACAATAAAAATTAAACTTTTGATACAATTATTTTTAACAGGAATAAGTTAAAAATATTTTTATAAATGATCACACAGGTTCAAAGCACTTATAAACAAAAAGAAGTTTACATGTTGATTTAGTTATTTGTATAAATGAAAATAAGTTACAATAATTTTTATAAACATGAATAAGTTACGAATATTTTTATAAAAGAAAAAAATTTAACTATTAATACAATTGTTTTTATCGAGAATAAGTTAAAAATAATTTTAAAAATCGTCACACGAGTTCAAATCACTTATAAACGAAAAAAGTCTACATTTTGATATAATTATTTTTATAAATGGAAATAAGTTACAATAATTTTATAAACGGAAATAAGTTACAATAATTTTATAAACGGAAATAAGTTACAAATATTTTTATAAACGGAAAAAATTCAACTATTGATACAAGTATTTTTATAAACGAGAACAAGTTATAAATTTTTCAATAAATAGACACATAGGTTAAAGACACTTATTATGTTTGTAACTATATGGATGTTAATCAACTGAATAAATGAATGCAAGTTTGACAATGAAAATAAAAAACGTATAATATGAATCCAGACGAGACCCGTGCGATAGCACGGGTTTCTTACTAGTATATATTATCTGTCATTAAAAAAAAAGAATCACACCTAAAAAATTGTACCTAAAATTTATCATTATATTAATTGTGTTGG
The DNA here is from genome assembly GCA_948472305.1 of Vicia faba. Lineage (NCBI taxonomy): Eukaryota > Viridiplantae > Streptophyta > Magnoliopsida > Fabales > Fabaceae > Vicia > Vicia faba. The sequence continues at coordinate 108,610 of CATIWC010002593.1, read as the reverse complement.
AAAAATGACTAATGAGAACATCAAAATGGCATTAAATTGTTTTAATTTGGATATGAAATGAAAAATTGTACTCCTTCTACCTTATAATAAATGTCTCATTTGAATTTTATACGATTTTTATAAAATAGTTAAATATATTTATTTTAATAACAAAATTAATATGATTTACTAAAACACTCTTATTTGTTTTAGTAGAATAGTTGAAAAACATAAAAATTAATAAATAAAAATATAATAATTAAAATGATAATAAATATTATACTAACATTCTCAATAAACATTTATTTTGAGATATATAGATAAAATATAAATCAGACAATTATTAAGAGATAGAGGAAATAGTCTTCATCTTTTTTATTATTATGATGAAGGTTTTTACTACCAACACTTTCACATTTAAAGAAAAAGTATTATGGCAATTAATACCACAATAATTTGCACAATTTTCAAAAAATAAAAATAAAACAAAATAAAACTAGAATTTTTTTCCTTCAATTTTGTACAATTATAGCGATGCAAATTTTTTTTCTTTTCACTTTTAACAATTAGATTTTGTGACGGTTTGAAAGCATCACAAAATAAAGTAAAAGTTTTGTGACTGTTTGCAACTATCACCACAAAATGAACCGTAAAATGTGGCGGTTAAAAACCGCCGCTAATTTGCTGAAAATGAAAAGAAAAAAAACAGCATTGCTCATGTAAGAGACCTCACTATAGACGGCGCCCAACATCACATGTTGGTTACTAACTATTTAGTCATCTTCCTATACCTCTTGTATATGTCACCTTTATAAAAGTTTCTTGTCCAAGCCACTAAAGGAAGTGGAACAACAGTAGCAAAAATATGTTTTCTAGTTTGGATAATAAAAAGAGAGATATTTACAAAAAGTAAAATATTAATAAATTGAAATTTAATAAAAATAATTAAAAAGAAATGAAAAATATTAACATTTGTAACAATAATTCAAATTTCAGTACTCACAAATTTTTAAAGAATTTAATTAGAATATATAAAAAAGTTTTACACTGTGAATAAATCATCACCGTTAGATTATAAATTATATTTAATTTTTATTTTAATTATTTATAAAATAACATTTGTGGGTGATTGTGATGCACTAATTGTATAAATTTTTTTATAATACATAATAATTAATCTCATTTTTAAAATATATAAATATTTATATTTTGTGGAAACAAAAGAAAATTTTATTACCAAAACATTAGAGCTCAATTGATCCAATTTAGATCCATGCAGAAGATACAAGGCAAACCAGACACACTACATTAATCTAAGAATTGAGAGTTGTGATTTACATGCCTGAATATATCTCTATTCATTTCACATCTAATCATAAATATATATTTTAAATAACAAAAAGAGAAAAACTTTTTAAAAAAATTAAAATTTTAATTTAGAAATAAGGAGAGGAAAAATATTTTTTTTTTAATATATGAGAAAAATTGGATACACCAAAATTCTAAGATTTAATTAAAAATATTAATTTTTAAAGTAAAACACCTCTTAGGTGAGCTCATTGACGATTAGGCTTACAAATGTTTTTGTTAAATCAATCCACTAGTAACCGACTTAAGAGTCGATTATCAAAGAACGATTAAAAAAAGTTAAGATAATTACAAAATTAGCACTGTGGTTTTTTTAAAAGTCAGGTATCATAAAACTGACTTAAGAAGTTTATCTATATATTATTTTTATACTAATGCACATTGAAACAATCAACACAAATATAGTTTAATTGTTCCTTCTGACAAAACTTTAGTTAAGCCCCTAAAATGAGACATTAGCTCAGTCCCTTAGGCGATACATTAGTTGTTGAGTCTCTTAGGAGAGGCTTTATATGTATTTCTCATGTGAGACTTTAGTTTAGCCCTTCAGGAAATACCTTTCTTGAGTCCTTCGAGCGGAAACTTAGTTGAGTCTATCAGGCCCACTACTAAAAAAAAGACATTTGAGAAAAGGTTTTTACATCGGGTATCAAAATATATGATGTAAAAAATATAATTAACAAACTTTTTACATCAGGTATTTATTTGCAATTATATAAAAAATAAGAAAAAAAATATATTTCGCTACCTATTACATCGGACAAACGCATCCACCTATGTAAAAAGTTTTCAGAAAAAAATACGGTGGCATTTTTGTAAATAAGAAACAAGGTAGTAGAAATATTAATAAAAAACATGCAACATATTACATCGGTTAACTAAAAACCGATGTAATATCTTCACAACAGATATTAATATAAAAAATAAATTAAAGAATAAATTAATATTTTCACAACATATTACATCGGTGGAAGTTTAAATTGATGTAAAAAAGTCAGAAAAAAAGCTTGCATCGGGTATTAGTATCCACCGATGTAATAGGTTCAAAACCCTTACATCGGTTATTAGGATCCACCGATGTAATAGCTTCCAAACCCTTATTTCCCAAATTCAAAATATTTCAATATTTCCACTGTACAATATTCTGTAGCCGCCGTTTCACTCCTTTCCACTGTAAGCATACGACCCTTACGACCGCTGTTTCACAAACGTTACCACCGCCGTTTCCCAGCCACCATCATCGACGTTTTCGTTCACGAAGGTTCTTCGACCGCCGTTTCCGGTCGTCGTCTTCGACCGCGGTGGTTTCCGTTCGTGTTTCCGCCGTTTCTGGTCGTCGCCTTCGACCGCTGTGGTTCTGTTTGTTCGTGTTTCATCGTTTTCGACCGCCATTGATGATGATTTTTGTTGTGAATTTGCAGATTTGTTTGATGAACATAGATGATGCGGTTTGTTGAAATTTGATTACGTCTCCTTGCCGCCGTTTCACGTCGTTCACGCCGTTCACGACTTTTCACTGGCCGATTCACGCCCTTCCTCGCTCTCCGTTTCAACTGTAAGTCACATTCTTCACTTATTTGATCCATAATGTTATTGATTCAATGTTTGTTCTCTTGATTTAAGTCAATACCTTATGTTAACACTAGGTAGAAATTCATTTCAAGCGCTTTAACTTGAACAATTTTCTTTGAGAAACTTTATTTGTTGAGTTAAAAAAGCAACAATATCTTTAAGAGAAGATAAGGTGTTATGCATTGTGAAACCATAATCGAAAATATTGAAAAACATACCTAGAGAATAGAGAAATCTTGTTCTTAGGGAAGATTAACATGCTAGAGGAGATAATGCTACAATACATTATGTACAAATTTTTTGTTTGAATTCATTTTAACTTATAATATTTTTAACGAGATAAATTTTGTCACGTGATATTTAAATTGATTTTATCAAAACAATTTATAATATTTTTTGAAATTCTTCAAAATTATTTATAAAAACAATTTATAATCTATAACAATATATATAATACATGATTTATTGACATCAGGTGTTAGAATAGATATCTCAGAAAAAGTTTCCGCAATTGGTTATATATATATATATATATATTATATATATATCTATATATATATATATATATATATATATATATATATATATATTGTTGATAATATTGATATAATACTGTATAGATAGAGATAGATAAGGAACGGCTTGAAGAATTTGTGGCTACTAACTAGCCACCATTATTGTCACGTTCTTTTTTATGTCTCTTAAAAATGCAATTAATATAGTGTCAATAACACCAACCAACAACCAACCATAGAAAATTAGCAACTGAATCTTGAAATCTTAATAGAGTTATCACCTTGCCATTGAAATTTGATTATATTTTTCTTTCTCCGCGAAGCAGCGCAACTTGCAATCTCGGAATCTTCGTGAAGTAGCGCAGCCGCGGGCACACCGTTCGTCAGACCTTCCTCCGTGTGAACATAGTTATGGATCGTAGTTGGATGAGAGCTAATCGATTAAGTGACGAGTACGAACATAGAGTGATGGAATTTCTACAGTTTGCTGAAAGTAATGCTGACAAAAGTCTTCCTACGCTTTTTCTCTGTCCATGTGTTCGTTGTGCAAATAAAGAACCAAAACGTAGTAAGAAAGAAATCATGGATCATCTAATTTGTGTAGGGATTTATCAAAGTTATACAAAATGGATATGGCACGGTGAAGTAGTAGCAAAGTCAAACGTGTCTCAAAGAGATGATGTTAGTGTAGAAATGGATGATCGTCTAGAAGACATGTTGCGTGATATTGGACAAGATTCGTTTAAGAGGGCACATGCGTATGATACTATATGAAATGACAAAGATAAACCATTGTACACGGGATGCAAAAAATTTACACGTCTGTCAGCCGTGTTAAAATTATTTAATCTGAAGGCAAAGAATGGATGGACTGACAAAAGTTTTACCGAGTTGCTTGAATTGTTGACCAAAATGCTTCCAGAAGGTAATGTAATGCCAAGTCGTTATTACGAGGCGAAGAAAATATTGTGTCCGATGGGTTTGGAGTATGAAAAGATACATGCATGCCCTAATGATTGCATATTATACAGAAAAGAGTATGAAAAGTATAATCATTGTCCAAAATGCAAGGCTTCACACTACAAAAAGAAAGATGGTGAATCAATTGATGATGATGTGGTCAAAAAGGGTCCTCCTGTGAAAGTGGTATGGTACCTACCAATAATTTCAAGGTTCAAGAGATTATTCGCCAATGCAGATGACGCAAAGAATCTTAGATGGCATGCAAAAGAAAGAAAATATGATGGACAAATTTGTCATGTAGCCGATTCTTTGCAATGGAAGAAAATAGATTCTTTATTTCCAAATTTTGGCAAAGAGTCGAGAAACCTTAGACTTGGACTTCCTACTGATGGAATGAATCCGTTTGGTAATCTGAGTACTAACCATAGTTCTTGGCCTGTTCTCTTGATGATTTACAACCTATCTCCTAGGCTGTGCATGAAGCGTAAATATATTATGTTATCGATGATGATATCGGGCCCAAAACAACCAGGAAATGACATAGACGTTTATCTAAGTCCACTGATTGATGATTTAAGAGTGCTGTGGGAGGAAGGGATGGATGTTTTTGATGCGTATTCTGGCGAACAGTTCAATATGCGTGCCATGTTGTTTTGCACCATCAATGATTTTCCGGCATATGGTAATTTGTCTGGGATAAAGTTAAAGGGCATAATGCGTGTCCTATATGTGAAAAAGACACTTGTTACCATCAGCTTGAAAAAGGAAAGAAGACTGTTTATCTCGGGCATCTAAAATTTCTAAAACGTTATCATCCATATCGTAGATTGCGGAAAGCTTTCAATGGGGAACAAGAGCATGGTGTTGCTCCAAAGCCCTTGTCTGGAGAGGAAGTTTATCGGCGACAACAGGGACTTGATGTTGTCTTTGGAAAGTACCAAAAACGATCTACTATGAAAAATGTATGGAAAAAGAGATCGATTTTCTTCGATCTTCCATATTGGTCTAGTCTTGATGTAAGACATTGTATTGATGTGATGCACGTGGAGAAAAATGTATGCGATAGTGTAATCGGAACACTTCTCAACATTCAAGGCAAGACAAAAGATGGTATTAATGCTCGTCTGGATTTGAGTTTGATGGGTATACGAGAAGAGTTAACTCCACAATATATAGGTAACAAGACATATTTGCCTCCTGCCTGCTACACTTTGTCTAAAAAAGAGAAAACAAGTTTTTGTGAGTGTTTACAAAGTATCAAAGTGCCGCATGGTTACTCATCAAATGTCAAGAGGCTTGTATCAGTTAAAGATTTTAAATTGGTTGGCTTAAAATCTCACGACTGTCATGTCTTAATGCAACAACTACTACCATTGGCTATTCGTGGATATTGCCTAACAACGTAAGGAAGACTATAACTAGGTTGTGCTTATTTTTCAATGCAATTTGTTGTAAAACCATTGATCCACTAAAGTTAGACGATTTGGAAAATGAGGCTGCAGTTATCTTGTGCCAATTAGAGATGTATTTTCCTCCTTCATTTTTTGACATTATGGTTCACTTGATTGTTCATCTAGTAAGGGAGATTAGATTATGTGGTCCAGTTTTTTTATGGTGGATGTATCCAATAGAGCGATACATGAAGATTCTAAAAGGGTATACAAAAAACCTACACCGTCCGGAAGCATCGATTATTGAGAGGTACATTGCAGAAGAAGCAATTAAGTTTTGTTCTAACTATTTGTCAGGAGTGGATGTTGTAGGGGTTCCCAAGTCTCGTCATGATGAAAGATATGAGGGTGTGGGTAAACAAGGTTTAAAAGTCAATAGCTTAAGTATTTATGTGGTTGTTCAAGCACATTTGTATATATTGAATAACATAGATGAAGTTCAACCTTACTTATCTGCTCACAAAAGCATCATAAAGAAAAAGTACCCCAATATGAATGAAAGAGGGTTGTTAAAAGAGCATAATAAGAGTTTCTCTGAGTGGTTTAAAGAAAGAATTGCTAATGAAGATAGTGTTTCTAATACAATTAAGTGGTTGTCTTACGGGCCTAAATGTAACATAATAACTTGGAGTGGATATGATATTAATAAAACCTCTTTTTATACAAAGTCAAAGGATAACCATAGTACCATGCAAAATAGTGGGGTAATGATTGTGGCCGAGTCCATGCACTTCTCTAGTGCTAAAGATAAAAACCTGGTTATGGCATCTACACCGTACTTTGGGGTGATTGAAGAGATTTGGGAAGTTAATTATGTTGTGTTTAAAGTTCCTGTATTTAAATGCAAATGGATTGATATCAACAGTGGTGTCAGAATCGATGAATTTGGAGTTACACTGGTTGATCTTAGCAAGTTAGCTTATGCGAACGAACCATTCATCATGGCATATCAAGAAAAACAAGTGTTTTATGTCACAGATCCTTCTAATAAAAAGTGGTCAGTGGTTTTACAAGGAAAGGTCCATGATAGTGATCAAAATCATGATGAGAATCTTGATATTTCTGAAACTCATCCTTTCTCAACAAATGTGACTACATTCATTGAAGAAAATGAAGGGGATGATGTGCATGCTATTCGCATAGACCATGAAGAAGGGATATGGAAGGACTAGTAATATTTTTTGTATAAGTTAATTCCACGTTACTTTATTTTCTAATTGTTTTTATTTTGTGCTTAATTTTATTTCTAATTGTTTTTATTTTGTGCTTAATATTATTTCTAATTATTTTTGTTTTGTGTAAACAGATACATGGGTGATTCAAACCCCAATAAAAGAAGAGTTAGAGGTCCCACTTTAATGACACAAATTGACAAAGTTCATCAAACAGGTGAAAAGATAAAGGTCGAGTTTAATGCAAGAACCTATGAATGTATTGGTGTTGGTAAAAATGCTACACATTTCAAGAGTTATATAGCATCTCTTGCTCGACAGTATTGTAGTATTGTGAAAAATGATTGGAAAGAAGTAGATGAAGGCGTAAAAGATGCTATTTGGACTGATATTCAGGTATTTTAAATACAATAGTTTATTATATTTTATAATCATATACTAATTAACAACATATGACATATACTATATTTGTAGGCTCATTTTACTATTCCAGAATGTAAAGATCCAAAGAATGATAGGTTGAAGAAAGAATGGATTAAATACGCGGGAGAGCAATGGAGAGGTTTTAAGACACAACTCACAGATAGATATATTCATCATCCCATAGAAAATGATCCTCCTCCATATGTCAAGTATAACTTTATTATGGAAGACGCATGGAAAGAGTTTCTCAAGATTTGAGATACCCCTGAATTTAAGGTTAGTAGGAGTTATATGTTTTTGTGTGCATAACATTTTTATTATATTTAGTGATTAATTACTTGTTTGAGTTTATAATAGGAAAAAGTCAGAAGGGTAAGGATAATGTGGCCAAGAATGTATACCCACACGTATTGTCTCGTGGAGGGTATCGCTTACTTGAGGAGAAAATTATGAAAGAAAAGTCATCATCGAGAGATAATTCCACATTAGATGATAATGATAGTCCATCTCCACCATCACGCCATGAGTTATGAAAGAGAGCTCGACAAAAGAAAGGAGGAGAATACACATCAAAATCTACACAAGAGTTTGCTGAAAAAATTGTAAGTAAACAACGAAAAATTATTCAAGTATCATTATATTTGTGATTGATTAATTGATGTTTTTGCATTTTGTAGGATTCTCTAGTTTAAGAAGCTGAAAAAGGTGCAATTGTTCCGGATGGACGTAACGATATCTTATCATTAGCCATTGGAACATCTGAGCATGGAGGTCATGTTCGTGGTGTTGGAAAACACCATAAACAAAGCACTTACTTTGGAAGATCACGCCAACATATCGACGTAAATGAACAACTTGTAATATTGGAAACAAAACTTAGAGCTGAACTTGAAGAAAAGTTGGTTGAATGGCGTAAGATGTTTCAACAATCATTAATGGAGACACTTAAGTCTATGGGTTTATCACAAAGCACAGGTGATAATAAATGCATTGAAAAATTGGAAATTATCGATGGAAGCGGAAAAGGAAGTTGTTCAGCTGCAAAGGGAAGCACAAAAGACGTGGGAAGTTGATGATGTTCAGAGATTGTTACTCATGGTTTTGAAAATGGATGATAACCATTTGGCAATATAATTAAGTCATTGTGCGAGTGTCTCTAATTTTTATGTTTCAGCTAAATGTATCAGAGAGTTATTGGTGGGTTTAGGTCATTGGCTTGACGTGTCTATTCTGTAAATTTGGTGCACGTAAGTACATTTTATTGTTTTATTAAAGTCAATTTATATTAATATGTCATATCTCTCATCACTTTGATTCTAATGTTTATTTTAAAATTATTCAGGTATATTCATCGTGTTTGTCTTGAGAATTTCATTTCAGAATTATATGGATTTATGGACCCTGCTACGTGTATTTATAATGATAATGTAGTGAAATCTCAAGAAGATGTTAAAAATTACGTACTAGAAAAGTTACGTGATGAAAATAGAGTGTGCCACTTACTACCATTAATTCATGGGTAAGAATTTTTATATAATTGTGTTTTATATTATTTAATTTTGATAACATATATATTTTATGTGACTTTTCTGTTTCCACACACACGTACAGGAGACATTGGCAATTAATAGTCATGTGTCCAAGAGACAATTTAGTTGTCGTATTTTGTTCACTTCATCGGGAAATTGACCATCACACGAAGAAAATTATTACAAAGTAAGTTTATCTTTTATGTGACTTTCATTGACAACTAATAGTTATGTCATTTTTCATTGGCGAGTAAATTTAGCTATGTGATGTTTATCTTTCTGTATTAGTTCTTTTGGGATTCATCAAATGGCAAATGGAAATAGAAAAAAGGCTACATGGCTTCATCCCAATGTAAGTGTAATGTAAATTGTAATTATATAGTTAAATTTATGATAAGTATTCACTAATTATGTCATTCAATTGTAGACAAGGCAACAACATAACTCTAATGATTGTGGATACTATGTGATGAAAAATAAGTTGGATATTGTCTCTGCTAATATAACCGAGAATTGGATGTAGGTACTAAAAATAACTTTACTTTGTTATTTACTTTTTATTTTTCGACTTAATATGAATTTTTTAAAATTAACTCTATATTGTTATATTTATGTATTATAGGTATTTGATGATCCAACATAATTAACACCAGATGATTTGTATGATTTGCGACTTCGTTGGGCAAAATGTTTCTTTGAGTTACATGAAAATTAAGTTTATCTTGGTGAGTTTTATAGAATTGTATAAGTTATGGTTTTTGCACAATACATATGGTTTTTGCATATTTATTGAGTTTCTTGATTTTTTTGTTGATGTTAATTGTTATTATTTATTGTCAGGCAATGTGATTTTGGTGTTGTCTACCGAAGATTTTATATTGGTAATTTAAGTTTGGAAACTTAGAAATAGTTGAATATTTTTGTATATTTTGTGAATAATATGTAATTGTAAGTTTTGAAAAAAGACTTATAAATAGTTTAATATTGTTGTATATTTTGTGAAGAATTTGTAATTGTAAGTTTGTATGTTGTAATACAGTACAAGTTTGCAATACAATTGTTCAATTTGTAAGTTTGTTGTGAAAAATATGAAAACATCGACCTAGATGTGATATATGTGATGTTGGAAAGCTATGAAATCTATATAGCGACATAAATATAGTCTGTGTGATATTGGAAAAATATGAAAAAATAGGTACAAATTATATTTGTACAGGGAAACATCCAGAAAATAAATAATCTATTACAAAAAAATTTCATACATTTTACATCGGTTATTAGTAAAAACTGATGTAAAAACTTTCAAAAAGGGACTTTTTACATCGGTTGGGGATAATAACCGATGTAAAAAGTCGCGTCACTGGGGACTTTTTACATCGGGTATTACTTCCAACCGATGTAAAAAACTGGATCAATTTTTTTTAAAAATGTGCATAATAACTGTTTCTTACATCGGTTCATATATTATAACCGATGTAAAAAAGGGACTTTTTACATCGGGTATTACTTCCAACCGATGTAAAAAACTGGATCAATTTTTTTAAAAATATGCATAATAACTGTTTATTACATCGGTTCTTATATTATAACCGATGTAAAAAAGGGACTTTTTACATCGGTCCCAGAACCGATGTAAAAAGTCCCTGATTTACTATATCGCCTGACTTTACATCGGACCCAGAACCGATGTAAAAAGTCAGTTTCACCCGATGTAAAAAGTCATTTCTGCATTAGTGAGGCGATAGTTTAATTGTCTTATGGAGGTGGTATTTACACTGCTCATTTATAAGACGACAAGAATTTTCTCGGAGAAATCCTGAACTCAAGTTGCTCATTTTTTAAGGCAGCAAAGATCTTCTAGTGGAACTCCAATATTCATATTACCCTTTTTAAGACACTAAGGATCTTCCAGTGGAAGTCCATTATTTATTTTTTCTTTTTAAGGCAATTAGGATCTTTTATGTAATACCCTATATAATATATATCATAAATAATATCATACAAGTGTTAATTTTTAGTACTGATACAACATAAGTGCCTATTGACAACTTTATACAACATTCATTAACTAAATCTACATCTATATGGCACATGACATACAAAATGTACACAAATAAAACTAAGATCTAGGTACAATTCCTTCAATTGTACATGAACCGCAACAGAAGATCACAAACGCTCAAAATCGTCGAAACATCATCAATAACTCTTCTTATTCTTAACCTGCAAAATACTTGAAAAACAACAATGATAATGGGGTGAGATGATAATCTCAGTGAGTCCCCCTATCATGTGGGTCCACTCGACTCTACAAGGTTTCTATTTGACTTCTAACTCAAGTATTCATCTTTTGTTACTTGTGCATCAGTCACACAATGTAACTAAGACTGAAGCAACTAAGGGATATTCACAATGTATAGAAACATGTCACTTGAGTTCTCACAACTCAATAAATCACTATTCAGATTCTTGAAATATTGATCCCCAACTAGACTTACATCTAGGACAAGACTTGGTTCACGCATGCCCATATGATTCGATTTTCACGATGGATATTGAGTTCTCCTATGGTGTGAAGGCAAAGTCCCTCTATAAGTATTTTAATAATGTCAAAACAATTATAAATCTCTCTCTATCTTGGTTGGCTCTATGAACAATCTTGCAATTGAATTATTGGAATAAAGATCTCCAAAAACAAGTAGTTTTGGGAAAATACAATCTGTGCATCGACTCAAAGATAAGTGCAGTCGATTCATTATCTTTAATCAAGCCCTGGATGTGTCAGGTCGACCCTTCCGGTCGATTCAAACTAGAATTCAAAACATTCAAAGTTTGCATCGACGCAAGCCCTGAAGCGGTCGACAAACTGCACTTCAAAATGGATTTCTCTCTGACTGCTGGATGTATCGCGTCGACCCTTCCGGTCGACTCAACCTGAGAATCATAATATTTGATGTTCACATTGATGCAAGTCTTGAAGCGGTCGATGCATTATAATTCAAAATAGTTTTTCCTCTGGGTGCGGGTTGTGTCGCACCGACCCCTGCTTCTGGTTGTGTCGGCCGCTCGCTTGCCTCAACTAATTTTCTACTATGTTTGTTGATCCTGGCTATTAGGTAACACACACACACACACACACAGATATATATATATATATATATATATATATATATATATATATATATATATATATATATATATATATATATATATATATATATATATATATATATATATATATATATATATATATATATTATTATGCATCATTATTGGAGTTAACAAGAACTAGTGAAAGATACACACAATGCTCATCATCTTCATCCTCTCTTTTCAAAAATCAACATCTACACATAATCATGGTTGTTGATTCAAGAAAATTGCTGTGGTGATAACATTCAAATCAATAATTCAATTTAGATTTGGGTTGAGCAATTGTAGGTTGTTCTTGAATAAAATCATTGGGATTTTCTCCTCCAATATTCCTATTGATGCGGGGGGTTTTGCACAAGTCTTTGCTTCATTGAATTCAGCCGAGTGAAAGGATTAAGAAACAATGGGTTTTCTTAATCAAGTAGCGGTAACAGGAGGATTGTGAAGATAGATTTGGGGTCAAATTTCTTGCGATTGAAACCATCTGAGTGAAAGGATTAAGAGATTGTGGGTTTGCTTAATAAAGTAGCGGTAACCGGAGGTTTGTTCGAAGAATTTGGCACTTGGTTTTGCTTAAACCAAGGAAAGGGAAGAAGATTGTTACCTCAGCAACATTGGTTTGTTTGTATTGTGAACTATCTCTTCTCTTGTATCATTTGCAACTTAATATCAAATATCTTAATTATAGATTCTAGAATTGGGGGCAGACGTACCCTACGCGAGGATGACAAGGGGAACTGCGTTAACAAATCGTGTGTTCTTCTGCTTTTTCTTTATTTCTATACTTGCTTACTAAACTGTGCGAAAATTAATTTGTCAAATCTGCACTTATTGAAATTGTAGTGTGTTGAGTTCATTTCAAAACATTTGTAACAATCCTTTTGATTGATGCCTAAGAAAACTTACCACTACAATTTTGTAAAACCAAACCTAAGGTGCTTTGCTTACAAGGTGTTTGATAAATTAACTAATCCATAAAATTATTGATTGTGCTTATCCTTATCTCATTCAACTCATTGGTAGTAATTATTAATAATTGAGAGTGTATAAGTAAGTGATCAATTGAGTAAAACACATTGATTCTTATTTTGTCATTATATCCCACACGGTTTAGCATATCCTATCTTTTCAATAGAGGATCGTTTAGACGATTGGAGATTCCAGGAAGCTTTCACATATTTTTCTAAAAACAATTTAAAAAAGCGCAAATTATTTTAAACGATCTATTCAACCCCCCCTTCTAGATAGATCATATTGTCTAACAAGTGGTATCAGAGCACCGGTTCATCTGGTGCTTCATATATTACATTGTAGAAAATGGAGAACGATCTAAAGAGGGCTTATACGAGAGCTCCTGTTATCACCGATGAAAACTATAGCTATTGGAAATATTGTATGCGTGTGCGTTTTAACTCTGTTAATAGAAAGATATGGAAAGTTATCGAGGATGGTCCTATGCAAATAACCATGACCAATGAGGATAACATTACCATACCAAAACCGGAAGCACTATGGGATGAGGAAGATGATAAAAAGTATAGCTATGATTGAAAAGGTAGAAGTATGCTTATTGCTTCTTTAGGTGTTGATTAATATTTTAGAGTATCACATTGTGCGACTGCTAAAGCAATGTGGGATGCTCTATAAATTGCCCATGAAGGGACAAATGATGTTAAACTTGCTATAATCAATACATTAACTCAAGAGTTTGATATCTTTCACATGAAGCATTTTGAAACCATTACTGATATGAAAAAGAGGTTTTCTCATATAATCAATCGCTTACACACTCTTGGTCATGTTACTCCCAATTTTGTTGCTACTAATAAAATTTTAAGATGTCTTAATAGGGAATGGCAACCTAAAGTTACAACAATCAAGGAAGCAAACAATCTAGCTACACTCGACATAACAACACTGTTTGGAAAGCTTCAAGAGCATGAGCAAGAGATCATCAATCTCAATAAGCATGAGAAAAAGGAAAAGAGGGAAAAACCAAAAGACATTGAAAAGAAGTCTGTCGCATTAAAGGCTTCAAGCTCAAAGTCCTCCACCAATAACTCTTGTGTGAGTGATTCTAGTGATGAAGATGAAAGCTCAAGTGAAGACATGGGGATGTTTGTGAGAAAATATCATAGATATCTAAAAAAGAATGAAGTCCAACACTCAGACAAAAATCTTATCAATTATAGAAACCAATCAAAGCCTTCAAGACAAGATTAAGGCAAGAAATCTAAATCAAGAGGATCACGTTTCAACTGCGAAAAACCCGGCCACTATAAACCGGAATGCCTGTTGCTCAAGAAAGACAAAGGAAAATACAAATTTCAAAAGATACCTAACAAAGCTAGAAGAGCATACATTGCTTGGGGTAGTGATAGTGAAGCCTCAAGCAAAAGTGACTCTAGTGACGAAGAAGAAACAATCAACCTTTGCCTAATGGCTCATCAAAAGAAGAAAAGCAATGTAAGTTACTCTAAACATAATCACATTGATAAAATTTCTCACATAGAATTCCAAAGAGTTTTTGATACTCTACAAAATGAGGCTAAGTGTGATACGGTGGGAGAACTAACTTGGGTGTTTTGCATTTTATCGCAAATGTTGCGGTTAGCAACAGTCACCACTGACTTTTCTTTTATCCAAAAGGAAAGGTGAAAAAGCACAGGAAAGACCTTTGAGATTATTTCTTGAGTTAGGGGGGTAGATTATGAAAAGGGAAGGCATTAGAACCCTTTTCATCCATGTTTTTACATGGGATCTTAGTTACTTGCTAGATCACTTGCTATTGTTTGAAATTGTTCTTTGTGTGGTTTTGAAAGTATTTTTGAAAAGAGGCTATTGTTTAGGCAAACTTTGCAATGATTCTCGTTCGTAAGAATGTATACAAATTGTTTGATCTTTTGAAAATATTTTCAAGTTTTGAAATATTTTTTGAAAGTGTTGGTGTTTGTTTTGAAAATAGCAAGGATGTTTTTGTTTTGAAATGGAGCAAGTAACTAGAAACATTCTACCTACTCAAAATTCTTTCATGTTCATTTCCTTTCTCCTTTGACATTGTTATCTTACCATTGATTTCATAAGTAATCCTATCTTTGGATGTAAAAGGGACAGGTGTGAGTCATTGTATAACCATGATTAGCAATGTTCCAAGGTACCTTAGCATTTTTCTTTAGGGACTAAGATCATTTTGAAAGGCAACTTTTGATAGCGTCATCGAGGGACTATGATCTTGTATTTTTGCTTGTCTTTGCTAAGATACCTCACATGCGTAATATGGTCATTTTTTGTAAGGCAACCAAGTGGAATTTACCCTAGGGGTGCAAGTGTGCAAATATGTTGATTCACATGCATTGTTTTGTCTTGAATTAGGGTTTGCTAACTTGTTAGTTTTAGTCTTTCCATACAAAACCCTAATTACTAGCATTTGTATATAAAGAGGTAAATTGCAAAAAGTAAAATTACTACACTATTACATCATTAGGGGATGGGGTGTACAAATTTACAAATGGGGATTGCAAGAAAATTAAACCTAATTATCTATTACAATCATATTAAATATTGTACAAAATTGAAAATAAAATACAAGAATATAAATAGAAAAAAGAAATGATTTTTGTTGTTTTTATGAAAGGGGTTTTAACCTAATTGAGAGAGATGATTAATGAAAAATAAACAAAATTTAAACCTAAATTAATTAAGGAAGAAATTAAGTTAAAAATGTTTTTAGGGTTTTTTTTATGAAAAATGTTTTAAATTGATAATAAAAATATGAAAATTAATAAAAAAAAAGAAACCTAAGTTCTAAATTGATTTTGAATAAAAAGAAAAGAAAATAATAATTAAGCCTAAGTCTAAATATTAATTATTTAAGAAAAAGAAATTAATTTGTTTAAGAAAATGTTTTTAGTCTTTTTGTTTTATAAAGAAAAATAAAAATTGTATAAGCATTTTTTAAATATGCAAATAAATAAATAATA
Source organism: Vicia faba (assembly GCA_948472305.1). NCBI lineage: Eukaryota > Viridiplantae > Streptophyta > Magnoliopsida > Fabales > Fabaceae > Vicia > Vicia faba. The sequence goes on along the minus strand of CATIWC010002593.1, from coordinate 92,505 downwards.
TATTTTTGGATTTTTTTATTGATAAAAATAATAATAATGATAATAATAGTAATAATAAAAATAATAAAGAAAATCTAAAAAAAAAACAAAAGGAAAATAAATAAAATAGAAAATAAAAATAATGGGCCAGGGTATATGAAAATGAAAAAGGGATTATGAAACAAGAAAAATGCCAGGCCCAACAATAGGGAGCCCAACGCCTGTACTATGATCCAATGAGGGAGGTTGGTGAGGGAGCATCATGGAGAGGCGCTGGATGTGTTAGATCTGGGCTTGATTGAGATCTGATGGTGGAGGATGAAGGATGCATCATGCGCGCTAGGAGGTTGCTTGCACTGAATATGTGAAAATAAAATAAGAAAAAATAAAAGGGTACCACTAGGGCTCGAACCCAGGTCTATATAGTCACAAGCACACGTTTCCACCACTGGGATGGCTATACATCCGTTTATTAATACAAAACCATAAATATATATTTGAAACACATTCCTAGGCCTGTATCTTCTTCAACCTCGCGCCAGACCATTCAACACAATTTTTGAAATTGCTATCTCTCTTATTTCTCAACCATTTTCAAAAGTACAAACATGAAAGTTGCTGGAAATTTCATCACGAATCCAACCATGTAAATAACTTAAGCTAACAGTCAAAGTTGAGTGAGAATTTTTCTGGCCCTAATTTAAAACCTAAAAATTTCAGAAACTTCAACTCTAAAATTCTCTAAACTCAGGCCATATAAATGCAAACTATGGATATGTACAACTTTATGGAAATGGTATCTACATTTTATCTTCATAAATCAGAATCAAATGATGCTTGTATGAAGAGATATAAGTTTGAAAACTTACCTCTTGCAGCTGGAGTCGTGTATGGAGTTTGAGCAACCTTTGTGATGACCTGATGATTTCTGTATCTTACTTGGACCTCCTTGAGTGTGTTCCAACTCCTACTTTTCTTTGAGGATGGCTGAAACTCCAAACTCAAGTCAAGTTGTAAGCTTTAGTTTTGAAAATGGTGGATAGTGATGAAGGAGTTACAGTCAGGAAACAGGGGCCTGGATCACTTTGATATGATGTATATTAAGTGTTTGGATAGTTAAAACTCAATACGCACGAGTGGATTTGGAGATGGCTATGTGAGGTTCAAAACTGTCAAGTTATGGAAGATTCTGAGTTGCAGAGTGTTTGGGAGTGTTTTGGGGTCTTTGAACTCATGTGTTATGTTGCAATAGACTTGTGTATATGTATGGAAAAGGTTAGAGATCAAATGCACTCAAGGTTTCTGAGTTCTAGCCTTTTGGCTATATAACTTGCTTTTGAAGAAAAGTGAGAAGACAAATATCAAAGTGTTGTACAAGCATGTTCTGAGTTCAAAGAGGCTTTAGACACATTGCTTTTGTTTTATATGGGTTGTGTGTGTAGAAAGAACAAGTGCAAAACTCAAGAAGTTGACAATTGCAAAATTGATGCTTTATCAAAATGGAAATGGCAACTTTGTGCCATAAATGGAAATGTAACTTGGATAAAGGCTCAAGTGCTTGGATTAAAGCTCTAACAACTATGTAAACATTTAATTATGGAGTGAAAAACAAGTTTGAGGTCTACAAAGCAAATATTATACAACCTAGGCTTGGATTTGAATTTTTGTTCATCATGAAATGGCTTGTAATTTAAGTTTGAAAACCCTAACTTGACCTCTTTGATTCTCCCTGCTCACAAATGATCTGAAGGAGTTCTTGGATATTTTGGAAAGCTTGTAATGTTCTATAAAACACCTATTTGAATCACTTTTTAAAATTCCCATTATAACTATATGAAAAAGTGCCATGAAGTTAGGTCAAAATCCTGACCAAAACTAGGGCAAAATTTCACTAAGTGTTCAATTTCAAGACCATGACGTTATGAATTAATAACTTGAGATCTAAGAACTTTTAGAATAAGTTGTGTAAAGAAATGTTGTAGATATAATGGAGATCTACAACTTTCATGTTGAAAGTTTCTTCTAAATCATCTTGCATCATGGTAAAAAATTTGCTCAAAGTTGTGAAAAAACATGAAGTTTTAAACACTTGGAAAAATTTCTAACTTAGAAAACTTTGACTTTTCAAAATGAAATCTTAACTTTTTGATTTCTTGACGAATAAGTTTCATATTTTGACATTTTTTGATGAATTGTGATCTTTGACATTGGACTTTGACCAAAAAGTCAAAGTTTGACTTTCCAGTGTACAATTGACTTTTGATTAGTTGATTGAAAATTCACTATCAATCCAATTGATCTTGGGCAATGTTTTTGGTCATGCCATTAGGTCAAACTGATGCAATTGAACTCTTGGGATCATTCTTCAAACCAATTGATAATTTGCTAGGTCAAAAATCAGAAATTGCCTTTCCTCAATTAAAACCCAAATTTTGACCATTTTCCCCTTTTGATGATTTAATCAAAATTCTTTAGGAATTGTGATCCAAACTTGATCAAAGGATACATATGAGTTTATAATGTTGATGTGGATAAAAATTATGAAGTTTGACTGTAAATTGACCAAAGTTGACTTTTCCCCAATATAGCTGATTTTTAGGTCAACTGCTCAATTGACTGAGCAAAAGTGTGATCCAAGGCTTGAAACTTGACATGAGTAATCTTGGGGGTCCATAATGATACATGAAAGTCATATGAGGCACTTAAAGTTCAATTACCCTTGTGTAATATCAAATCCTAGTTTTGGTTATCAGTGCTTAAGGAGGTGTCTTGAGTTGATCAACCCTAGTGTAGTCTTGAACCAAGAGAGATCTTTGTGAGAAAATATTTGATAAGTGAGAGGGAAAATTTTGGGGTACAATACTAAGGAAGCTTTTAAACGATTAGACTCAAATAAGAAATTTTTTTCATACCTTGAGCATAAAGTGTCCAAATCTCAAAAAGAATTGGAAGCTCTCAAGGCATCCATGGTAGAGAAAATCAAAACTAATAACAAAGATGATAAACTTTCTTGGCATGATTTGGCTGGATGTGAAACTTGCTACATTTGGCAAAAATAAGTAAAAACTCTTAAAGCCAAACTTGACAAGGCTTTACAATCCAAAATTACTTTTAGCACTGATAGATCTAATTTCAGAAGTAGTATGATAAATCCATATAAAAAATACACTTATGAAATAAAAGATCCACCAAACAAAAGAAACTTTCCCAAAACTCTAACATGTTTATATTGTTGCAAAAGGGGACACACCATTAGTAAATGTCGATTTAGAAGATTTTTGGTTCCTCAAGGCATTTTCAAATGGTTGCTAAAATGCAACTCAAGTATCATTCACACACAATGACCCAATAAAAATTATGTACCTACTTCCCTTGTTTAAACTTATAGGTGGAATGTCTTGAGACTACGGAGAAAAGATGGTTTCTCGATAGTGGGTGCTCAAGACATATGACAGACGACATCTCCGTATTTTTTGACTTTGTGGCGAAAAAGAAAGGATTTGTTACCTATGGTGACAATAACAAGGGAGAAATACTCGGTAAAGGTAGTGTAGGTAATCCCTCTTCTACTACTATCTCTGATTTCCTACTAGTTGATGGTCTTAAACACAATCTTATTAGCATTAGTCAATTATGCGACAAAGGATACAATGTATCGTTTTCAAAAGACTGTTGCATAATTGAACACAATGATGAGAAAGATGATGTGTTTAAAGGCTCAAGGGTAAACAATGTGTATATGCTTGACTTGAATAATGTATCTCTAACTAGAAATAAATGTCTATTCACTTTAAATGAGGATCCATGGTTGTGGCATAGACGTCTAGCTCATTTGAATTTTGATTTGTAAAATAAAGTTGTCTCAAAAGATTTAGTAGTCGGTTTACCAAAACTAAAATTTTCCAAGGATCACTTATGTGATGCTTTCCAAATGGGAAAGCAAACTAGAATCTCATTTAAATCTAAAAACATTGTTTCTACAACGAGACCTCTCAAACTTCTTCATATAGATCTTTTTGGTCCATCTAGAATTAAAAGTCTAGGTGGTAACTGTAACACGGTGGGAGAACTGACTTGGTTGTTTTGCGTTTTATCACAAATATTGCGGTTAGCAAGAGTCGCCATCGACTTTTCTTTTATCCAAAAGGAAAGGTGGAAAAGAATAGGAAAAACCTTTAAAGATGTTTTCTTGAGTTCAGGGGGTAGATTATGAAAAGGGAAGGTATTAGCACCCTTTTCATTCGTAGTTATTTACAGGCTCTTTGCTAAATCACTTGCTTTTGTTTGAAAATGTGCTTTGTGTGATTTTTTGAAAGTATATTGAAAAGGTGCCATCGTTTAGGCAAACTTTGTAATAATTCTCATTCGTAAGAATGTATACAAAGTGTTGATCTTTTTAAAATGTTTCAAGTTTGAAATATGTTTTGAAAGTGTTGGTGTTTGTTTTTGAAAATAGCAAGGATGTTTTGGTTTAAAAATGAGCAAGCATTTAGGAACATTCGACCTACTCAAAAGTCTTTCTTGTTTATTTCCTCTTTCCTTTGACATTGTTATCTTACCATTGATTTGGTAAGAAACCCTATCTTTGGATGTAAAAGGGACGGGCAAGGGTTATCGTATAGTCATGAATAGCAATGTTGTAAGATATCTTAGCATTTTCTTTAAGGGACTAAGATCATTTGTAAGGCAACATTTGTAGCGTCATCGAGGGATTATGATCTTGTATTTTGTTTGTTTTTGCTAAGACGTCTTACATGCATATTATGACCATTTATTTCTCAAGGCAACAAATGGATTTACCCTAAGGGTGTAAGTGTGCAAGTGTGTATTTTTCTTGCTTGATTTGTCTTGTATTAGGGTTTGCTAACTTGTTGATTTTAATCTTTGCATACAAACCCTAATTTACTTGCATTTATATATAAAGCATTAAATTGCGGAAAATAAAAGTACTAAGCTATTACATCAATAGGGGAGGGGGTGTACAAATTTACAAATGGGAATTGCAATAAAATTAAATCTAATTAACTATTACAACCATATTGAATAAATGCACAAGAATTAAATAAAAGTGTACAAATGCAAATGAAAAAGAAATATGATTTTTGTTTGGTTTTCATGAAAAGGTTTTAACCTAAACCTAATTAATAAAAATGATTAATGAAAATTAAATAAAATTAACTTAAACTAAATAAGAAAAGAAAGTAACTAAAAAAGATTTTTTAGGGTTTTATTTATGAAAACGTTTTAAATTAATAAACATAATATGAATATTAATTAATTAAAAGAAACCTAAGTTCTAAATTAATTTTAATTGCAAGAAAATAATATAATAGTTAAACCTAAACCTAAATATTAATTATTAAGAAAGAAATTAATTTATTAAGAAAATATTTTTGTTCTTTTAGTTTTATAAAACAAATAAACTAAATAAGTGTAAAAATAATGAATAGAATATTTTTTGGATATTTATTAATAACAATAAAAATAATATTAATAATAATAATAATAATAGTAATAATAATAAAGGAAAAAGAAATAAAATAAAATAAGAAAAAGAAAATAATAATGAAAATTGGGCCAGGGGGTGCTGAAGTAAGGCAAGGAGTTAGAAGTTAGCAAAAAGAACAAAGGCCCAATGTGGAGGCCCAGGCGTACTGTTTGGAAACAAAAAGTGTGAAAATGTAGAAAATGAAAAAAGGTAGCGCTGGATGTTCAACCCACGCCTTCTTGGTTACCAGCGTGCTGCCTTACCACTGGGGTGGCTATACATCCGTTTACTTATATCAAACCATAAATATATATTACAAATCAAGTCCATGGCCTAAATTTCATCTTCAACCTCACGCCCATCCAGACAACCTGCAACTTGTTCATCTCTCAACAAAAATGGAAGGTACAAACATGAAAGTTGTGGCATTTCTTCCCACGAATCCAACCATATAAATAACTAAAGTTATAAATCTAAGATGAGTGAGAATTTTTCTGGCCCTAATTTAAAACCTAAAATTTTTAGAAACTTCAACTCCAAAATTCTCTAAGCTCAGGCCATATAAATGCAAACTATGGATATGTACAGTTTTGTGGCAATGGTATCTACATTTTATCTTTGAAAATGGAAGCCTAACAATGCCTATATGAATAGTTCGAAAGTCAGAAAACTTACCTTGTAAGAGGGTATCATGTTTTTGAGTTTGAGCAGCTTTCAATGAGTTCTAGTGATTGGGTTAGCTTCCTCAAGTTCCCAGGAAGCTAATGTGATGCTTGGCTTGAGCTGAAAGTGGCTGAGGAGTTCTGGAGAAGTCCACTTGCAGTGCTCTATTTTTGAGTTTGGACAATGGTGGAAATGGAGTTACAAAAATGTAACTGGTATTTGGATGAGTTATGGATGGTGTTTAGGAACTTTTGGAATGGTTTGGAGAGGAAACGCACGAGTAATTTGAGAGATGGAAGTGTAAGGTCACTTTCTGCACAAAAGTGGAGTTTTGTGTGCAATCTGAGTTTGTGTGAGTTTGAGTGAGTTTAAGGGCTTGTACATGTGTGGGTTATCTTGCAAATAGTGTATGTATTTATAGGCAAGAGCTTTTGTGTTCTACAACAAGTCAGAATTTGAATTTTATGTTTGTAAAACCTTTACTTGTTTTTGAAGCAAACATAACAAACATCTTCCCAAAGCTTGTACCATGCTATTGTAGAGTGGTTGAACTTTAAACAATCTTTCTTCTAACTTGTAGATGTTGTTTGTGCAGAAGGATCCATTGAGAGGCTCCAAAAGGGTTGACATTTGCAAAATCATGCTTTTCCAAAATGGAAGTCTTGCCTTTCTTCCAAAAATGGTAAGTTAACTTAGACAAAGCTTGGATTTAATGGATAATAGCCATAAATTTTGTGTAATCTTCTGATTAAGGATAGATACACAAGTTAGAGGGCCTGAAAAGTGGGATTATGTGGCATGGCTATGGATTTGGTTCATTGTGCATCACAAATTTTGCCTTGCAAAACAACTTGAAACCCTAACTTCTTGCCTTCGATTATCCTTGCTCAAGAATGATCTCAAGGAGTTATTGGATATTTTGGAAAGCTTTTAATGTGATCTACAACCCCTATTTGAATCACTTTTGCAAAATCCAATTGGAACTATATGAAACTTGGCCCAGAAGTTAGGTCAAAATCATGACCAAAATGCTCAAATTTTCACTAAGTATTTTAGTTTCATGACCATGATTTCTTGGATTAATAACTTGAAATCAAAGAATTTCTAGGAGGAGTTGTGTAAAGAAAAGTTTTATAACTCATTGAGATCTACAACTTTCATGTTGAAAGTTTCCTTTGAATCATCTTGCATCATGGTGAAAAATTGGCTCAAAATTGTGAAAAAATATGAAGTTTTCAACACTTAGAAAAATTTCTAAGTTTGGAAACTTTGACTTTTCAAAATGAAATCTTGACTTTTTAATTTCTTGATGAACAAGTTTCATATTTTGACATGTTTTATGAATTGTGATCTTTGACACTTGATTTTGACCAAAAAGTCAAGGTTTGACTTTTTAGTGTGCAGTTGACTTTTGATCAGTTGACTGAAAATCAACTATTAATAAAATGACCTTGAGCAATGTTTTGAGTCATGTCATTAGGTCAAAATGATGCAATTGAATCCATGAGATCATGTTTCTAACCAATCAACCATTTGCTAGGTCAAAAATCAGAAATTGCCATTTCTTAGTCAAAACCCTAATTTTGACCATTTTGCCCATTTGATGATCTGATCAAATCTATTGAGGAATTGTGGTCAAAACTTGATCAAATGACATATATGAGTTCATAATGTTGATATGGATAAAAAATTATGAATTTTGACTGTAAATTGGCCATAATTGACTTTTTCTCCAATACAGCTGATTTTTAGGTCAACTGATCAATTGACTGAGCAAAAATGTGATCCAAGACTCGAAACTTGACATGAGAAATCTTGAGGGTCCATAATGATCCATGAAAGTAATATGAGGCATTAAAAGTTCAATTATCCTTGTGCAATCTGAAACCCTAATTTTCAGTCATCAGAGCTTAAGGAGGTGTCTTGAGCTAATCAACCCTAGTGCAGTCTTGAACCAAAGGAGATCTTGTGAGAAATATTTTGATAATTGAGAGGGAAAATTTTGGGGTACAACAACGGCCCCTGTTGAATCTTCTTAAACTTGAAGAGTTAGATTGGCGGATCCGCCATTCGTGACTTGAAAGTAGAAGATGATTGAACACTAGAGTGCCCAAAAATTTGCACTTGAAGATGAATTGTGAATGGGCTTATAGATGCCATTTGGAGGAATGTGGGAGATTTTCCGGAGATGGGCTTGTAGATGCCATCTAAAGGCGACTGTTGACAGAAAATGGACTAAGTCTGAACTTGATTTCAACTGGAAAAGAATCAGAATAAACCGTTGGAGCGATTTATCTGAAACTAGCAGAAGTCTTGTATGTTGTTTGACTTGGAAGAATTAGAATAAATCTTGTAGCGATTTATCTGAACCAGAAGTGTTCATTTGGAAAGTATCAGGATAAACTGTTGAGAGGTTTAAACTGAACTAAAAGAGATATTGAATATTCTTTAACTAGAGAGAATCAAAGTAGATCTTTGAGAGATTTATCTGAACCATAGAAAGGGCCTACTAGGAAAGAATCAAAATAAATCATTGAGAGATTTATTTGAAGCAGCGGGGATTTGGAGAAGAATTAGAATAAATCGTTGAGATATTTATCTGAACCAAAGAAGACGTCTGCGGGAAAGCATCAGAATATATTGTTGAGAGATCTAAACTGAACCGACAGGGATCTGGAGAAAAATCAGAACAACTCACTGAGAGATTCATCTGAACCAGAGAAAGCGTCTACAGGAAAGAATCAGGATAAACCATTGAGAGATTTAAGCTGAACCGGCAGGAATCTAGAGAAGAATCAGAACAAATCATTGAGAGATTTATCCGAACCAGAAATGTTCATTTGGAAAGTACCAGGATAAACCGTTGGGAGGTTTAAACTGAACCAAAAGAGATCTTGAATATTCTTTAACTGGAGAGAATGCGAGTAGATCTTTGAGCGATTTATCTAAACTAGAGAAAGCGTCTGCGGGAAAGAATCAGAATAAATTATTGAGAGATTTAAACTGAACCGACAGGGATCTGGAGAAGAATCTGAATAAATCATTGAGAGATTTATCTAAACCAGAGAAACCGTCTGCGGAAAAGAATCAGAATAAACCGTTGAGAGATTTAAACTGAACCAGCAGGGGTCTGAAGGAAATATATGTTATGTAGATGGTCGACCAGTCCTTTCTCGGGAATTGATCTATAATTGACTTGTTGAAAATTTTGATGATAATTTTAGGTTGATTGATTTTTCCTAAAAAGGTGTAGGGTTAGTTACATGTAATGCCATGATGTATGAAATGCATGATATAATGTTATTTCTCAAAATAAATGAGATCGTGATGTATGTATATGTGTTGTCAATGCTATGATGTATGGATGTAATGTATGGACACATTAATCGTTATGTCACAGTGTTGCTGGAGTTGAGGAAAATAAATCCCTGAGTACTGTTGGGAATGTAAGTCTTCATATTTTGAAGTTGAAGTGTTGATGGGTGAGTTTCCATTTATTAGAGAAATAAACTCTGTTGTGGAAGGGAAACACCGTATATTGCTTGTGGTTCTCGTGAAATCCTGCAGGGGAATCCTGAGAAATTGAGCGACCTTCACTGGGGAATCTTTGGAGCGGTAACTGGAAGTTTTGTTCCGTCGGGGATATGAGAGTACTTGATACCATTAGGCTGTTGTGATACGGTTGTAGAACTGACTATTAATACTGGTTTGCGTTTTTTGTTCGCAAAATGTCGCGGTAAGCAAGAGTCACCACCGACTTTTATTTTATCCAATCAGGAAAAGGAAAAAGAACAGAAAAAACCTTTTTCGAGAAGTTTCTGAGTACGAGGGTAGATTATAGAAAGGGAAGGTGTTAACACCCTTTCTATCCGTGGTTTTCCACGGGCTCTTAGGTACTTGCTCATTTTGAAATTGCTTGTGTGTGCTTTTTTTGAAAAGTTTTGTTTTACTTCGTTTTAACTCTTGTTTCTGTCCTCAAGAGTGTTACGAAGTTGTTTTTGAAAACTTTGTTTAAAAAGTGCTTGGTGTGAAAAAGTTTGTTCGTTTGAGCAGGTACTTAAGAACTAATCTACCTACTCGAAAAAGACTATTCGTTTTCCTTTAGACAATGCTATACCATTATTGAGAAATAGGTAGCACCGTCGTTGGAGTTTTAAAGGGACGTTCGAAGGGACGAAATGGTCTCTGAAGGCAACAAGTAAGGATACCTTAGAATTTCGAAGGGATTATCGTTATAAGATCTATTCGTAGGCAACTCGAGGGACAAGTAGGGACTATGATCTTTATGACGACTTTGAATCGCGGGTCATTGCTAAGGTATCCCTACGTTCGGGGGACACGGCCATTATTTCCGAGGCAACCAAGTGAAGCAAACCCTAGGAGTGAGCATGTGCATGTGTTTAATTTCAGTTATTTAATCTTTGCACAATTAAGGTGATCTATTGTATTAATTTTCAGTTAGTCTTTCCATACAATCCTATTAATATACATCTAAGCAGATTATAATTTGCGGAAATTAAAAGTGCAGAAAAGTTTAAAGGTCCTAGCTATTACAGGGCTTTTGCAGATACATAATTATCTTGACTGTAAATAACGATGCGGAAATTTAAAACCCTAATTAAATCTATTACAACCCAAAGCAGATATAATAATAGAAAAAAGAAATTAAAAAATGCGCGCGGCGAATTAAATGCGAGAATGATTTAGGAAACCTAAAAATCTAATTGAAAAATTATTTAGGTTATTTTTTGAGAAAAATCAATTATGTTATGTACAAATTAAAATCCTAATTTCTAATTAATTTAAATTATTAAAAAGGAATTAAATTTGCCCTAACTTTAATTAAACTAATTAATTTATTAAAGAAACAAAATATTTTTTATGAAAAAAAAAGATTTTTTAGGTTTTTTGTGATTTTTTGATTTAATAAAAAAAAGTGATTTTTTTGTGTTATTTTTGTAAAAAAAGAAAATAATTAACAAAATTAAAAAAGAATTAAAAGTAAAAGATTTAGAGATGGGCCTGTATTGTTGAAAAATGGAGGTGTAAGTTGAATTTTGTAAGCCCAATAGCTGCTGAGCCCAGCCTTTCGCTTGATCCTGTGTAGTTCACACTTGGAGGGTGCATCATGGGCCTTCTTTGATAGAGCGTTGGATTGATGATGGTGATAATCCATTGGATGGATTGTTGGAGTGCATAGTAAGTGCTTGGAAGCATTGTGCACAGGATCTGCAATCAAATATTGTGAAAATAACAAAATACTGGGACCTGGGATCGAACCCAAGTCCTCCCACTCAACATACGTGTGCTTAACCAACTGGGCTGTAATGCTTAGTTGTTATAATATTGAAGCAAAAATAATATAATAAAATATGGGTCAATGTGGTAAATAAACGCGCGAAATTTGAATTTCCCAATGGTGTTCAGCCACGTTATCATCTTCTTCACAGATCTGTTGTGTTAGGTATAACACTTCAACCTACGGACAACCTCCATAGCTACAAACCTGCAAACTTCCAAAATCCACAGCAAGCATGATAAATTAATTCTAGCTACGCCAATCAACTCGTTTTGCCTCACGAGTATGATGGCATCCTTCTCTGGCCTTAATTTTACCTGTACAATAAAGCCCTAAAAAGGAGGACAAAACCTTAATAATGGCAACTCATCATTTATGCGTCAAAACTAACAATTAAGTATACAGAAAGTTTCCAGGCATTCATGTGAACACAAATATGTAATCAAAACTTGTTAACAATGCAAGAATGAATAGATATGGACTTGGAAAAAGTGACAAACTGTGAGACCAATATGTGACGATTCTTGGAGCTTTGAAGCGTGCAAATGGTCCTGTTAGCTTCAGGAGATATCCAGGAAGGGATTTGTGGCTTTGAATCATCCTCTAGATTAGAAATCAGATCTACACTTTTTGTCAAAATTTTCAGTTTAGTTTTTCTGCTTGCACGACTTCAATCCTTGTTTTTATGCATTGTTCTTGTTCAGTATATATTAGAACAAATTAGGTTAACAAAAACGAGTTAAATCTTTGTCAATCATGGCAATTGGATTTGATTTTGTTCTTATATTATATGTTTCTAAAACAAGCATAATCATGCCAATTTTGCTTCAATTTTCCTTGATATGATTTGCCAGCCTAATTGGATTTGATTCCTACAAAAAATCAGATCAAAAATTAATCTTTTGTATTTTTTGCTATTTATTTGATTTAATTTTAATTTAAAATAATAAAAAATCAAAATAAAATAAATAATGAAGAAAATAAAGTGTAGATGCTGATTTGGGTCGTGGACCATGTCACAAGCAAGATGCAATCATGAAATGCTAGGCCCATTTGACAAAAAAATGTATTTTTGAGCACACTTGACTTTTGGCAATTTTGCAAAAATGGTCAACTTTGACAAGGCTTATCTCCTCCAATTTTAACCCTAGAGAGTTTTTCTTGTACTTTTTAGAAAGCTTAGGATGTCCCCTAAACAACCCTTTTAGTTTCATCTCAATTGGGTCTTCCATGTTCATGTAAGAAGCTTTGACCCAAAAGGTGTTTTTGTTGACTTTTCAAAAGGACCTATAATATAGAAATTCATATCTTTTGATGAGTGCATATTTTGAACTTGTGGGTTGAAGATGAATTGTAGGGAATTGAATCCTCTTCAAAATGAGCCTTGGATAGAATTTTTTTGATAAAGTATGAATAAGTTATGCTTGGTCAAAGTTTGGTTGACTTTTCCTATGAAATCCTAATTTAGCAACTTTTGGATTTTGATGAATTTGGGGAATTCCTTGAGGAATCATGATCAACCATTGATAAAATAATGAATATCACTTCAAAATGTTGATATTGACCAAAAATCTTGAAGTTTGATTGTATGTGGGCCACATTTGACTTTTGACCTATTATAGTTGATTTTCAGGCATCTTGGAAATTGACAGAGCAAACTTCTTGTGCAACGCATGAAACTTGACATGGATGATATTGAGAACATATTAGGACCATGGAAAACATTTGGGACGTTTGGACTTCAACCATCCTGATGAAAATGGAAACCCTAGTTTGAGGTACATTGCCTTAGGAGAGAGTTTGTCTGGTCAACTCTTGGGCATCCTTGAGCAAGTTGAGGACCTCAATGGGCATGTGTTGAGTAAAATGAGAGGGCAAATTTTGGGGTACAACAGTCGCCCCTGTTCAATCTTCTTAAACCTGAGGATGTAGATTAGCTTGTCTGCCTTTTGTAATCTGAAGGTGGAAGATGATTGAACACTAAGTGCCCAGAAATTTGCACTCGTCTGAGATGGTGCTGGACTGTGTAGGTATTATCAGGAATGGGCTTATAGATTCCATTTGGAAAAGATGACAGAATATCGTCGGAGATGGTCTTAAAGATGCCATCCAGGCTGATGACAGAGAGTCGTCGGAGATGGGTGTTGTACCCTAAAATTTGCCCTTTTTTCATACACGTATATTATTGGTTTTATGGTTATGGAATAAAGGTATATTTATCAAGCTTCTTCATGTTACAAGTGACATTTATTTCGTCAATGGATATTCTCAGAGTATTTTTTGTGCTGAAGATCGATTCGCCGTTTTGCAACGATTCGGGGTTCAAAGATTCACAAGTCCAACCCGGCGCATCATATTCAGGTGTTCTTTCACCAAGATATCTCTGATAACGTATTCTCAAATTCAGGTTTGACTCAAGAGTCAATTCTTTAAAGAAGGTCTCCGAATGTGTGAGTTTTCTCGAAGAAATGTGTTAAAAAATTCATAACTTGAAGATCGTGGCTCATTTTGAACCCATTCCGGTGGACAAAATTCCATCTTGATGTCATCTACATTTTCATCTCTCACGGATGGAAGCCAATTTCAATCAGAAGGTCTTTAAAATGCGGATTTATCAAGTATTTTCGTACAGAAAATTTGTGACAGAAGTTTATTTGCGTCATGTTCAGAAAATCATAACTTGTTCGATTTTCATCGTACCAAGCTGGTTCCAGCGCAAACATTTCACTAACTGAGTTGGCTACGTTTTCACAGGAGGTATTGAGTTCTAACGGTATCCAAAAGGCCTTCAATTTTTGCTCAGAATACGCGTGACGCGCCGAAAATCCTGAATGCTGAATATTATTTTATCTGGGTCAAAACTTCAAAAATTAATAACTCGGTCAATTTTTATCGGATTAGGCTCATATTTTTACACAAGGTCATGGACTCAGAGATCTACAACTTTTATTCAAAAGTCGAGACCGAATTATGCTCCGATCAATACCAGTTTTTTATTGAAGAACGTGTCAGAGTCGACACTAGAGCCCAAAATAAGTTTGTCTGAGCTGAAACTTCAAAAATTCATAACTAATTCACCGTTTATCCGATTGAGCCCATTTTCAGACAGGAGTTAGTTCTCGATATCGACTACATTTTGTTTTCACATTTCAACTTCAAAAATTGCACTTAAGCCCCTGCGATTTAGCCTGGAACGTGACGAACTCAAGTGAACATTAGAGGCCCAATTGCACATTCAAAACCCATTTTTCTCTCTCTAATTTCTATTATATAATCTCATTCTTTTCACACAAACAAAAGAGAGAAAAAAAACCCTTGCCACAACGCTGTCAGAATATCAAATTCTTTCAAGAATCCTAAAACCTTGAAATCCTTATTACAAACCTCCATCTCACTACAAACAAGCCATCCCTGTTACAAACCCACATCTCACTACTTCTCCAATAAGGGTAAAGCTGATTTGATCTCCATGATCAAAAGGATTTAGACAGGATCCCATGCAGGTTCATTATAGAATGTTGAGGCCAAAACACAAATGGCTAAAACAGAACAACTAACACATGACATTAATACATGGCGAGGCAGATATCTTGAGAAGGTTAAGGGCGTGGGTTCAACAACCACCCCTATTGGTTTTGATTTTATTTCTTTCTATTTATCCTTTTACCTATTTTTATTCTTTCTATTTAAAACTTTTTTTTCATAAAAATTAATATTTTTCACAAACCTTTGATTTTTTATAATAAACTCGAATAATTAATTTTAGGTTTTAATTTAATTTTAGGTAACTTTAATTGTTTTGTAAATAAATTAAAATTAATTAGAACAATTAGGATTTTGTTTCTAACTTAATTCTATTTTCTTTTTTTCTTAAAATAACAAAACACAAAAATAGGCCATTTAATTATTTTTTTAAACTAATTTAATTACTAATTAATTTTGTATTTAATTTTAAAAAACCTAATTCTTTTTTCTTAGAAATAATTAAAAACAACAAAAAATAATTTTTCTTTCGATTAGGTTAGACGAGGTCAAAACCCTAATTCTCTCTCGTTCTTTATTCGAGCGCGCTTTCTTTTATTTTACCATATTAATATAATTGCTCACAAGTTGTAATAGATTAATTATGACCTTTTCACTTTCATTTATCGTTTTTTTAAGGGTTTGTTTTTGGCTATGTAAATACCCGAAGCCTTGTAATAGCTTAACTTATTTTCCGCACTTTAAATTCCGCAAACTATAAACTGTCTAGATGTATGGCTAATAGGATTGTATGGCAAGAATGTCTGGAAAATTAAAATGGTAGATCACCTTAATTATGCAAAGATTAAATAACTGAAATCAAACACATACACATGCTCACTCTTAGGGTATGCCTCACTTGGTTGCCTCGGAAAATAATGGTCAAGTCCCTCGAACGTAGGGATACCCTTAGCAAAGACCCTCAGTTAAAATCATCATAAAGATCATGGTCCCTCAATGTCCCTCGAAGTTGCCTACGATATATGATCTTGTCCCTCGATGTTGCCTACGAATATATGATGACAGTCCCTTCGAAATACTAAGGTATCCTTACATGTTGCCTTCAATGACCATTACGTCCCTTTCGATAGTCCCTTACAACTCCAACGACAGTGCTACCTATTTCTCAATAGTAGGATAACGTTGTCTAAAGGAAACAAGAACATAAACATTCTTTTTTTGAGTAGGTAGATGCTAGTAGGTACTTGCTCAAAACAAACCTTTTCCATACTTACACTCTTTTCAAACAAAGTTTTCAAAACAACTTCGTAACACTCTTGAAGACAGAAGCAAGGGTTAAATCGAAGTAAAACAAAAACTTTTTCAAATCAAACACACACAAGCAATTTTGAAAATGATGAGCAAGTACCTAAGAGCCCATGGAAAACCATGGATAGAAAGGGTGATAACACCTTCCCTTTCTATAATCTACCCCCCGTACTCAGAAACATCTCGAAAAAGGTTTTTTCTGTTCTTTTTCCTTTTCCTGATTGGATAAAATAAAAGTCGGTGGCGACTCTTGCTTACCGCGACATTTTGCGAATAAAAAACAAAAAAACAAACAAGTATTAAACAGTCGGTTCTGCCACCGTATCGCCAGAACTGACGACTCTGCTGGGGACTTATAAGTGGGGTATACCTTAGGATCTAGTTCACCATAATTGCTTCTCTTGTTTGTTTTGTTTGCTTTACTTTTAAGGGTTTTGTTTGGGAGTTACTATTGATCCTAACCCGGATCTGGGGGACACCTTTTAGGTAAGTAGTAATAGACTGTGAGGGAACTGTACGACGTAGACCGATACGGTTGGAGCAGTAGCTACGTTGATGTGGCACATTAGTTGGTACCGATATCCCTTATGGAGCAACAAGGAGAGTATGAGGCTGCTATATGGGTCATTAAGCATCAACTGACCTTAGAACCTATAATTGACCAACTTGGCCATAGGAAGTAGTGAGATGCTACACTCATTGAGACCATACTCTCCAGATGGTTCCGGCTATAAGAAAAGATTGCGTGAGTTGAAACTATGACCGATGGAGGATGGTCGGTGATATTGAGAACCTCTAGAACCCGATTACTATTATTAGGAAAAGTTGAACCAACTGAACTTCAAGAGGGTAATACCTAGACCCCATGCAAGCCTAAACCTAAGGTTGATTGTGTGAGTTGTATGCTTTCAACTTGAACTACTTGCACAGTTTTATCATCTGACAATATGAGTTCCTTGCAGGTTTTGTTTACAGTCCTTATCCAATAACTTGGATTTCTTGCCGAGTTTACTTGCTTACATTACCTCACATTGTTTCTTAAATGCATATCATACACATCATAACATCATGCCTTAACATTTCCTTAACCATTTCAAGGATCTCAAGGGTTTGTGATGCAGGTTATGGTAAATCAGATGTCTAGCAAGGGGCAAGGGGATTTATTTTCCTCTAGCCAATGTCGTCTAGAGATCAAAACACGACAACTTGAGTCAGGGGCTATGACCCACTCGATATGGTGTGCTTGACTCTTGAATAAGGAGTCTTAACGACACGAAGTTTCTTCAGTCAATCTGCAACCAAATTCTAACAGTTTCTTGTTTACCCCGCGAGATCCTTGAAAACATTGCATACATATATCACACATATCATTTCATAACAGGTCTTCTAGTACAGGTCTCTCATGTTCTCGCTGTTTATTTCAACAATGACTCTCAAATAAGACAACAAAGATCTTCAAACTCGAGAAACTCAATTCAGGGAAATATTCCTAAACCTGTCCAAGGGGCAGGAAGAGTTGAAAACACTCATCGTTGGAAACTTGGTCAAGAAAAGTCCCAAAGACAATAAGGATGAACGGCTGGAACAACTGCAAGCTAAGGTAGGTGCAATGAGAACCCATATGCTTGGGCAGATGGCTCTTATCCAAGGCCTAGCCTGAAGACAAGAAGAGCTGAAAGCCATCATCAACCAACTTCATCAAGACAGATACAACAATATGAAGCAAACAGTCGAGGTCGGGGACCAAGTCATTGATCAACCTCCAAGAAGACAAAAGGTTGGTTTGGTTAAGAGTGGACCTTTCCAAATTGCTACTACATCACGGGTCCAGCAACAACCTTGCCAAAAACAACGGGTTAATCAGAGTAAGCCAGATATTCCAAAAAGGACCTCATCCGAATCCCAAGACTTCTTCGCCTAACTACAATCCTGATGCAAGGCGTGCACACCATTCCAATAGCCCGGGGCATGATACTGATGACTATTGGGCATTGAAAAATAAAATTCAAGACCTGATTGATGAAGGAGCGCTAGAATTTGCACAAGACGGTCAGGTTGAGTTCTTCTGTCATCCCTCCAAGGCTCACCATTTGAAGTGACAAGTTCTGACAAGAGAGGCTTTTCTTCATTAGAATTTTCAATTTTCAATTTTCTTTTGATTGTTCGAACATCTATTCATGTCAAACTATGTTACTTTATCAATTCATTGCATATGTCTGTTTTAAATCAATCCATTCATATTCACTATTTCAAAAATGCCTTCTTATTTCCTTTTGTGATATTCAACTCTCGACTAAAAAACTATAAGCCTTTGGAGGGAGGATGACGAAAATGATACCACAATCTCTACAGTATGCTTTTGAACAGACCCCGCTGACGATGTACATGCGTTGTTTCAAATCCTAAATAGTGGAGTTATAAGGAAGATAATCCCTAGTCAACCCCTTTGAGCCAAAGAAGTAGGAGTTTTTCTTTTCACACAAATTAAAACCCTTAATCACAACCTGGGGCAGGGTAGTTTTCTCAGTTAATCTAGGTGCACAATGAATGGCATCAAAGACGTCCTTCCAAAATAGAAGACGGTGATGGTTCCCTATAATCGTCAAGACATGAAGTCATTATCTCTCGAAATAAAAGCCCATTAAGTCAAAACCTATGAAGGAGACTTAAGAAAAAAACTGGGGCATCCCGCTGACTGTAATCATAAAAAGAAATAGTTCAGGCAAAAAACAGGGATAGTAAAACAAAAAAAAAGAGGTTATCACAAATCCTCGGAAAAAAAAAAAGATTACAAAATGACTGCCTTTTTTAAGTAAACATTCAGTATCCGGACCATCACCGGAACATCAAGGACAATATTCTAGAACTCAACTGGGATTCTAAACGCAATTAACTGAGCATAGGACCGACGAACATCACGAAGAGCGGGTGGGTATAAATAAATTTTGAACCTTTATCCTTTGTTTCTTGAACCGTGAACCAGGCTACATTATAATCCTTAAAAGTCCTAGCTGAAGCATGGGTTAGTTCGAAAGCATACTGTTACAAAAGGTATCTTGACTCCTGTAGGACATGCTGTAAATCCTAAGTTGACATCACACTTTTACAAAAAAACTTGTTTTACTAAAAAATGAATTTTCAAACTTCAAGACAGACATAAGCTTTGCATTCTTAAAATAACATTGTTTGCATATGACTATTTGTTCAACAACAGAGAAATTCGCATGACGAATATCTAGTGAACAAAAACCTTCTCAATAAAAAGGATCACCTCAAGTGGAAAAACACTTCCAACCAAGGGGAACATCATGATCATTGTCCATCATCTGGGGCAGTCAAGTCAAGATTCAAGGAATCTCTCAAAGATGCCAAATAGCCAGGGGAAGATCTCCATCTGAATCACTTGGGGCATTGGACATGAATTCCAGCAACGAATCTTGTATGATCAAACGAACATCTTCTGGTAGTGTGGCAACACAACACTACCGACAGTGACAACTCCCTACACCCTGAGAGCGTGGACATAGTCAAAAAATACTGCGCATGAACAAAGACCCGCTAGGTTGACACACCTAGGCAAAACAAGGGCGTCCCGACGAACCAAAAGGTTCGGACAAAAATTAGGGATAAAAACAAAAAAAAGATTTGTACACCCGGCAAGTCAAAAACCTGAGAAGGCGGCTTGGGCAAAAAAGGATATCCCGGTGGACTGAAAATCTGAAAAGACAGTCCAGGAAAAAGTTAAGGATTAAAGCGTACGACTATGTCCCGTTATCTTGTCACTTTCCTATCAGTAGAAGACTTATCATTCCGATCGGTAGTTACCAAGCACTTCATAAGTTGGGATGACACTCAATCCACAAGGCCTCCGTAGGCACTTTCTCCAGCAGGTACAGGGGTAGAAAAGTCTTGATGCGAAGTCATTATCATATCCTCAGCATGCGTCCCAGTAACATCTACACTCACTGCAGAGTAAGAAATATCCGAAAGCAGTGGTGTTAATTCTCCCCAAGCAGAGTTCATCTTTCACCAACAACGGAAGACCATCCCCAATGGAGTTTATTTCTTCCACAGACAGAAATTTTATCCCCGACAGAGTTCATCATCGCCAGCAACGGTAATTCATCCCCAACCGAGGTTATTGCTCCAAATCAGCGGATCTTCTGACAGAGTATCTCTTCCCCACAGAGTCATTTTTTTCTCGCCAATTTATTCTCCAGCGGAATTATTCTCCGGCCAAGTTATTCTCAAATCATCTTCGGTTGTTATCCCTAGTGATCGAAACTCTTTATTCTCCAACAACAGTCAGGGATTTATTTTCCCAAACTCGGACGTGCCACAATAGCATTTCATGTTCATATATCATGACGTGCGCATACATATTGCATACAACATAATCTCATTTATTTTGAGAACATCATCATACAATGCATGTCACACATCATATACGATTAATCATGTACCTTTTCAGGAAAGATGGTTATCATCAACAACTTCCAGCAAGTTCAAGATTAACTTCGGAAACTAAACAGAGTAATTATCTGCACGATCAAATACAGCTTTACACGGGTTCGTCATGAAGAAATCTTACACGGGTTTCTCCTAAATGCAGCTTCACACGAGTTTATCCTGAAAAATCTTACACGGGTCCTTTCTCATATATTTCTGAATGAAGTTTTACACGAACTCACCCCAAAGTAACCTTACCCAGGTTCCTCCTGAAGTTTTACACGAACTTATCACAAGGTGATCTTACCCAGGTTCCTCCTGAAGTTTTACACGAACTTATCACAAAGTAACCTTACCCAGGTTCCTCCTGAAGTTTTACACAAACGTATCTCAAAGTAACCTTACCCCAGTTCATTCTGAAGTTTTACACGAACTTATCACAAAGTAACCTTACCCAGGTTCCTCCTGAAGTTTTACACGAACTTATCACAAAGTAACCTTACCCAGGTTCCTCCTGAAGTTTTACACAAACTTATCTCAAAGTAACCTTACCCAGGTTCCTCCTGAAGTTTTACACATACTTATCCCGAAGCAACCTTACCCAGGTTCCTTCTCGGTTCCGATGTAGTTTCACCCAGACTCATCCTGAAGCAACCTTACCCAGGTTCCCCCTTATAATTTCCCGATGTAGTTTCACCCAGACTCATCCTGAAGCAACCTTACCCAGGTTCCTCCTTACAATTTCCCGATGTAGTTTTACCCAGACTCATCCTGAAGCAACCTTACCCAGGTTCCTTCTCGGTTCAGATGCAGTTTTACCCAAACTCCTCACAAAGCAACCTTACCCAGGTTCCTTCTCGGTTCAGATGCAGTTTTACCCAAACTCCTCGCAAAATAACCTTACCCAGGTTCCTTCTCGGTTCAGATGCAGTTTTACCCAAACTCCTTGCAAAGTAACCTTACCCAGGTTCCTTCTCAGTTCAGATGCAGTTTTACCCAAACTCCTCACAAAGCAACCTTACCCAGGTTCCTTCTCGGTTCAGATGCAGTTTTACCCAAACTCCTCACAAAGCAATCTTACATAGGTTCCTTCTCGGTTCAGATGCAGTTTTACCCAAACTCTTCACAAAGCAATCTTACCCAGGTTCCTTCTCGGTTCAGATGCAGTTTTACCCAAACTCCTTGTAAAGCAACCTTACCCAAGTTCCTTCTCGGTTCAGATGCAGTTTTACCCAAACTCCTCGCAAAGAAACCTTACCCAGGTTCCTTCTCGGTTCAGATGCATTTTTATCCAAACTCCTCACGAAGCAGCCTTACCCAGGTTCCTTCCCATAAGCCCTACTATCCAAGTTCCTTATCATAACCTTACCATCCAAGTTTCTTTTCTCTTATCTCTAGACAGTAGTCCATAACATTAAGATTTGGACCTATCAAACACGATCAGTTTCACCTTTCCCTAGTAGGTCGCGATGCAGCCTATACACGACTAGATACGCAGTTCACTTCCACTTCCTCAAGCCGGAGTTAATTCCCCAGTAGATTAACGGACAACTGAAGCTCCTAAAATTCTATTTCTCCCAAGACAAAGACCAACATTCCTCAGCAGATTCCTCCTCAACAATAGGAACAAGAATTCTCATCAAAGGAATATCTCGGGAAATCAACATCCTCTAGATGGCATCTTTAAGCCCATCTCCGATGACCTCCCGTCATCTCCTCTAAATGGCATCAGTAAGCCCATTCCCGATACTACCTACATAGTCAAGCATCATTACAGACGAGTGTAAAATTCTAGGAACTCTAGTGTTCAATCATCTTCCACCTTCAGATCACGAAAGGCAGACGAGCCAATCTAAATCTTCAGGTTTAAGAAGATTGAACAGGGGCATCTGTTGTACCCCAAAATTTGCCCTCTTTTCATACACGCTTATTATTGGTTTTATGGTTATGGAATAAAGGTATATTTATCAAGCTTCTTCAGGTTACAAGTGACGTTTATTTCATCAATGAATATTCTCAGAGTATTTTCTGTGCTGAAGATCGGTTCGCCGTTTTACAACGATTCGGGGTTCAAAAATTCACAAGTCCAACCCGACACGTCATATTCGGGTGTTCTTTCGCCAAGATATCTTTTATAACGTATTCTCAAATTCAGGTTCGGCTCAAGAGTCAATTCTTTAAAGAAGGTCTACGAATATGTGAGTTTTCTCGAAGAAATGTGGTGAAAAAATGTGCTGAAAGTACAGTTTTTACGCGCTAAAAAATTCATAACTTGAAGATCGTGGCTCGTTTTGAACCCGTTCCGGTGGCCAAAATTCCATCTTGACGTCTTCTACGTTTTCATATCTCACAGATGGAAGCCAATTTCAATCAGAAGGTCTTCAAAAATGCGGATTTATCAAGTATTTTCGTACAGAAAATTTGTGACAGAAGTTTATTTGCGTCATGTTCAGAAAATCATAACTTGGTCGATTTTCATCGTATCAAGCTGGTTCCAGCGCCAAAATTTTACAAATTGAGATGACTATGTTTTCACAGGAGGTATCGAGTTCGAACGGTATCCAAAAGGTCTTCATTTTTTGCTCAGAGTATGCATGACGCGCTGAAAATCCTGAATGCTGAATATTATTTTATCTGGGTCAAAACTTAGAAAATTCATAACTCGGTCAATTTTTATCGGACTGGGCTCATATTTTTACACAAGGTCACAGACTCAGAGATCTACAACTTTGCTTCAAAAGTCGAGACTGAATTATGCTCTTATCAATACCAAATTTTTATTGAAGAACGTGTCAGAGTCGACACTGGAGCCCAAAATAAGTTTGTTTGAGCTGAAACTTCAAAAATTCATAACTAATTCACCGTTTATCTGATTGAGCCCATTTTCGGACATGAGTTAGTTCTCGATGTAGGCTACATTTTTATTTCACATTTCAACTTCAAAAATTTCACTTAAGCCCCTGCGATTTATCCTGGAACGTGACGAACTCAAGTGAACATTGAAGGCCCAATTGCACATTCAAAGCCCATTTTTTTCTCTCTAATTTCTATTATATAATCTCATTCTTTTCACACAAACAAAAGAGAGAGAAAAAAACCTTGCCACAACACTGTCAGAATATCAAATTCTTTCAAGAACCCTAAAACCTTGAAATCCTTATTACAAACCTCCATCTCACTACAAACAAGCCATTCCTGTTATAAACCCACATCTCACTACTTCTCCAGTAAGGGTAAAGCTAATTTGATCTCCATGATCAAAAGAATTTAGACAAGATCCCATGTAGGTTCATTACAGAACATTGAACCCAAAACACAAATGGTCAAAATAGAACAACTAACACATGACACCAATACATGGCGAGACAAACATCCTGAGAAGGTTAAGGGCGTGGGTTCAACAACCACCCCTATTGGTTTTGATTTTCTTCCTTTCTATTTATCCTTTTACCTATTTTTATTCTTTCTGTTTAAAACTTTTTTTTCTTCATAAAACTTAATATTTTTTACAAACCTTTGATTTTTTATAATAAACTCGAATAATTAATTTTAGATTTTAATTTAATTTTAGGTAACTTTAATTGTTTTGTAAATAAATTAAAATTAATTAAAACAATTAGGATTTTGTTTCTAACTTAATTCTATTTTCTTTTTTTCTTAAAATAACAAAACACAAAAATAGGCCATTTAATTATTTTTTTAACTAATTTAATTAATAATTAATTTTGTATTTAATTTTAAAAAACCTAATTCTTTTTTCTTAGAAATAATTAAAAACAACAAAAAATAATTTTTCTTTCGATTAGGTTAGACGGGTCAAAACCCTAATTCTCTCTCGTTCTTTATTCACGCGCGCTTTATTTTATTTTACCATATTAATGTAATTGCTCACAAGTTGTAATAGATTAATTAGGACCTTTTTACTTTTATTTATCGTTTTTTAAGGGTTTGTTTTTGGCTATATAAATACCCGAAGCCTTGTAATAGCTTAGCTTATTTTCCGCACTTTAAATTCCGCAAACTATAAATTGGCTAGATGTATGGCTAATAGGATTGTATGGCAAGAATGTATGGAAAATTAAAATGGTAGATCACCTTAATTGTGCAAAGATTAAATAACTGAAATCAAACACATGCACATGCTCACTCTTAGGGTATGCCTCACTTGGTTTCCTCGGAAAACAATGGTCATGTCCCTCGAACGTAGGGATACCCTTAGTAAAGACCCTCGTTTAAAATCTTCATAAAGATCATGGTCCCTCGATGTCCCTCGAAGTTGCCTACGGTATATGATCTTGTCCCTCGATGTTGCCTATGAATATATGATGACAGTCCCTTCGAAATTCTAAGGTATCCTTACATGTTGCCTTCAATGACCATTACGTCCCTTTCGATAGTCCCTTACAACTCCAACGACGGTGCTACCTATTTCTCAATAGTATGATAGAGCTGTCTAAAGGAAACAAGAATAGAAACATTCTTTTTTCGAGTAGGTAGATGCTAGTAGGTACTTTCTCAAAACAAACTTTTTCCACACTTACACTCTTTTCAAATAAAGTTTTCAAAACAACTTCGTAACACTCTTGAAGACAGAAGCAAGGGTTAAATCGAAGTAAAATATTTTTTTTTTCAAATCAAACACAAACAAGCAATTTTGAAAATGATGAGCAAGTACCTAAGACCCCATGGAAAACCATGGATATAAAGGGTGCTGACACCTTCCCTTTCTATAATCTACCACCCGTACTCAGAAACATCTCGAAAAAGGTTTTTTTGTTCTTTTTCCTTTTTCTGATTGGATAAAATAAAAGTCAGTGGAGACTCTTACTTACCGCGACATTTTGCGAATAAAAAACGAAAAACGCAAACCAGTATTAAACAGTCGGTTCTTCCACCATATCACAACGAGCTTAAATATGCCATCCAGAATAATGTTGATTTTGTGAGATATTCCTTTTATGAGAATTCATGTTCCTGTCGTTGAAGAGGGATATTATAAAGAATGTTGGTCTCTGTCCTGGGAGAAATAGAATTTTAGGAGCTTCAGTTGTTTGTTACTCTACTGGGGAATCATCTCTTAGTCGAGAAGGTGAAAGTGAACTGCTATCTGGTCGTGCTCCAGGATTTACAGTGATTTGCTGAATATAATAAGATTAACTGCTATCTGGCCATGCTCCAGGTTTCACAGTGACTTAC
Organism: Vicia faba; assembly: GCA_948472305.1. Lineage (NCBI taxonomy): Eukaryota > Viridiplantae > Streptophyta > Magnoliopsida > Fabales > Fabaceae > Vicia > Vicia faba. The sequence continues at coordinate 66,640 of CATIWC010002593.1, read as the reverse complement.
TGGGGAGATGAGATTAAACTGGCTATTTGGTCGTGCTCCAGGCTTTGCCATTTCTCAATTCTTATCTGGTCGTGCTCCAGGCTTCAGAAGGAATTAAGTGATTATCCGGTCGCATCTGGGTTTCAACTTGAATTTAAGGCATACTAATATCCGGTCAATTTCCGGGCTTCATAGTAATTGGCCTAGTAAACTGCTATTTGGTCGAATTCCAAGCTTCGTAGTACCTCATACTGTTATCTGGTCATGCTCCAGGTTTCACAGTGTCTCTTGCCGCTATCTGGTCGTGCTCCAGTCTTCACAACACCTTATACCGTTATCTGGTCGTGCGCCAGGCTTCACGGTGTCTTATACCACTACCTGGTCGATTCCAGGCTTCATAGTATCTTGTACTATCATCCGGTCAATTTCCAGGCTTCACAATATGATGGGGAAATTAAGCTGTTATCCGGTCGATTTCCAGGCTTCATAGCTTGAATTTAAGATATACCACAATCTGGTCGATTCCAGGCTTCATAGTATTTGGAGAAATCAAGATACTATCCGTTTAATTTCCGGGCTTCATAGCTTGAACTAGAATAGAAATCTTAGTATCGATTTGACTGAACCAGGGAAAACTTGTGAGAACTTCAATTGGGAGAGAAATCTTAGTATCGATTTGACTGATCCCGGGAGAGGTCTCAGATTAACTTTGACTGACATATAAATCAGGGGAATCTTAGCAACGATTCGGCTGACCCAAATGAAAGTCTTAAAACATCTTCAACTAGAATAGAAACCTTAGTGTCGGTTTGACTGAACCAGAAAAAATGTTGGAATATCTTCAACTGGAATAGAAACCTTGGTGTCGATTTGACTGAACTAGAGAAAGTGTTGGAATATCTTCAACTGGAATAGAAACCTTGGTGTCGGTTTGACTGAACCAGAGAGAACTCGTGAGAACTTGATTGCATCTTTCCCTGAAAGGTAAAGAGTCAGTCATATGTAATGTCATGATGTATGAAATGTATTGAGTAATGATGTTCTCAAAATAAATGAGATTGTGATGTATAATATGTATGCACATGCCATGATGTATGGATATGCAATGCTATTATGATATTCTCTAGCTGGGGAAAATAAATCCTGGACTGCTGTTGGAGAGTATAAGGAGTTGAGTTCTTCGTTTCCGCTGAGGATAGTGAACGAAGATGATTAGATGGAGATTTACATCCATTCTGCTTGAGAACATTCTACCGGAGAGACTCTGTCTGAGAATAATCCCGCGAGGGAATGACTCTGTGGGGGAAAAGAGATACTATGTTGGAAAATCTGCAGATTTGGAGAAATAAACTCAGCTGGGGATGAACTTCCATTTCTGGAGAGAAGAGCTCTGTTGGATATTGAGCTTCCGCTGTCAGATAAATAAACTCTGCTCGGGAGAAAACTTTATAAACTGATTATAAAGCTCGGTTGGGGAACGTAGATATCAGCTTTCTGAAGGAGTCCGCTGGGGAAGGAATTCCTGCTTGGGGACCTGGAGATCGGACCTTGGTTGTCTCGGCTCTGCGGGGAGTATAGGTATCACTGGCTTATACGTGATAGTGACTTTGCTTCCAACTGTCTCTGCCCCTTGTACCATGATGGACGGGGTAACTGTCGATTTTTAGGTTTTGCACCAGTTTCTTTGAGTTCTTAGTATTGTCTTTCTGTTTTATATGCAGATATTTGTGAACAGTAATCATATTCAAATACATATGTCAAGAATAAAACATTGGACGTTTTTGCAAACAAAACAGAAAACGGAAAAAACAAACACAGAGTTTTGTACTCAAAAGATGCTTTGTATTGATTTGAAATTTGCCTATAATAGGCGTTTTTGTTTTACAAAGAGGCTGACGCTCTAGTAAGAGAACGTCACCGTAAACATGTAAATTATTACAGAAATTGTGTACAAAAAGAAAACAGCTATGTGTAGTGATCCCATTGGGTTTCAATTCTGCTATTGCCCCTATGTCTTCGAGCATCTCATCACTTTGTTGCTTGTCTGAAGCTGACTGGATTGCTCGGTACCTTTTGCACTTGATATCTGATTACTGAAGTCTGATCTCTAAGTGATCCAATGGGACATAGTGATACGCTTTAATCCCTAACTTTTGCCTGGACCACCCTTTCGGGTTTTCAGTCCACCGGGATACCCTTTTTTGCCCAAGCCACCCTTTCGGGTTTTCGACTTGCCGGGTGTATAGATTTTTTCATTTTTTATCCCTAATTTTTGCCCGAATACTTTTGGTTCACAGAGATGCCCTTACTTTTGCCTAGGTATGTCAACCTAGCGGGTCTTTATTATGCGTAGTATTTTTTCACTATGTCCGCATTGACAGGGTGTGGAAGGTCATCACCATCCATGGTGGTCAGAATCATGGCCCCACCGAAAAATATGTTCTTGACTATAAATGGTCCCTCATAGGTGGGAGTCCATTTTCCCCTGGGATCACCTTGCGGAAATATAATGCGCTTGATTACCAGATCCCATACTTGATACACTTGTTGTATGACTTTCTTGTTGAAGGCCTTGATCATCCGTTTCTGATACATTTGACCATGGCATACATCAGTAAGTCTTTTCTCGTCGATTAAGTTCAATTGATCAAGTCGAGTCTCAATCCAATCGTCTTCGGTCAAACCCGCATCCTTTATAATCTGTAGATAAGGGATCTGGACCTCTATGGGCAGGACAGTCTCCATGCCATATACCAGAGAATAATGTGTTTCCCCTGTCGATGTACATGCTGAAGTACGGTACCCGTGAAGAGAAAACAGTAACATCTCGTTCCAGTCTTTGTACATCACCGTCATCTTCTGTATGATCTTTTTGATATTCTTGTTAGCAGCTTCAACAACCCCATTCATGTTCGACCGGTAAGGAGAAGAGTTGTGATGCTGAATCTTGAACTGTTTACAGAGTTCAGTGATCATCGAGTTGTTGAGATTAGTACCGTTATCCTTGATGATTCTCTTAGGGATACCATAACGACAAACCAGGTTATGCTTGATCAACCGTGCAACCACATTCTTAGTAACCGTAGCAAAGGAGGCAGCCTCAACCCACTTCCTAAAGTAATCAATGGACACTAGGATGAAGCGATGCCCGTTGGACGTGGTAGGTCTGATCTCGCTGATCATGTCAATGCCCCACATTGCAAAGGGACAGGGAGCCATCAAAACATTCAAGGGAACTAGAGGTACATGCACCTTATCAGCATAGATTTGGCACTTGTGACAGGTTCGAGAATGCTGATAACAATCGACTTCCATAGTGGACCAGTAGTATCCTGCCCGTAAGATCTTCTTTGCCATGGTATGTTCACTGGAATGAGTGCCAAATGTACCTTTGTGTAGGTCTTCCATAATCCTCTCTGCTTCGCTCTTGTCTACACACCGCAATAAGGTAGAGTCATGATTGCGCTTATAGAGGATTCCATTGCTGAGGAAGAACTTTGCAGCAAACCTTCTCAGAAATCTCTTGTCATTGACAGATGCCCCCTCGGGATATTCTTGAGCCTCTAGATACCTGTTCACTTCATGAAACCAAGGTTTGTCGGCTACCTCCTCAGTATCAATCTCACAGCAGTATGCCGGTTCACCCATCCTCTCAATAGTGATTAGGGGAGCTTCATTGTCCCACCTGACCTTAAAACTTGATGACACAGTAGCTAGCGCATCCACTAACTGATTCTCTTCTCGTGGGAAATGTTCAAAGGTGGTCTCTTTAAAATGCGGCAACAGTGTTAGTACATGTTCTTTGTAAGGGATAAGGTTTGGGTGTTTCGTATCCCACTCGCATTTGATCTGACTTATCACGAAAGCGGAATCCCCGAATACACTCAAGAACTTGATCCTTAGGTCAATAGCAGCTCTAAGACCCATAATACATGCTTCATACTCCGCCATGTTGTTGGTACAGTTGAAACATAATCGGGCAGTGAAAGGAGTATGACAGCCCTCAGGAGATATGATTATAGCGCCAATGCTGTTACCCAGTGCGTTTGAGGCTCCATAAAAAAACATAGACCATCGGGGTCCTTCCTCAGGTCCTTCATCCGGTCCAGGTTCTTCACAGTCGGTTACTAACATGATGTTCTCATCCGGGAACTCAAAATTCATGGACTGATAGTCATCCACGGCCTGATGCGCCAAATGATCAGCTAACACACTTACCTTGATTACTTTTTGGGTTGTGTATTGGATGTCGTACTCGGTTAAGATCATTTTCCATCTTGCTATTATTCCGGAGAGAGCGGGCTTCTCGAAAATGTACTTGATCGGATCCATCTTAGATATCAACAAAGTAGTGTGGGTCAACATATACTGTCTCAGTCAGCGAGCAGCCCATGCCAAAGCGCATCAGGTTTTCTCGAGCAGTGAGTATCGTGTTTCACAGTCGGTAAACTTTTTTCTAAGGTAGTATATTTCATGCTCTTTTCGACCAGACTCGTCATGCTGCCCTAGCACACACCCCATTGAATTATCTAGCACTGTTAAGAACATTATCAAAGGTCTTCCTTAAGCCGGGGGCATCAGAATAGGAGGCTCTTGGAGATATTATTTGATTCTGTCAAAGGCTACATGGCATTCTTCATTCCACTTTACCACTTGTTCTTTCTTCAGAAGTTTGAAGATCGGCTCACAAGTAGCAGTTAGATGTGAATGAATCGGGCAATGTAATTTAGGCGTCCCAAGAAACCTCTAACTTCCTTCTCCATACGGGGAGCCGACATCTCTTGTATGGCCTTCACCTTTGCAGGATCTACCTGGATACCTTTGTCACTGACGATGAATCCCAGAAGCTTACCAGAACTTACCCCGAAGGTGCACTTGTTCGGATTTAACCTCATCTTGTACATTTTCAACCTATCAAACAACTTTTGTAGATGATCAAGATTTTCTTCCTCAGTTTGAGACCTGGCTATCATGTCATCGACGTAAACCTCTATCTCCTGGTGAATCATGTCATGGAACAGAGCTACCATAGCTCGCTGATAAGTTTCCCCAGCATTCTTCAACCCGAACGACATCACCTTATAGAAGAAGGTGCCCCATTGTGTAACAAAGGTTGTCTTCTCCGTGTCTTCAGGTGCCATCTTGATCTGATTGTAGCTAGAGAAACCCTCCATGATGGAAAAGACTTTGTGTTTTACGGTGTTGTCAACCAGAACATCAATGTGGGGAAGCGAGAAGTCATCCTTGGGGCTTGCCCTGTTCAGGTCTTTGTAATCCACACACATTCGTACTTTGCCATATTTCTTAGGTACTGGAACCACATTAGCAATCCACTACGGATAGGAGGTGACCGCTAAGAACCCGGTGTTGAACTGCTTCATAACCGCTGCTTTAATCTTCTCCGACATCTCAGGGAACATACGACGGGCCTTTTGCTTTACCAGAGGGTAATCTTCTTTAGTCGGCAGATGATGAACCACTATATCAGTGTCTAGTCCCGACATGTCTTCATATGACCAGGCGAAGATTTCAACATACTCATGCAACATCTGTACCAATTGCTGTTTGACACTAGGCTCCACATTTGCACCTATCTTAACCTCTTTTCTGTCTTCCTCTGTACCCAAGTTCACTGTCTCAACCAGCTCTTCATGAGGCTGTATGGACGTTTCTTCCTGTTGTAATAGTCTAGCAAGTTCTCCGGGTACCTCACAATCTTCCTCACCTTCGTCCTCGACTTGGTTGATTGGATTTTCAAAGTCATAATGAGCATTAGCAGAACTGTTATCAATGGGATCCAAAGTGGATATGGATCTGCATTTGGATACGTGAGTGTGCATAAGAGCATAGCTGTATAGACAGAATAAAAGAAAAGAAAGACAAAGAGCGCAAAATGTGTATGCAAACGTCCAATGCTTTATTAATGTCATATGAAAATGAAACACGATAACCCTCACAAATAGAACCATTGTGCCCCGGGTAAGACACATGGCTATAGAGTTTATATTGTTTTTAAATTACATATCCGAAAAATCAAAAAGACAATTACTCTTGAACAAAAGTTATCGGTACAAAGTCCTTGGCAGTCCAGTTACTGAGTCCACCACTGGTAGTCGGGAAGATCCAGCTGTCAATGTCGGAATCACCATCACTGTCTTTTGTAGCAGAAACAGTATCGATAGCATTGAATCCCGAACCATGTTTGGGCATAGGAGCATTTATGATATTAGGAATCTCAGGAGGATCAAACTCAACTTCTTTAGCATCAAGCAGATCCTACACTTTGTTCTTCAAAGCCCAGCAGTCATTGGTATCATGGCCTGAACTTTCCGAATGATAAGCACAACGAGCATTCAGTTTATAGTAGGGAGAGGCGGTGTTTGGATTCTTCAGAGCTTCCCTCAGAGTAACCAGGTTAGACTTCAACAGCTGAGGTAAAAATGGAGACAACGTCATGTTGATCCGAGTGAACTGTCTAGCTGGCCTTTCTGCTCTCGGCTGATTATTTCTTTGTTGAGCAGGTGCAGGGTTGGGATAACAACCCCTACCGCAGAATGGTGCTCGGTTCGATTCTGATTCTTTTGGTTATAGACGACACTGTCTTCATTTTTACCTGCAAATGACTTCCTTGCAACACTAGAATAGGCATCCTTCTGAATTTTTCCACTTCAAATTCTAGCTTCCACTCTTTCTCCTGTTAAGATCAGTTCAGTAAAACCCACCGATGAACTTCCAATCAGGTGGTTGAAGAATGGCCCAGTCAAAGTCCCCAGAAACATATCCACGAGCTCCCTGTCAGCCAAGGGAAGTTGAACTCTTCCAGCCAAATCTCTCCACTTCTGAGCATAATCCTTGAAACCCTCGTTTGAAACCATAGACAAATTTTGGAGTTGTGTACGGGTGGGAGCGAGGTCTGCATTATACTGATATTGCTTATAAAATGCAGCAACAAGGTTTTCCCAGTTACGAACATTGGCTCTTTCCAACTGATAGAACCAATCCAGTTGTGTTCCAGACAGACTGTCTTGGAAGAAGTGAACCCATAAGTCTTTGTCAGCAGTATGAGGCTGTAGCTTCCTCACATAAGAATAAAGATGCATTTTGGGACAAGAGACCCCATCATACTTAGAAAATACCGGTGCCTTGAATTTTAGGGGGATAACAACCACGGAGACCAGACCCAACTCTTCAAAATCCAACCCAGGAACCTTATGGATTTCCATAGCACTCAGACACTCTTCTAACTTCTTATACCTTTCATCAGCCAGAGGGTACTGCTCCTCATTATAATCAGTCTCATTGTCAGACCCTTTAGGACTAGAGTCCTCTTATCTGGATTTAACCTCTTGGTTCTCTCCCCCTTTAGATGAAGAAGCTAAATCAACAACCCGTCTTGGCGGCCCTCTGAACCTTCTTCTCATATATGCCACACCGAGTTTCTTCTTGGTCTTCTTGTTCTTCTTAACAATCAGAGCCTTCAGCTCTTCCCGTCCTTTGGCCAGAGCCACAATCATTTGCTGGAATTTCATGTTCTGAGTCTGAAGATCTTTCACAGTTTGTTCAAGAGCCATTGCTGAAATAAACAACGGAGGAGATGAGAAACCTGTTATGAATCCTGTTATGAAATGATATGTATGATATGTATGCAATGTTTTCAAAGACTTTGGGAAATTTAACTTTGCGAACCAAAATGAAACAAAGCTTTTATTAGTAGAATTCAAAGTTCAGTTTCCTTTTAGGAGTTACAATTAAAACAATTCTAAAAACTAGAAAAATAAAAAATCCCATGGATGCTTCCTCTTTGTGCCGAGATAGACATTAAGTCCTCTTTCCTCATGGAGATGCTTTGTGGGATCTAAAACCTTCCTCTCCTGGGCATAGAACTGACCCCTGTAAGTATCTCACTCTTTCTTCAACTGAATCCAAGACCTATGTAATTCTCCAAGATCAGTGCGTATATCAGGATAGAGAACCGTGTAAGGAATGTCCCCTTCAGTAGTGGGTTCCATAATCACTGGTTAAACGTACATATAGGGCATCATAAGTTTATGGGAATGATCTCGTACCCATTGGAGATAAGGTTCCATAGGAATGGAAGCCTTGGGCCCCAAAGCCTTGGCGCCAAATCTGTTTACCATGCTCCAAGCTCGTATGAACCTCTGGCGATACCCTTGAACATCATCCTCATAGTTAAATATAACGCCCTCAATAAGTAACTCATGGGGACCATCCCTTCGAGCGTAACCAGATTTTTACAGAGCTAAACAAGGATTGTAGGTTATACCCCCTCTGATGCCAAGTAACAGGACATTAGGGTACTTCCTGCAGCGGTCAATAATAGCAGTGTTTTCCATAGCTCGGGAACACCAGAGAATATCAGTGTGAGCGAGTGACATTATCCTTTGTGACCAAACCAAACCTTCTTCATTCTTCAGTTTGGACTTAGAGAGGTGATAAATAAACCACCTCGACAGCAATGGCATGCAGCACATAAGAACCCCTCTTCTCTTCATGGTACAAGTATGGAGAGCGTGCAAAATATCTCCGAGCAAGGCAGGCACGGGGTTGCGAGAGAGGAAGATCTTGATAGCAATCACATCTATGAATGAGTTTGGATTAGAGAATAGTACTAACCCATAGATTAGAAGAGCCAAAACCTCCTCAAAAGCCTGAAAATTCATATCATCCCAAAACAGTTGGGCCTTGTCTATCAGGAACTTGGCTAGAAAACTCTTGACTCTGCTTCTTATTTCCCAATTAGATACCACGTCGACCCATTTCAGATGCAAGGCTGAGGCAATGACTTCTGGCTTAGGAATTTCTTCTAGACCTGTGAAAGGCAATTGTTCAAGAATGGGTATATCCAATAACTGAGAGAACTCTTCCATGGTAGGCACCAACTGATATTCTGGAAAGGTGAAGCAGTGGTGCCTGGGATCAAAGAACTGAAAGAGTACACTCATCATCTTTCCATCAAAGTTTGAAGTAACCATGTTGAGAAGTCGACCATGTTCTTAGTGAACGCAGAAGTTTCAGGGACCTTTGATACTAGCTCCTTGAGTTGGGAAGGTATTTTAACAAAGTTGATTCGGATAGTGTTTCTACGAGCGGAAGCCATGATCTGCAAAACAGAACAAAGATAAATTCCCTTGGTCCTTGAAATAGTTAGTGCAATAAGAATGGATGCTATATTATGATGCACGATGTCATGTTCAAACAGGATAAATCAAATATAAGCAAAACATACAATAAACCTTAGGTTCAAAGGCTTGCATGAGGTTACAGGTAAGTAACTGGGTTCTAAAGATTCTCAATATCACTGATCATCCTTTATCGAGCATTGTTTCAGCTCAAGCAATATTTTCTTGCGGCCGAAATATCCCAAAAGTATGATCTCAATGAGTGTAGCATCGAGTATCAACCAATCCTCAACTTTATACCGAGGCCGACTACCTCACTACTTTCTAATGGCCAAGTTTGTTTAACTAAGGTTCTAAGGTCCGTTAGTGCTTCATGACACCACGCGGCAACCCCATATTCTCCTCGTTTCTACACGAAGGATACCGGTACCAACCAAAGTGTCACACCAACACAACCATCGCTTAAACCATATCGATATACGCCGTACAGTCTCCATGATCTATTGCTGTTTATCTAAAAAGTGTCCCCAGATCCGGGTGTAGGATCTTTAATAATACCCAAACAAAACCCTTGAATTTAAAGCAAGCAAGGCAAAACAAGAAAGAAATTTTAAAATGACCTAGATCCTAAGGTAAACCCCACTTACACTATCCCCAGCAGAGTAACCAGTTCTGTGATACGGTGGAAGAACCGACTGTTAATAATGGTTTGCATTTTTTGTTCGCAAAATGTCGCGGTAAGCAAGAGTCTCCACCGAATTTTATTTTATCCAATCAGGAAAAGGAAAAAGAACAGAAAAAACCTTTTTCTAGAAGTTTCTGAGTACGGGGGGTAGATTATAGAAAGGGAAGGTGTTAGCACCCTTTCTATCTGTGGTTTTCCACAGGCTCTTAGTTACTTGCTCATTTTTAAATTGCTTGTGTGTGCTTGTTTTGAAAAGTTTTGTTTTACTTCGTTTTAACCCTTGTTTCTGTCTTCAAGAGTGTTACGAAGTTGTTTTTGAACACTTTGTTTAAAAATTGTTTGGTGTGAAAAAGTTTTTTCGTTTGAGCAGGTACTTAAGAACTAATCTACCTACTCGAAAAAGGCTGTTCGTTTTCCTTTAGACAATGCTATCCCATTATTGAGAAATAGGTAGCACCGTCGTTGGAGTTTTAAAGGGACGTTCGAAGGGACGAAATGGTCTCTGAAGGCAACAAGTAAGGATACCTTAGCATTTCGAAGGGACTATCGTCATAAGATCAATTTGTAGGCAACTCGAGGGACAAGCAGGGACTATGATCTTTATGACGACTTTGAATCGCGGGTCATTGCTAAGGTATCCCTACATTCTGGGGACACGACCATTATTTTCGAGGCAACCAAGTGAGGCAAACCCTAGGAGTGAGCATGTGCATGTGTTTGATTTCAATTATTTAATATTTGCACAATTAAGTTGATCTACTATATTAATTTTTAGTTAGTCTTTCCATACAATCCTATTAACATACATTTAAGTAGTTTATAATTTTTGGAAATTAAAAGTGCAGAAAAGTTTAAAAGTCATAACTATTACATGGCTTTTGCAGATACATAATTATCTTGAATGTAAATAACGATGTAGAAATTTAAAACCCTAATTAAATCTATTACAACCCGAAGCATATAAAATAATAGAAAAAAGAAATTACAAAATGCGCGGGGCGAATTAAATGCGAGAATGATTTAGGAAACCTAAAAATCTAATTGAAAAATTATTTAGGTTATTTTTTGATAAAAATCAATTAGGTTATGTACAAATTAAAACCCTAATTTCTAATTAATTTAAATTATAAAAAAGGAAATAAATTTTCCCTAATTTTAATTAAACTAATTAATTTATTAAAGAAACAAAATATTTTTTATGAAAAAAAAGATTTTTTAGGTTTTTTGTGACTTTTTGATTTAATAAAAAAACTGATTTTTTTGTGTTATTTTTGTAAAAAAAGAAAATAATTAACAAAATTAAAAAAGAATTAAAAGTAAAAGATTTAGAGATGGGCCTGTATTGTTGAAAAAGGGAGGTGTAAGTTGAATTTTGTAAGCCCATTAGCTGCTGAGTCCAGCCTTTCGCTTGATCCTGTGTAGTTCACACTTGGAGGGTGCATCATGGGCCTTCTTTGATGGAGCGTTGGATTGATGATGGTGATAATCCATTGGCTAGATTGTTGGAGTACATAGTAAGCGCTTGGAAGAATTGTGCACAGGATCTGCAATCAAATATTGTGAAAATAGCAAAATACTGGGACCTGGGATCGAACCCATGTCCTCCCACTCAACATACGCGTGCTTGACTGTTGTACCCCAAAATTTTCCCTCCCATATTTCTCAAGACATTGCAAGAAAAATCTCCAAGTGGCTCAAGATTGCTCAAGAGTTGGACAGTCAAACTATCTCCTAAGGAAGTCAATCTCAAATTAGGGTTTTGTGTTGCATCAAGGTCCTTACATCCAAATGACCTCAAGTGCTCCCCAATGTCCTAATATGTTCTCAAGTTCATCCATGTCAAATTTCAAGACTTGCAGAGGAAGTTTGGTCAGTCAATTGCTCAAGAGGTCCAAAAATCGACTGTGTTAGGGCAAAAGTCAACTGTGACCTATAAACAGTCAAACTTCAATATTTTTTGTCAACATTCTCATTTTGAAGGATATTTCATCATTTTATCAAGGGTTGACCATGATTCATCAAGGATTTCTCAAAATTCATCAAGACTCAAAAGTTGCTAAATTAGGGTTTTGTAGGAAAAGTCAACTCAACTTTGACCAAGAATAACTTTCTCATACTTTATGATAAATGACCCAACCAAAGATCATTTTGAATAGGATGCAATTTCCTACAATCAATCTTCATAACCCAAGATCAAGAAATGCACTCACAAAAAGTTACAAATTTGGACATTATAGGTCATTTTTGAAAGTCAACAAAAACACCTTTTTTTGCCAAAGCTTATAACTTGAGCCTGGAATATAAAAATGCGATGAGACCAAAAGGGTTGTTTAGAGGACATCTCAAGGTTTCTAAAAAGTTCAAGAACACCTCCAAAAGTTCATAATTGAAGAAGTTATGCATTGTTGAATTTGGGCATTTTTCCAAAATTGCCAAAAGTCAACTATCCCCAAAACATCAAATTTTGTCAAATGGCCCCACTTTTTTCCACTTGATTTGATCTTTTCACACTACACACGTGTCCTATATTCAGTCTTGTGTCCAATTATTAATTTTTCTATTTTATTTGATTTTTTATTGAATTAATTCATTTTAAATCAATTTAAATCCAAATAAAATCTAAATATTGATCACTTGGTATCTTTTTAATTGATACAAGTCTTAATTATCATTATGGACATGGTCAAACTCGTATCAAGCCATATCATGCACAAAATATTGGTTTTTGGACAAATTTGGAAGCTTTTTCATGGAGGATCATATCAAATCCTAAATCATCAATGCATAAGGATTCAAAGCCCAAAACTTGACCTAATTCATTCCATATTGCTTATACAAACCAAAGGCACGAGCATCAAAACCTAGAGGCTGCACAATCAGAAGAACAAAACTTGAGAAAATTGCAAAAAACCTTGAAACTGAAATCTGTTTTAGAGGTTGATTCAAAGCAAAATATCAACACTACTCTCTTGCTGGACATCGTCTGAGTCTATAGAAATCAAAAGCAAGGCCATTCACCTCTTCAATAGCGTTGTAAGTCTATCTGAAACTCGCCTTTCAGTTGAATTCGTATCTCATAGTTCTTGCACTTTTCTTGCCAAATCTTTGCATATTCATGCTTTTCGATTCATTTAGAAGCTTTTTGCATTATTGAATTGCATTTTCATGGCCTGTAACCCCCTAGCTGATTCTAGGGTTCTTGGTATTCGTTTTTGGGCATTTTCTCTACATGTAACATCAGGGGCAAACAATGGACATGGATGAAATCAGGAGAGGAAGACGAACTTGTCCATGGTCTTGGTTTGCATTTTTATAGCCTAGAACTAGTTTTAGGATGAACCTATGGATTTAGCTGCGGATATAAATCCGCAGGTAAATGTCCAGGTTCCAGCGAAGAAGATGAAGACGTGGCTCTTCCTGGTTCGTTGGTTCAAATCTCGCGCGTTTTTGTTTTTAATTCCAGCATATTATTTGTTTTTTCCTTATAATAATTTTTATCCATTATAATAACACTGAAGTATAGTGGTGCAGTGGCAAACGCGTTAGTACAAATTCCAATAGGACCTGGGTTCGAATCCCAGGTCCCTCAAATGCCTATTATTATTTTTTCACAGGTGATCCAGTGTAAAGCCAACTGCGTGGTCCATCATACTCCTTCAGATCTCCAAATTCCAGATGGCCCCAGGCCAGATCTGGTGGTCCATATTGGAGGTCCACCATGGTGCCTAGTCAATGTATACGCGTGGAATCCATAAAGTCAAATGAGGCTTGCATAAACGGGCCTCTGAATTGCTAATCTTACTGCTTCTCCAGGCCCAAACCCCCCCTTTTGGTTATTTCTATTTCTTTTTTTTTATTTCTTTTATTTATTTGTTTTGATTAATTATTTTTATTATCACTAACCAATTAATACTTTTCTTAATAAAATCAAAAACCAAAAAAAAAATTTTATTTATTAAAATTAATTTCAGTATTTTATTTTTGTAAATAAATTAATTCAATTAATTGTTTTAATTAGTTATAACTTTTAACATTTTTGAAATAATTAAAATTAATTTAGATAATTAGGTTTTACTAACTTTGATCAAATTTATTTTATTTCTTTAAATACTCAAAAATCCAAAAAAATATAATTTTCATTAATTAATTAATTAACTTATTAGTTTAATGTTTAACCTAATTTAATTTCTTTTAAATTCAAAAAATAATAAAAAAAATCATTTTCTTTCAAAAGGGGTCAAAACCCTAAAAACTCGCCCGATTTAATTTCTCGCACGCGATCTATTTTGCAATATTGATGTATCTGTTTCCCGGAATGTAATAGTTTAATAGGACCTTTAATATCTTTATCACTTTATTTATTTTCCGCAATTTAATTTCAAGGGTTGTTTTTGGCGATGTAAATACCCGACACCTTGTAATAGTTAGATTTAATTTCCGCAAATTATTAACTGTTAGATGTTTGGATAATAGGGAATGCATGACAAGATCACATCTTTAACCTAAAATCAACATAGCTCACCCATGACATGTACAAAGATAAAATAACTGAAAAATGACACACTCGCACATGCGCACTCTTAGGGTACCCCTCACTTGGTTGCCTTTGAACGTGGTCATTGTGTATAAGAAATTTTAGAGGTCACCCTCTTGTCCAAAGATCATAGTTGCCTCGAAACGGTTGCCTCTGAAAAATGATCTAAGACATTAGGGTTACCGCTAAGGCGTCCTAACATTGCTTTAGTGACTGCACGTCCCTTAATCAAATTGACCCTTAAAACTCTAACGACGATGCTACCTTCTCATCAATAGTGGGATAACATTATCTAAAGGACATTAGCACAAATTGATTCCTTTTTCGAGTAGGTAGATGGTTCTTAAGTACTTGCTCCTTTCAAAATAAAACAAAACTTTTCGCACTTACACCTTTCAAACAAAAAATTCTTTCAAACCTACAAACACAAAGAAAAGCAATTTTTGAAAACACTTTGAGCAAGTACCTAAGAGCCCGTGGATAACCACGGATAGAAAGAGTGCTAACACCTTCCCTTTCTATAATCTACCCCCCAGACCCGAGAAACATCTCAAAAAAGGAATTTTTCTTTGCTTTTTTCCTTTCCTTGTTGGATAAAATAAAAGACGGTGGCGACTCTTGCTTACCGCAACATTTTGAGAAAACAAACGCAAAACGCGAACCAACATTCCAAAAATAGTTAGTTCTCTTCCCACCGTATTACAGAACTGGCAACTCTGTTGGGGAAAATTAATAAGTGGGGTGTACCTTAGGATTAGATCATTGTGTTTTCAATTGTTTGATTTGTATGCTTTATATTTGTGGGCTTGTATCGGAGTTACTATAGATCATAACCTGGATCTGGGGATACCCTTTAGGTAAGTAGCAATAAACTGTGAGGAAACTGTACGGCGTAGATCGACACGGTTGAAGCAGTAGCTACGTTGGTGTGGCACTTTAGTCTGTACCGATATCCCTTGTGTTAGAACAAGGAGAATATGGGTCTTCTAAGGGTTCATTAAGAACCAACTGACCTTAGAACCTTTAAATTGACCAACTTGGCCATAGAACAGTAGCAGTATGCTACACTCATTGAGACTAAACTCTCGTGATGATTCCGGTTGCAAGAAAAGGTTGCTAAACTGGAATTATGACCGATTGAGGGTAGTCAGTGATATTGAGATCCTCTAGAAGCCGATTACTATTTTTAGGACATGTTTAAACCAACTGAACTGAAAGAGGGTAGTACCTAAGCTCATTGACAGCCTGAAATCTAAGGGCTCTCTGTGTGACTTGTGTGCCTTTACCATGTTCGCTATTTGTAGATACTTGTGATGTGCTTACTATCATGACATCATGACATCATAACATTGCATACATATTGCATTTGGACTAACCTATTTCAAAGACAGGAGGGATTCATCTTTGTTCTGTTTTGTAGGTCATCATGATGCCCATGCGTAAGAATACCATCCGGATCAACTTTGTTCAGGTTCCCAACTTGCTTAAAGAGTTGGTTGCAAAGATGCCCGAAACTACTTCCTTCATCAAGAGGCATGGTTATATTCTCAGTTTGGTCACCTCCAAATTGGACGAGCAGATGATGAGTGTCCTAGTCCAGTTCTATGATCCGCTGTACCATTGCTTTACTTTCCAGGATTACCAGCTGGTTCCCACCTTAGAAGAGTTCTCTGAGCTGCTCGGTATCTCTGTTCTGGAGCAGACCCTGTTTACTGGTTGGGAGAAGATCCTTAGCCCCGAAGAGATTGCTGCAGCCTTTTGTTGTACCCCAAAATTTTCCCTCCCATATTTCTCAAGACATTACAAGAGAAGTCTCCAAGTGGCTTAAGTTTGCTCAAGAGTTGGACAACCAAATCATCTCCTAAGGCAGTCAATCTCAAATTAGGGTTTTGTGTTGCATCAAGGTCCTTGCATCTAAATGACCTCAAGTTATCCCCAATGTCTTAATATGTTATCAAGTTCATCCATGTCAAATTTCAAGCCTTGCAGAAGAAGTTTGGTCAGTCAATTGCTCAAGAGGTCCAAAAATCGACTATGCTAGGGCAAAAGTCAATTGTGACCTACAAATAGTCAAACCTCAAGAGTTTTTGTCAACATTCTCATTTTGAAGGATAATACATCATTTGATCAAGGTTTGATCATGATTCATCAAGGATTGCTCAAGATTCATCAAGATTCAAAAGTTGCTAAATTAGGGTTTTGTAGGAAAAGTCAACTCAACTTTGACCAAGCATTACTTTCTCATACTTTATGAGAAATGACCCATCAAAATCTCATTTTGAATAGGATGCAATTTCCTACAAACCATCTTCACACCCCAAGATCAAGAAATGCACTCACAAAAAGTTAAAAATTTGGACATTATAGGTCATTTTTGAAAGTCAACAAAAACACCTTTTTTTCCAAAGCCTATAACTTGAGCATGGAATATCAAAATGAGATGATAACAAAAGGATTGGTTATAGGACATCTCAAGATTTCTAAAAAGTCCAAGAACAACTCCAAAGGTTCAAAATTAAAGAAGTTATGCATTGTTGAAGTTGGGCATTTTACCAAAATTGCCAAAAGTCAACTATCCCCAAAACTTCAAATTTTGTCAAATGGGCCCACTTTTTTCCACTTGATTTGATCTTGTCACACTACACAAGTGTCTTATATTCAGTCTTGTGTCCATTCATTGATTTTTCTATTTGATTTGATTTTTATTGAATTAATTCATTTTAAATCAATTTAAATCCAAATAAAATCCAAATATTGATGAAATAGGATCTTTTTGATTGATACAGGTTTCAATTATCATCATGGACAAGATCAAAATCGTATCAAGCCATATCATATACAAAATATTTGATTTGGGACATTTTTGGAAGCTTTGTAATGGAGGATCATATCAAATCTTAAATCATCAATACACAAAGATTCAAAGCCCAATACTTGACCTAATTGATTCCATATACATATACAATGAAAGGAAGCACGGAAAAGGACCTAGAGGCTGTGCAATCTGAAAAACCAAACTTGGAAATTTGTCAAAAAAGTTGGAAACTGAAATCCATTCAAGAGGCAAATTCAAGGCCAAAACTCAACGTGGTTCTCTTGCTAAACATCCACTGAGTCTATTGCAATCAAAACCAAAGCCATTCACCTCCTGAATCACACTGTAAGTCTCCTAAAAAATACCCCTGTACATGAAATCGTATTCTCATATTCATGCGTTTTTTTTGCCAAAATCTTTGCACAATCATGCTAATCGGTCCATTTAGAGACTTTATGCATTAACCAATTGAGTTTTCATGGCCTGTAATACAATACCCAAATCTAGGGTTTTTGTTTCTTGTTTTTAGGCGTTTGAGTTTCAGGAAAAATTGAGGCAAATAATGGACATGGATGAATTCAGGAGGGGAGACGAACAAGACCTTGGCTTTAGATTGAATTTTCATGACCTGGATTTGGTTTTAGGTTCAACCTACGTTTTTTGCTGCGGATACGAATCCGCAGGTAATTCCTGTGTAATTCCAAGGACAGGGACGAAGACGTGTCCCCATCCCATACGTCCATTCAAATTATTTGCACTTTTTATTTTTTATTCAGGCATATGAGTTTGTTTCAAATATATTAATTATTGTATATTCCATTAACAATTAAACACATTGGCTCAGTTGGTAAAGGCGCTAGTGGAAAATCCAATGGGACCTGGGTTCGAATCCCAGGTCCCCCAATTGCTTGTTATTATTTTTCAATAGGTATTCCCATGCAAAGTCCAAGGCGCAGCACACCATGCATCATCACCTGATCATCTGCCAGATGGCCTCCAGGCCAAATCTGAGGGCCCAGATGGAGCGTGCACCATGGTGCTCAGTCAACATTGTCACATGAAATTGCAAAGGTCAAACGCAGGCTTGCAGCAAATGGGCCTCAAAGATGCCAATCTCACCCTCCAATCTGGGCCCAAACCCCCCTTTGGTTATTACTATTCCTTTTTTTTATTTCATTTATTTATTTGCTTTGTTTATTTATTTTATTATTTAGTTAACCAATTAATTTTTTCTCATAAAATCAAAAACACAAAAATATATTTTATTTATTAAAATTAAATTCATGACTTTATTTTTGTAAATAAATTAATTTAATTAATTTAGTGTTAATTAGGTTTAACTTTTAATATTTTTTGCAAATAATTAAAATTAATGTAGAAAAATTAGGTTTTTACTAACTTTTAATCAATTTATTTTATTTCTTTAAATACTCAAAAATACAAAAATATTCATTAATTAATTTAATTGTTAGTTTAATTTAATTTCTTTTAATTCAAAAATAAACAAAAAATTCTTTCTTTCAAAAAGGGTCAAAACCCTAAAAATGCGCCCGATTTAATTTTCTCGCACGCGATCCATATTTTCATATTATTGTACTTGCTTCCGGAATGTAATAGTTTTAATAGGAATTTAAATTATTTTATCGCTTTCTTTTACTTATTGCATTTTAAATTAAAGGGTTGCTTTTGGCGATGTAAATACCCGACGCCTTGTAATAGTTTAGATTTAATTTCCGCAATTTAAATTCCGCAACTATACACTGTTAGATGTTTGATAATAGGGAATGCATGACAAGATCGAATCTTTAAACCTAAAATCAATATAGCTCACCCATGACATGTACAAAGATAATTAACTGAAAATAACACACTCGCACATGCGCACTCTTAGGGTACACCTCACTTGGTTGCCTTCGAACGTGGTCATTGAGTATAGGAAGTTTTAGAGGTCGCCCTCTTGTCCAAAGATCATAAGTTGCCTCGAAACGGTTGCCTCAGAAAAATGATCTAAGACATTAGGGTTACCGCTAAGGCGTCCTAACATTGCTTTAGTGACCACACGTCCCTTAATCGAATTGACCCTTAAACTCCAACGACGGTGCTACCTACTCATCAATAGTGGGATAGAATTTTCTAAAGGACATTTGTATAGATTAATTCCTTTTTCGAGTAGGTAGATGGTTCTTAAGTACTTGCTCATTCTAAAACAAAACAAAACTTTTCGCACTTACACCTTTCAAACAAAAACTTCTTTCAAACCCACAAACACAAAGAAAAGCAAATTTGGAAACACTTTGAGCAATTACCTAAGAGCCCGTGGATAGCCACGGATATAAAGGGTGCTAACACCTTCCCTTTCTATAATCTACCCCCCGGACCCGAGAAACATCTCGAAAAAGGAATTTTTCTGTGCTTTTTTCCTTTCCCTGTTGGATAAAATAAAAGACGGTGGCGACTCTTGCTTACCGCGACATTTTGAGAAAACAAACGCAAAACGCGAACCAGCGTTCCAAAAAACAGTCAGTTCTCTTCCCACCACATCACACCTTTCATATGACAAAAGAGGAGGTAATGGCTAATTGGAAGACTAGAAGTGGAGAAAAGGGCTTTCTGACTAAGTTCTTGGTTGGTAAGGCTAACTATTTCTGGGATAGTCTAGACTTCAAGGCATTCGAGGATATTCTGGCTCTCTTGATATATGGCTTGGTATTGTTTATGAATCTTGACACTTTTGTTGATGTGAATGCGGTGAAAATCTTTATCTCTCGTAATCCTGTACCCACTCTCTTGGGTGACATTCTTCATCAGCTTTATGCCCGTACTGCCCGAAAGCGGGGAACCTTGATGTGCTGTGCTCCATTATTGGCAAGGTGGTTTATTTCGCACCTTCCCAAACCAGTGCTGAAGAACAAAGAAGGCATGGGCTGGGCCTATAGGGTTATGTCTCTCTCGCATAATGACATCATTTGGACTCTCAAGGGTATGGACGAGGTGACTATTATTGATCGATGTGGAGAGTACCCCAATGTTCCCCTGATAGGGACCTGTGGAGAGATTTCTTATAACCCATGCTTGGCCCTACGTCAGTTTGGAAGAGCCAGAAGAGAAGGACCTCATGAGTTGCTAATGCCTAGTATCATCTTTGATTTTCAAGGGGATAGTGACGAGCAACATCGCAGATTCATAAGGGCTTGGGATAGAGTTCACCAATCTGATCCACATGAGTTGGGTCCAAAGACTTCTCTTCCAATGGAGCCATATCTCAGATGGGTCCGCATCCGTGCCTAAAAGCTGGGTATGCCGTATGAAGCCGTTCGGCCTGTCATTATTGAAGTTGTTAATGAAGAAGGGGTTCTCCCAACCATCCTCCACCCTCATAAGCCCACTGACATTGGGGCACTGAAAAGGTCTTGGATGCAGCTGAGAGAAGAACGATATTCTTACCGAGAAAAGTTCAACGAGAAAGAGCAGAAGATCCAGAAGTTGACTAGGCAATTGGAGAACGAGCGGATTCTCAATGACTATGTCCGCACCGACAAGAAGAGACCATGGGAGCACCGAGTGGCCTTTGTTGATTTCCTTTCCAGTTTTATTTACTTTTCAGTATTTCCTTTTATGTAACGCCTTAAAGGCATAAGTTGAACAATTTGAATTCTAAAGTTTATCTAATAAAGTGTGTTTCATTTCTTGTTTACAAATTTGAATCTCCCGATTGTCTTTGAAATCATGTCATACGCATTTCATCCCATGCACTTCATAACAGGTACCCACTACAGGTCTCTTACCTTCTTCGCTGTTTATTTCAGCACTCATCATGTCTGCTGAACCTTCAACTGAGCAAGCCATCAAGGCCCTCCAGGCCCAGAATGCCCAATTCCAAGAGCTGTTCATGAATCTAGCTAAGGGTCAGCAAGATTTGAAGACCCTGATTCTGAAAGAGAAGAAGAAGAAGAAGATGAGGACAATCCTGTTTAACACATGGCACAGGTTTGGAAACAGGCTACAGAATGAAGTTAATCTGACCACCTCATCTGGAGGGAAAGATAGTCATGAAGAAAGGAGGGCTCCTAGCCCTGTGGTCTCCGACAATGAGACGGACTTCGACGAAGACCAGTATCCTCCGGCCGAGGATAGATATAAACAACTGGAAGACCGGTTGAGTGCGATGGAAGTTCAGAAAGTGCCCGGTCTGGACTTTGGTGATCTAGGTCTATCATCTGGGGTGGTGATTCCCCACAAGTTCAAGGCACCAACCTTTGTTAAGTATGACAGAGTTTCTTGTCCGAAGCTGCACCTCCGGTCATATGTGAGGAAGATTCAGCCGTACACCGCTGATAAGAACTTATGGATCCACTTCTTTCAAGATAGTCTCTCAGGGACTCAGCTTGAGTGGTTTTATCAGTTGGACGGAGCCAGTATCCGCAGTTGGGAAGATTTGGCTACTGCTTTCTACAGACAATACCAATACAATTCTGACCTCGCTCCTACGCGTACCCAACTCCAGGGTATGTCAATGGGAACGGGTGAAGGATTCAAAGATTATGCTCAGAAGTGGAGGGACCTCGCTGGGAGAGTACAACCACCCTTGGCTGATTGGGATCTTGTGGATATGTTTCCGGGGACCTTGTCTGGTCCATTTTTCAACCATCTGATCGGAAGTTCTTCATCTGGGTTTGCAGAGTTAATTTTGACCGGTGAAAGGATTGAGGCTGGTATTAAGGCTGGTAAGATACAGAAGGGTGCCTCATCAAGCCCCAAGAAGAAGCCCTTTAAGAAAGAGTCTAGTGCCGTCTACAGTTCGAGAAACCAGAATATACCTGAACGCCGCCAAGCTGTTAATGCGGTTTTTATTTCAAAACCTGCTGGTTCTCCTCAGCACAACAATCAACAAAAGGACAAGAGACCTCAAAGGCAATTCACCCGTCTCAACATGACCTTATCTCAGATTCTGCCACAGTTTCTGAAGACCAATCTGGTGATTCCAAGGGAAGCCCCAAAGAATCCAAACACTACATCACCAAAGTTTAACCCTAATGCCCGCTGTGCTTATCACTCTGATAGCCCGAGGCATAATACAGATGATTGTTGGACTTTGAATAATAATATACAGGACTTAATTGACGCTAAAGAGATTGAGTTTGAGGCGTCCGAAAGACCTAATGTTGTGACTGCTCCTATGCCAAGCATGGAGTGAATGCTATAGATGAAGACTTGTTTGTGGTTTCTGTGAATGACATTGTTACCCCTTTGATGACTGTGAAGAAGAACCTTTTGCTAGCCGGTTTATTTCTGGGCTATGACGAAGGTTGCCGTATGTGTTCTATTCTACCTACCGGTTGCCATCTTTTGAAATCAGGTGTCCAACGCTTGATGGATGGTAAAGAAATTCTGTTTGAGAAGACTGTTGTTCCTGTAGTCCATACTGAAGAAGTTTCCATTATCACCATTTTCGACAATTCTTCCAAGGCTCCCTCGAGGAAGCCTGTTAGAATTACATCTGTTCCAAGAATCGCACCTGTGATCATCACTGTTCCGGGGCCCATCCCCTATACCTCTGATAAAGCTGTCCCTTGGCACTATGGGGCTGATGTTTATTTTCGTGGAGTTAAGCAAGAGTTGGATGCGGATACCGACGTCAGCAATATTGTTGGACCTGCTAAAGTCACCTGCAGCGAGAGACTTTTCTCCCCTGATATCTCTCCACCAACTGCCCGAAGACCTATTGTTATTACACCTGCCAGTGTACCTGCTACTATTCCTGTTCAAGTTCCTATTCTTACCCTGTCGCCGAGTCATCTGACACTCGGGGCAAGGGGATCACCAGTGAGCCTGCCCATACGGAGGCACCAAATATAATTACTGTTGAAGCTTCTAAACAAGAGATGGAAGAGATTCTGAAAATTATCAAAAAGAGTGATTACAATGTAGTTGAACAGCTGGGGCAAACCCCATCCAAGATTTCTATGTTGTCGCTGTTGCTATGCTCAGAAGCCCATGCCAAGGCTCTGATTACCTTCTTGAAGACTGCCCACGTACCACAAGAGACATCAGCTGATAAGTTTACAGATTGCGTGGCCAATTTGACTGCTGATAATGGGTTGGGTTTCTATGACGATGACTTAACTACTAAGGGGAAGAATCACAACGACGCCCTGCATGTCTCCATTGAATGCAGGGGCACCACTCTTGCACATGTATTGATGGATACTGGTTCCTCATTGAACGTCTTGCCTAAGAAAGCTCTAGACCGATTGGACTGTGAAGGGTTAGAATTGAAGCTAAGCAACATTGTTGTTAGGGCCTTTGATGGGTCTAAGAGGATGGTGCATGGAGAGGTTGATATCCCGATTAAGGTTGGGTCTCAGGTTTTCAATTCCACATTCTATGTGATGGATATTCGGCCATTTTATTCTTGTTTGCTGGGTCGTCCATGGATCCACAAAGCTGGTTCCGTAACCTCAACGCTTCATCAAAAGCTGAAGTACCCGGTCAAAGGGAAGATTGTGATAGTGCAAGGAGAGGAAGAGTACATGGTTATCCACCTCAACTCTTTCCGATAGATAGAAATGTATGGGGAGTTCATTGAGACCCCATTTCAGCATTTTGAAGAGGTTCCCCAAACACTGGCGGCAGCTGAGACTGTTGTTGAAGATCCTCCTATGAAGATGGCTTCCTTCAAGGATGCCCGGGATGTTGTTGAGAAAGGTGGGTGTGCAAATTGGGGCCGACTCCCTGATTTTACACAGAAGACTAACAAGTTTGGTTTGGGTTTCACTGCAGAAGCTCAAAGGGCTGTTCGGAATGCACGAATCGGAAGACCTCCCGTGTTCATCAGCAACTCGGGAGTAAATGCCATTGAAGACGATGTTGAAGAGTTTGAGTTCGACAACTGGATCTATCCTACGACCGACGGTGGACCAAGCAACTGGACAACAAAGGATTTCATCCCTATTACATTTGCTACCCAGTAATGAAACTTTTGTTTTGAATTTGTAACATACAATGTTTTAAACTTTATGGCCCGGTGTCTTACCCGGGGCACCGTGGCTTCATTTGTGTCTCATTTTCATATATCATTAGTAAAAGCATTGGACGTTCTTGCATTTCAAATTTTGCGCTCCTTGTTTTTCTTTATATTGCAAAACAACTATTTTACACACACTCACATATACAGGTCCACATCCACTCTGGATCCTACCGGTAACAACTTTGCTACTGCCGGCTATGACTTTGAAAATCCGATCAACTTAGCCGAAGAAGAAGGTGAAGATTATTTCGAAGTGCCTGGTGAGCTTGCAAGACTGTTACTTCAAGAAGAGAGGGCCATTCAGCCACATGAAGAGCCGGTGGAATCAATGAATCTGGGTACTGAGACAGACAAGAAGGAAGTTAAGATCGGTGCGAATCTGGAGCTTAGTGTGAAGCAATGGTTGACTCAGATGCTGCATGACTATGTTGAGATCTTTTCCTGGAAGACTGATATTGTGGTTCACCGCCTGCCTACCAAGGAAGAATGTCCTCCAGTGAAACAGAAGGTCCGCCGAATGTGCCCAGAGATGTCTGAGAAAATCAAGGCTGAAGTTATGAAACAGTTTGACGCCGGTTTTCTAGCAGTTACTTCTTACCCTCGGTGGGTGGCGAATGTGGTTCCTGTGCTGAAGAAGGATGGTAAGGTTCAAACGTGTGTTGACTACAGGGATCTGAACAGGGCAAGCCCCAAGGATGACTTCCCTCTGCCTCATATCGACGTTCTGGTTGACAACACCGCTCAGCACAATGTATTCTCCTTTATGGATGGCTTCTCCGGTTATAATCAGATTAAGATGGCTCCCGAAGACATGGAGAAGACAACCTTTGTTACTCAGTGGGGTACCTTTTGCTACAAGGTCATGGCTTTTGGATTGAAGAACGCTGGGGAAACATATCAGTGTGCCATGGTTGCCTTGTTTCATGACATAATCCATCATGAGATTGAGGTATACGTCGACGACATGATTGCAAGATCTCAAACTGAGGAGGAACACCTGAGCCATCTACAGAAGCTGTTTGACAGGTCGAAGATGTACAAGCTAAGGTTAAACCCGAACAAGTGCACCTTCGGGGTGAGGTCTGGTAAGCTACTAGGTTTCGTTGTAAGCGAAAAAGGTATTCAAGTGGATCCTAAAAAAGTGAAAGCTATACCGGAGATGCCAGCTCCAAGAACAGAGAAGGAAGTCAGAGGCTTTCTGGGACGTCTGAACTACATTGCCCGGTTCATCTCACACCTGACTGCTACTTGTGAGCCAATCTTCAAGCTGCTGAAGAAAGATCAGGTAGTATGTTAGAATGATGAATGCCAGGCCGCTTTCGAAAGAATCAAAGACTATCTCCAAGAGCCACCCATTCTAATGCCTCTAGTTGAAGGGAGACCTCAGATCTTATACTTGACAGTACTCGATAACTCAATGGGGTGTGTGCTGGGTCAGCATGACGAGTCTGGCCAAAAAGAGCATGCTATCTATTACCTTAGCAAAAAGTTTACCGACTGTGAGACCCGATACTCACTGCTCGAGAAAACTTGCTGCGCTTTGGCATGGGTTGCTCGCCGGTTGAGACAGTATATGTTGACTCACACTACTCTGTTGATATCAAAGATGGATCCAATCAAGTATTTCTTCGAAAAGCCTGCCTTGTCCAGAAGAATAGCAAGATGGCAGATGATCTTGACTGAGTATGACATCCAGTATACGACCCAAAAGGCAATCAAGGGAAGTGTATTGGCATACCATTTGGCACATCAGGCAGTGGATGATTACCAGTCTATGAACTTTGAATTCCTGGACGAGAATATCATGTTGGTAACTGATTGTGAGACACCTGGACCGGATGAAGGACCTGAAGAAGGATCCCGATGGTCTATGTACTTTGATGGAGCTTCGAACGCTTTGGGTAATGGCATTGGTGCTGTGATCATATCTCCTAAAGGCTCTCATACTCTGTTCACCGCCCGACTATGTTTCAACTGCACCAACAATATGGCGGAGTATGAAGCATGCATCATGGGTCTTCGAGCAGCAATTGACCTAAGGATTAAGTTTCTAAGTGCCTTCGGAGATTCCGCTCTCGTGATCAGCCAGATCAAGGGTGAGTGGGATATGAAACACCCAAATATTATTCCTTACAATGAGTATGTGTTGACATTGCTTCCCCACTTCGAAGAGATAACCTTTGAACACTTCCCAAGAGAGGAGAATCAGTTGGTGGACGTGTTGGCTACGATGTCTTCTACGTTCAAAGTCAATTGGGACAACGAGGCTCCTCGGATTATCATTGAAAGATTGGATGAACCTGTAAATTATTGTGATCTTGAGACTGAAGAGGTAACAGAAAAGCCCTGGTATCATGAGGTAAAGAGGTATCTTGAAGCTCAGAAGTACCCCGAGGGTGCATCTGTTAATGATAAGAAGTTTCTGAGAAGGTTCGCGGCGAAGTTCTTCCTCAGCAATGGTATCCTTTACAAGCGTAACCATGATTCGACCTTACTGCGTTGTGTGGATAAGACTGAAGCAGAAAGGATCATGGCAGAGTACATGAAGGTACTTTCGGAACTCATTCTAGTGGACAAACCATGGCAAAGAAAATCCTACGGGCAGGATATTTTTGGTCCATAATGGAAGCCGACTGTTATCAGCATTCTCGGACATGTCACAAGTGTCAAGTCTATGCTGACAAGGTGCACATACCTCCAGTTCCTCTAAACTTCTTGAAGGCACCTTGGCCTTTTACAATGTGGGGCATTGATATGATCGGCGAGATCAGACCCACGATATCCAATGGAATTTATGACGGAATTTATCAATGGAATCTTCAGTAGAGTATCTCTTCCCCACAGAGTAATCTCCTCATCAGTTTATTCCCTAACGAAGTTAGCTTCTCCTGCAGGTTTATTCTCGCAATCACCTTCATTTGTCATCCCCAGCGGAAGCGAAGAGTTCAACTCTTATTCTCCAGCAGCTATCCTGGATTTATTTCCCCCAGCTAAAACATCACATTTCCATACATCATGATACATGCATAAACGCATCATACCATACAATCTCATTTATGTTGAGAACATCATTGCTTGATCCATATCATGCATTGCATATGACTGAACTTTACCTTTCAGGAAAGATCAAGTTAAGTTCTCAGCTATGTCAAAGACCTTCTCTGGTCCAGTTAAATCGATTCCTAAAGATTTTTCTAATGCCGATCCAGTTGAAGTTATCCCAAGACCTTGCCTGGTCCAGTTAAATCGATTCCTAAAGATTTTTCTGATGCCGATCCAGTCAAAGGCCTTCTCTGGTCCAGTTAAATCGATTCCTAAAGATTTTTCTGATGCCGATCCAGTTGAAGTTATCCCAAGACCTTGCCTGGTCAAGTTAAATCGATTCCTAAAGATTTTTCTGATGCCGATCCAGTCAAAGGCCCTCTCTGGTCCAGTCAAATCGTTTCCTAAAGATTTTTCTGATGCCGATCCAGTTGAAGTTATTCCAAGACCTTGTCTGGTCCAGTTAAATCGATTCCTAAAGATTTTTCTGATGCCGATCCAGCCAAAGGCGCCAAGACCTCCTCTGGTTCAGTCAGATCATCGATAAGATCTCCCTGATTCGTATTCCAGTTGAAGTTCAGACCACCTGTCAACAGTCTCCAAATGGCATCTGTAAGCCCATTCCCGACATCACAAGGCTGATACCACTTCATGCGAGTGCAAATTTCTGGGCACTCTAGTGTTCAATCATCTTCCACCTTCGGATCACGAAGGGCCCGAAAGCCAATCTATATCCTCAGGTTTAAGAAGATTGAACAGGGGCAGCTGTTGTACCCCAAAATTTTCCCTCCCATATTTCTCAAGACATTGCAAGAAAAATCTCCAAGTGGCTCAAGATTGCTCAAGAGTTGGACAGTCAAACTATCTCCTAAGGCAGTCAATCTCAAATTAGGGTTTTGTGTTGCATCAAGGTCCTTACATCCAAATGACCTAAAGTGCTCCCCAATGTCCTAATATGTTCTCAAGTTCATCCATGTCAAATTTCAAGCCTTGCAGAGGAAGTTTGGTCAGTCAATTGCTCAAGAGGTCCAAAAATCGACAATGCTAGGGCAAAAGTCAACTGTGACCTATAAACAGTCAAACTTCAAGATTTTTTGTCAAAATTCTCATTTTGAAGGATATTTCATCATTTGATCAAGGGTTGACCATGATTCATCAAGGATTGCTCAAAATTCATCAAGACTCAAAATTTGCTAAATTAGGGTTTTGTAGGAAAAGTCAACTCAACTTTGACCAAGCATAACTTTCTCATACTTTATGAGAAATGACCCATATAAATCTCATTTTTAATAGGATGCAATTTCCTACAATCCATCTTCATACCCCAAGATCAAGCAATGCACTCACAAAAAGTTACAAATTTGGACATTATAGGTCATTTTTGAAAGTCAACAAAAACATATTTTTTTCCAAAGCTTATAACTTGAGCATGGAATATCAAAATGAGATGAGACCAAAGGGTTGGTTTTAGGACATCTCAAGGTTTCTAAAAAGTCCAAGAACACCTCCAAAAGTTCAAAATTGAAGAAGTTATGCATTGTTGAAATTGGGCATTTTTCCAAAATTGCCAAAAGTCTACTATCCCCAAAACTTCAAATTTTGTCAAATGGGCCCACTTTTTCCCACTTGATTTGATCTTGTCACACTACACACGTGTCCTATCTTCAGTCTTGTGTCCAATTATTAAATTTTCTATTTTATTTGATTTTTATTGAATTAATTCATTTTAAATCAATTTAAATGCAAATAAAATCTAAATATTAATCACTTGGTATCTTTTTGATTGATACAGGTCTTAATTATCATTATGGACATGGTCAAACTCGTATCAAGCCATATCATGCATAAAATATTGGTTTTTGGACAAATTTGGAAGCTTTTTCATGGAGGATCATATCAAATCCTAAATCATGAATGCATAAGGATTCAAAGCCTAAAACTTGACCTAATTCATTCCATATTGCTTATACAAACCAAAGACACGAGCATCAGAACCTAGAGGCTGCACAATCAGAAGAACAAAACTTGAGAAAATTGCAAAAAAGCTTGAAACTGAAATCTGTTTTAGAGGCCGATTCAAAGCAAAATCTCAACACTACTCTCTTGCTGGACATCCACTGAGTCTATAGCAATCAAAAGCAAGGCCATTCACCTCTTCAATAGCGCTGCAAGTCTCTCTGAAACTCGTCTTTCAGTTGAATTCGTATCTCATAGTTCTTGCACTTTTCTTGCCAAATCTTTGCATATTCATGCTTTTCGTTTCATTTAGAAGCTTTTTGCATTATTGAATTGCATTTTCATGGCCTGTAACCCCCTAGCCGATTCTAGGGTTCTTGGTATTCATTTTTGGGCATTTTCTCTACAGGTAAAATCAGGGCAAACAATGGACATGGATGAAATCAGGAGAGGAAGACGAACATGTCCATGGTCTTGGTTTGCATTTTTATAGCCTAGAATTAGTTTTAGGATAAACCTATGGATTTAGCTGCGGATATAAATCCGCAGGTAAATGTCCAGGTTCCAGCGAAGAAGATAAAGACATGGCTCTTCCTGGTTCGTTGGTTCAAATCTCGCGCGTTTTTGTTTTTAGTTCCAGCATATTATTTGTTTTTTCCTTATAATAATTTTTATCCATTATAATAACAATTGAAGTGTAGTGGTGCAGTAGCAAACGCGTTAGTACAAATTCCAAAAGGACCTGGGTTCGAATCCCTGGTCCCCCAAATGCCTATTATTATTTTTTTACAGGTGATCCAGTGTAAAGCCAACTGCGTTGGCCCCAGGCCAGATCTGGTGGTCCATATTGGAGGTCCACCATGGTGCCTAGTCAATGTATACGCGTGGAATTCATAAAGTCAAACGAGGCTTGCATAAATGGGCCTCTGAATTGCTAATCTTACTCCTTCTCCAGGCCCAAACCCCCACTTTTGGTTATTTCTATTTCTTTTTTTATTTCTTTTATTTATTTGTTTTGATTAATTATTTTTGTTATCACTAACCAATTAATCTTTTTCTTAATAAAATCAAAAACCAAAAACAATATATTTTATTTATTAAAATTAATTTCAGTATTTTATTTTTGTAAATAAATTAATTCAATTAATTTAGTTTTAATTAGGTATAACTTTTAACATTTTTGCAATTGTTGTACCCCAAAATTTGCCCTCCCATATTCTTCAAGATTTGTCAAGGGTCATCTTCAAATTGCTCAAGTCTACTCAAGAATTACATAGTCAACTACCTCCTAAGCCAGTCAAAATTAGGGTTTTAGTGCCTTCAAGGAATTTGAGTTTCTCAATGGCTCAATCAAGTCCCATAGGCCCATATATACTGTCAAGCATCTACATGTCAAGTTGCAAGACTCACCATGTCAAATTGCACAGTCAAAAGCCCTATTTGATCAACAATCAACTATAGGGGTAAAATGGTCATTTCACAGTCAAAAGTCAAAATTTTTTGTCAACATTTTATTTTGAGCCCACAATCATCATTTGATCAAGTCTTGATCATGATTCCACAAGGATAGCTCAAAAATCATCAAGATGCCAAAAGTTACTATTTTTGGACAGTAGAAAAGTCAACTGTATCTTGACCAAGGCATAACTTTTTCATGGTTCATCAGAAAAATCCCATCCAATGATCATTTTGAAGGGGATGACATTTCCTACAACTCATCTTCATATTACAAGTCCAAGAAATGCTCTCACAAAAAGTTATCAATTTCTACATTATAGGTCAATTTCAAAAGTCAACAAAAATGCACTTTAAGTCAAAGACCATAACTTGATATTGGTAAATACAAATGACATGGGACCGAAGGAATTGGTTAGAGGACTTCAAGACCTTTCCAAAATGTCCAAGAACATGTTCATGTGATCAAAATTGAGCAAGATATGCATTGGAGAAGTTGGGAAATTTTTGTGAATTTGCAAAAGTCAACCTTGCTCAAAACACTTTGTTTTTGCTAATGGGCCTCAAATTTCTTCTTGAAACTTTATCCATGACTTATTCACGACCCACCAAGCCTATTTGAATTTATTTTCTTATTTTTATTAATTAATTGGATTTTTAATTGATTTTAATTCATTTAATTAATTTAAATTGTAGGAAATTCAAAGATATGGTTTTTTTCAATCTTTTGTGAAGCAAACAAGCTCAATATATGCTGGAAAATTCGTGTGCACATCAAGGGGACAAAAATCTCCAAGTTTGGCAAGTTTTTCCAATCAAAAAGATGCAAAAAGATGTGATTGCAAATCAAATATTCAAACCATAATTCCATGGATTTCTTGGCCAAGATTTAACCTAATTCCCTTCTATTATATATACAGAAGCTAACCCTAATGCATTGGACGTGAAAATTGCTGCAGAAAAAGCATAAGCATATTGAAAAAAATCAAGAAAACTTGAAAACTGTTTTCCAGGTTCCAACGTGATTCAAAGCATTTTGTGGTTTCTAATACCTTGCAGGAACTCCCAGGGACCTTTTGCAATCAAAATCACACGCTAAAGCTTAAGAAATCACTCCAAACAGTCACACGGTTTGCATACTTTTGTCATAATCGAAACTCATGATTCATAAGCATTTGATGTGATTTATGGTTTGTTTTGTATTGCTTGCATCCATCTAAAGCTAATGATATTAATTAATTGGATTATAATTCCCATAATCGTGAATCACCATTGAAGGAATTTAAGGTTCTTGAGCTCTCAGATTAGGGCTTTGTTACTCAGGAAAAATTGAGACCTCTAATGCCTATGGTTGAATTCAGGAGATTCAGACGAATCTAACAGGACCATCGCGAAATATTTATATTGCTTGTAGCTCTAGTCGCTATTATTCCTCATCATGTTTTGTGGGGGTTAAAAACCCCCGCTATCTAACTCTTATTCTACAGGTTCAGCGAGGAAGATGACCAGGTGGTGACATGCCATTGGTTCATTAAAAAAACGCGCGTATTTTTTTTCTTATAGCACATGCATCAGTTTTGATATATTATATTTTTTGCTTATTATAATTATAAAAGAAGGTAAGTGGCGGGGTGGATAGTGCACTGGCTGAGTATCATTGGGACCTGGGTTCGATTCCCAGGTCCACCCAAAACTCTATATTATTTTGTTTAACATGATTATGTGTAGGCTTCCAAGGGAATTCCACCATATGCCTCCAACCAACAACATGCCAAGTGGCCCCATGCTTAAATCTGTTGGCCAGGAGATGAAGAACACCATACTCTCTAGTCAACCAACGTGCAGACAATTCCAGAAGTCAAACAAGGTTTGAGCTTAATGGGCCAGCAGTTGCTTATAAACCTCCTAATGGGCCAGCACACCCCCTGGTTTATTCTTTTTTTATTCTTTCTTTTTAATTATTTTTGCTAATTATTATTATTTATTTAATTAACATAATTAATATTTTTCATAATAAATTCAGGCAACTAAAAAATGTAAATATTTTTATTAATATTATTATTTATTAATTTCACCTTAATTTAATTATTTTTGTAAATAAATACTAATATAATTAATTTAGTTTAATTAGGTTAAATTTGACTTTTTTCTCAATAACTTAAAATAAATTAGAATTAGGGTTTTTCTTTTGATAACTTTTAATTTCCTTTTTATTTATTTTATTTTCGTTAAAAAACATAAAAAATACTTTTTCTTTTAATTAATTAATTAATTAGTTTTAGGTTTAATATTTAATTAAATGCAAAAAAGGGACCAAAATTCTTTCTTTTCTCAAAAAGGGTCAAAACCCTAAGACTTTTCCCGATTCAATTTTGTTTTGCGCATGTTTATTCTTGATTCTTATTTTTATCATATTTATGTATCTGCTCCGAGAATGTAATAGATAATTAGGACTTTTATCGCTTTCTTTAATTTCTCGCAATTTATTTTCAAGGGTTATATTTTTGGCGATGTAAATACCCGACGCCTTGTAATAGCGTAGATTCATTTTCCGCAATTTATTTTCCGCAACTATTAACTGTTAAATTATGCATGCAAGACTTGTCTGAAAATAAAACCAACTCGTAGCTCACCATAATACTTGTGCAAAGATAATCTTAATATGAAACCTGAAACACATGCACATGCCACTCCTAGGGTACGCTTCACTTGGTTGCCTCGAGGTGGTCATTAAGTATAGGGTGCTTTAGAGGTCGCCCTCCTGTCTAAAGATCCAGTTTCCTCGAAACGGTTGCCTCGGATAAAAAGGATCTAGGACATTAGGGTTACCGCTAAAGCGTCCTACTATTGCTTTGGTGACCACACATGTCCCTATAATCGAATTGACCCGAATAACTCCAACGACGGTGCTACCTACTTCTCAATAGTGGGATAGTACTGTCTAAAGGACATTTACACAGCTTAATTTCTTTTGAGTAGGTAGATTTCTCCTAGGTACTTGCTCTTTCAAAACAAAAACAACTTTTCGCACTTACACTTTCAAACACAAGTTTTCAAACAATACTTCATACACTCTTGAGGACTGATACAAGAGTTACCTAGAAGTTTTCAAACTAAACTTTTTCAAAACCCACAAACACAAGAAAAGTAAACATTTTTTTGAAAACATAGTGAGCAAGTACCTAAGAGCCCGTGGATAACCACAGATAGAAAGGGTGCTAACACCTTCCCCTTCTATAAATCTACCTCCCGAACTGAGAAACATCTCGAAAAGGAATTTTGCTGTGCTTTTGTCCTTTCCATGTTGGAGAACATAAAAGACGGTGGCGACTCTTGCTTACCGCGACATTTCGCGAACCAGCATTTCAAACAGTCAGTTCTATTTCCACCGATCACAGCAATAATTAAAATTAATTTAGATAAGGTTTTACTAACTTTGATCAAATTTATTTTATTTCTTTAAATACTCAAAAATCCAAAAAAATATTATTTTCATTAATTAATTAATTAACTTATTAGTTTAATGTTTAACCTAATTTAATTTCTTTTAAATTAAAAAAAAAAAAATCATTTTCTTTCAAAAGGGGTCAAAACCCTAAAAACTCACCCGATTTAATTTCTCGCACGCGATCTATTTTTCCATATTGATGTATCTGTTTCCCGGAATGTAATAGTTTAATAGGACCTTTAATATCTTTATCGCTTTATTTATTTTCCGCAATTTAATTTCAAGGGTTGTTTTTGGCGATGTAAATACCCGACGCCTTGTAATAGTTAGATTTAATTTCCGCAATTTATTTTCCGCAAATTATTAACTGTTAGATGTTTGGATAATAGGGAATGCATGACAAGATCAAATCTTTAACCAAAAATCAACATAGCTCACCCATGACATGTACAAAGATAAAATAACTGAAAAATGACACACTCGCACATGCGCAGTCTTAGGGTACCCCTCACTTGGTTACCTTCGAACGTGGTCATTGAGTATAGGAAGTTTTAGAGGTCGCCTCTTGTCCAAAGATCATAGTTGCCTCGAAACGGTTGCCTTAGAAAAATGATCTAAGACATTAGGGTTACCACTAAGGCGTCTTAACATTGCTTTAGTGACCGCACGTCCCTTAATCGAATTGACCCTTAAAACTCTAACGACGATGCTACCTTTTCATCAATAGTGGGATAGCATTATCTAAAGGACATTAGCACAAATTGATTCCTTTTTCGAGTAGGTAGATGGTTCTTAAGTAGTTGCTCCTTTCAAAACAAAACAAAACTTTTCGCACTTACACCTTTCAAATAAAAACTTCTTTCAAACCCACAAACACAAAGAAAAGAAATTTTTGAAAACACTTTGAGCAAGTACCTAAGAGCCTGTGGATAAGCACGAATAGAAAGGGTGCTAACACCTTCCCTTTCTATAATCTACCCCCCGGACCCGAGAAACATCTCAAAAAAGGATTTTTTCTGTGCTTTTTTCCTTTCCTTGTTGGATAAAATTAAAGACGGTGGCGACTCTTGCTTACCGCGACATTTTGCAAAAACAAACGCAAAACACGAACCAGCATTCCAAAAACAGTCAGTTCTCTTCCCACCGTATCACATTAACCAACTGGGCTGTAATGCTTAGTTGTTATAATATTGAAGCAACAATAATATAATAAAATATGGGTCAATGTGGTAAATAAACACGCAAAATTTGAATTGCCTAACGGTGTTCAGCCACATTATCGTCTTCTTCACAGATCTGTTATCTTTGGTATAACACTTTTACCTACGGACAACCTCCATAGCTGCAGACATGCAAACTTCAAAAATCCACATCAAGCATGATAAATCAATTCTAGATATGCCAATCAACTCGTTTTGACCTCACGGGTATGATGGCATCCTTCTCAGGCATTAATTTTACATGTACAATAAAGCCCTAAAATGGAGGATGTTGCACCCCAAAATTTGCCCTCTCATTTCTCAAGGATTTTCTCACAAGATCTTCTATGACATCAAGTTTGCAGCACTGATACATCAATTTAGGCTTGAAATTGGCACAATGGCAAAAGGGTCAATTGTATACTGGAAAGTCAAAATTTGACTTTTTGGCCAACATTACATTCCAAAGATCAAATTTCATTAAGACATTCAAGAATATCAAGCTTGATCATCAAGAAGTTAAGAAAGTCAAAAGTCAACTTGAAAAGTCAAGATTTCCAAGACTTAGAAATTTTCTAAGTGTTTTTATACATGATAATTTCATCACTTCATGCCATTCTTTCACCTTGATGCAAGATGATTCAAGAGAAGCTTCCAACATGAAAGTTGTATATCTCCATGATATATACAACATTTCTTTACACAACTTCTCCTAAATATGCTTGGATCTCAAGTTATAAATTCATGAAGTCATGACATTTTCATTTAACACTTAGAGAAATTTTCAGCAGTTTTTGTTAGGTTTTTATCCCAACTTCTTGCCTATTTTTCATCAAGTTCCATTTTGATTTAACAAAAGTGGCCAACATGAAAGTTATAGAGGGTGTTTCAAGATTTCCAAAACATCCAAGAGCATGAATTTATCATATTTGAGCTAGAAGATGCAAGGATCTGAAGTTGAGCATCCATTCTTGAATTACAAGCCATTTTTATTGAAGAACACATAATCCAATTGGCATGATGTGCTGCATAATCTCACTTTGCAGGTCTTGTGACTTGCAAATCTCAACATAATTTAATGTTTACACAAGAGCTTGAGCTATTACCCAAGTGTTTGAGCCATTGTCCAAAGGATCTTTCCATGTATGGCATAAAGGCATCATTGCTATTCTTGAAAAGCAAACTTTTTGTACAAAGTTTATTTGGAGCCCATTCTTTGTTTATTTTCTAATTTCACTCCACCATAAAACAGGGAAACCAACCCCTCTAAACCAGCAACTTTGGTACTTGATCTTGGAACCATGGAATACTTGATACTTACATCCCAACCAAACCATAACATGTTGTTTGTAAACCTATTCAACATTTGTTCACAAGTCCCTTGCCTATAAATAGAAGAAGCATTTGCAAGGCAAAGAGGTTAGAACAAATAGAGAGAACAACCAGAAGTTATATTGATAAACCCTTAAAATCTCATATTCACAAAAAGCCATAACAGTACATAAAACCTCCACTCTTGAGCTTTGAAGTCTAAACCTCTAAACCTATGACACTTTGCATATTTCATTAAAAACCATCCAAACATTTCATACAACACAGAGGTTGTTTAGTAACCTTCAACAAAAAGGAAAGTCTAGTAGCCTGTTGGAGCTTCCTTAAGTTTCATACAACATCTTGAAGGGTATTTGGTTTCAAAACTTAAAGTGCAGTTTCAAGGTAAGTCATCTTTACCTTGCCTTTTCCGTACATCAACTTTTCTGTTTATAGGATGTAGCAATCACTGTTTTTGAAGTTAATCATTTATTTGTTGTTCATGTTATTCATTTATATGTTAAAAACTAACTGATGTATGCAAAGAATGGTGTTTAAGGCAGAAAAAGGCAGTATGTATCGACACATATCCACATGTGTCGACCTATCTTAGTGAAAATAGAGGGTATGAGTCGACACATGACCCTCATGCATCGACCCATACTGAGTTCAGGTCATAAAACAACAACTGGAAAGGACTATGAGTCGACACATATGCATTTCACGTCGATGCAAAAAGGTGCATGAGTCGCCACATCCCATTATGTGTCGACTCATATTGAGAAGATTTCACAAAATAGAAGCTGGAAAAGCCTATGAATAGATACATACGCGTTTCACGTCGATACAAGAAGATGCATGAGTCAACATATCCCATTACGTGTCGACCCATACTGAACTGATTTTGTTTTACAGGAGTGGGAGAAGCTATATGTCGATGCATAGCAGCATGTGTCGACACATAGCAGTTCAAAAATGCATTTTTCCTTTATTCTACACTGTCTTCACATTCTTTTCATCATCATTTGATGTGGTTGTAATATTTTAGTTCCTACTCCACCCCCATTGTTAAATTGTACCCCCATCCCCCTAAAGTGATGTAATAGCTTATATTTTACTTTCCGCTTTCTACTTGCTTTTCATATATTGCTAGTAAATAAGGTGTGTATGGTAAGATAAAACCAACAAATAGGCCACCCTAATCAAAGACTAAATGCATGTAAATAAAACACATTTGCACACTTACACCCTTAGGGTAATTCCACTTGTTGCCTATCGGAAAATAGTCATGTCCCTCGAACATGGGCGTTTTAGAAAAAGACCCTCGATAAAAGATCATAGTCCCTTGATGACCCTCAATGTTGCCTTCGGTAAACGATCTAGTCCATAAAACGACATTGCTAAAATGTCCCATATGTTGTCTTCTATGACTATACAAACGTCCCAACGCCCGTCCCTTCACATCCAATGATGGGGCTTCTTATCAAATCAATGGTAAGATAGCAACATCTAAAGGAGGAGGAAAAGCATATTTAAGACCTTTCGAGTAGGTAGATTCGCTCTTAGTTACTCGCTTGCTCACAACAAAAGCATTTTTATACACCCACACTCTCATCTTTGAACTATTTTCGAAACAAACACCTTGTAGGCGTTCTTATAGAAACGAGAACCATTACGAAGTTCCATTTTCAAAATACTTTCAAAAACACATCTCACAAACACACTTTTGAACTATTTTCGAAACAAACACTTTGTAGGCGTTCTTATAGAAACGAGAACCATTACTAAGTTCCATTTTCAAAAATACTTTCAAAATATACACCACAAGCACACATTCAAACAAAAGCAAGTGATCTAGCAAATAACTAAGAGCCCATGGAAAACCATGGATGAAAAGGGTGCTAATACCTTCCCTTTTCATAATCTACTCCCCGAACTCAAAAACATATCTTAAGGTCTTTCCTGTGCTTTTTCACCTTTCCTTTTTGGATAAAAGAAAATTCGGTGGCGACTCTTGCTAAACCGCAACATTAGCAAACACAAACGCAAAACCTCAAGTCATTTCTCCCACTGTATCACAGAGGACAAAACCCTAATAATGGAAACTCATCGTTTATGCATCAAAACTAACAATTAAGTATACAGAAAGTTTCCAGGAATTCATGTGAACACAAATATGTAATCAAAACATGTTAACAATGCAAGAATGAATAAATACGAACTTGGAAAAAGTGACAAACCGTGAGAGCAACATGTGACGATTCTTGGAGCTTTGAAGCGTGCAAATGATCCTGTTAACTTCAGGAGATATCCAAGAAGGGATTTGTGGCTTTGAATGGCTTTGAGTCATCCTTTAGATTAGAAATTGGATCTACACTTTTTGTCAAAATTTTCAGTTTGGTTTTTCCTGCTTGCACGATGTCAATCCTTGTTTTTATGCACTGTTCTTGTTCAATATATATATATATTAGAACAAATTAGGTTAACAAAAACGAGTTAAATCTTTGTCAATCATGGCAATTGGATTTGATTTTGTTCTTATATTATATGTTTCTAAAACAAGCATAATCATGCCAATTTTGCTTCAATTTTCCTTGATCTGATTTGATATGATTTTCTAGCCTAATTGGATTTGATTCCTACAAAAAATCAGATCAAAAATCAATCTTTTGTATTTTTTGCTATTTATTTGATTTAATTTGAATTTTAAATAATAAAAAATCAAAATAAAATAAATAATGAAGCAAATAAAGTGTAAATGCTGATTTGGGTCGTGGACCATGTCACAAGCAAGATGCAATCATGAAATGCTAGGCCCATTTGACAAAAAATGTATTTTTGAGCACACTTGACTTTTGGCAATTTTGCAAAAACGGTCAAATTTGACAAGGCCTATCTCCTCCAATTTTAACCCTAGAGAGGTGTTCTTGGACTTTTTAGAAAGCTTAGGATGTACCCTAAACAACACTTTTGGTTTCATCGCAATTGGGTCTTCCATGTTCATGTAAGAAGCTTTGAACCAAAAGGTGTTTTTGTTGACTTTTCAAAAGGACCTATAATGTAGAAATTCATATCTTTTTATGAGTGCATATTTTGAACTTGTAGGTTGAAGATAAATTGTATGGAATTGCATCCTCTTCAAAATGAGCCTTGGATGGAAAATTTCTAATAAAGTATGAAGAAGTTATGCTTGGTCAAAGTTTGGTTGACTTTTCCAATGAAACCCTAATTTAGCAACTTTTGGGTTTTGATGAATTTGGGGAATTCCTTGAGGAATCATGGTCAAACCTTGATCAAATGATGAATATAACTTCAAAATGATGATGTTGACCAAAAATCTTGAAGTTTGACTGTATGTGGGCCACAATTGACTTTTGACCTAGTATAGTTGATTTTCAGGCATCTGGGCAATTGACTGAGCAAACTTGTGAAAGGCATGAAACTTGACAGGGATGATCTTGAGAATATATTAGGACCATGGAAATCATTTGGGGCCTTTGTACTTCAACCATCCTGATGAAAATGGAAACCCTAGTTTGAGGTACATTGCCTTAGGAGAGAGTTTGTCTGGTCAACTCTTAGGCATCCTTGAGCAAGTTGAGGACCTCAATGGGCATGTGTTGAGTAAAATGAGAGGGAAAATATTGGGGTACAACAGCTGTATATGGGAGATATGTTAGCGATCTTGTAGTGGGATGTCCTAGTTTCCGCTCTTACTGGATAAGTACCCGTGGGGGATTTTACGGAATGGTCTAAAGATATTATCCTATTTCTTAAAACCATTAGTGTTTGTCTTTCTATTTTCTGTTCCCCTTTTTTTTGCTCATTTGTAAACAGTAATCACATTCAAATGCA
Organism: Vicia faba; assembly: GCA_948472305.1. Classification (NCBI taxonomy): domain Eukaryota; kingdom Viridiplantae; phylum Streptophyta; class Magnoliopsida; order Fabales; family Fabaceae; genus Vicia; species Vicia faba. Next base: position 26,194 of record CATIWC010002593.1, on the reverse strand, counting down.
TATGTTCAAAAATAATCATTGTACGTTTTTGCAAACAAAACACGGAGATAAAAGAAAAATAGCTAGTTTTGCACTTTCAAAGGAATATCTTTGTATTAACTTGAATAAGTATTTTTTGTACAACGAGACGAACATCCTAGTAAAGGAGTGTCGTCGTAGAAAATGAAAATTGATACAAAGAAAATATAGATATGTTAAATAATCCCATGGGGTTCCCATTATGCTATAGCATTCATGTCTCTAAGTGTCTCGTCCACTTGCTGCTTTGTCCGAAGCTGATTGGATTGATTAGAACCGTTTGAGCTTGTCAGTCGATACTGGAGGTTGTCTACAAGGTGATTCAAAGGGACATAGTCATACGCTTTGATTCCATAACTTTTGCCTGGACCGCCCTTTCGGGTTTTCAGTCCACTGGGATACCCTTTTTTGCCCAAGCCGCCCTTTCGGGTTTTCAGCTTGCTGGGTGTACAATTTTTTTTTGGTATTTTATCCCTAATCTTTGCCTGAACCTTTTTTTGGTTCGCCGGGATGCCCTAATTTTTGCCTAGGCTAGTCGACCTAGCAGGTCTTTATTCATGCGTAGTATCTTTTGACTATGTCCTCATTTACAGGGTGTGGAAGGTCATCGCCGTCCATAGTGGTTAAGATCATTGCTCCACCAGAGAATATTCTTTTGATCATAAATGGTCCTTCGTATGTAGGATTCCACTTGCCCCTGGGATCACCTTGTGGCAATATGATACGCTTGATTACCAAGTCACCAACTCAATATACCTGACATCTGACCTTCTTGTTAAAAGCTTTGATCATACGTTTTTTGTACATCTGACCATGAAAGACAACCATAAGCCTCTTCTTATCAATCAAATTCAACTGGTCAAGTCGAGTTTGAATCCATTCATCGTCATTCAACCCTGCATCCTTTATGATTCTCAGATAAGGTATTTGGACTTCAATTGGTAGGACGGCTTCTATACCATATACCAAAGAGAAAGGAGTTTCCCCTGTTGACGTACGCACCATGGTACGGTAACCATGGAGAGAAAATGGTAACATCTCATGCCAGTCCTTATAGGTCACTGTCATTTTTTGTATAATCTTCTTGATGTTTTTATTTGCGGCTTCGACAACACCATTTATCTTTGGCCGGTAAGGAGAAGAATTATGGTGCTGGATCTTGAATTGTGCACATAGTGCAGCGATCATAGTATTGTTAAAATTTGTACCATTATCTGTAATGATTCTCTCTGGGATACCGTACCGACAAATGAGATTCTATTTGATGAATCGGGCCATAACGCTCTTGGTAACAGAAGCGAAAGAAGCTGCCTCAACCCACTTCGTGAAGTAGTCAATTGCCACCAAGATGAAGCGCTGTCCATTAGAAGTTGTAGGTTTACCTTCTCCAACCATGTTGATGCCCCACATTGCGAATGGCAAGGGAGCAGTCAGAACGTTTAGAGGAACTAGAGGCACATGTACTTTGTTAGCATAGATCTGACACTTGTGACAGGTTCGTGAATGCTGATGGCAATCTGCTTCCATGGTAGACCAGTAGTACCCTGCCCGTAGGATCTTTTTAACCATCGTATGCCCATTATAATGGGTGCCAAAAGTGCTTTCATGAAGATCAACCATGATCTTGTCTGCCTTAACCTTGTCTACGCAACGAAGCAGAGTAGAGTCGTGGTTGCGCTTGTAGAGAATTCCATTACTGAGGAAGAGCTTAGCAGAGAATCTTCTCAAGAACTTCTTATCATTGACTGAAGCTCCCTCCGGATACTCTTGGGACTCGAGATACCTCTTAACTTCATGGAACCAAGGCTTGTCCACTACTTCTTCAGTATCAATCTCGTGACAGTAAGCTGGTTCATCCATCCACTCAATGGTGATCTAGGGAGCCTTGTTACCCCACTTGATTTTAAACATGGATGACATATTGGCTAGCGCGTTTGCTAGTTGATTTTCCTCTCGTGGAAAATGTTCAAAGGTAATTTCCTCAAAATGTTGGATTAATGTCAACACATGTTCTTTGTAGGGGGATGAGATTAGGGTGCTTTATGTCCCATTCTCCTTTGATCTGACTGATGGCTAAGGCTGAATCTCAAAATACACTGAAGGACTTGATTCCCAAATCTATGGCATCTTTGAGACCCAAAATACACACTTCATATTCTGCCATATTGTTGGTACAGTTGAAACAAAGTCTTGCAGCAAAGGGAGTGTGGTATCCTTCAGGGGATATGATCACAACAGCTATGCCATTTCCGAGTGCGTTGGAAGCTCCGTCAAAAACCAAGGTCCATCGGGATCCTTGTTTAGGTCCGTCATATGGTTTGAGTTCTTCAACATTATTTACCAACATGATGTCTTCATCTGGGAACTCGAATTTCATGGACTGGTAGTCATCCACATCCTGATGAGCAAGGTGATCAGCTAGTACACGACCCTTTATTGCTTTTTGGGTAGTGTATTGAATGTCGTATTCAGTTAGGATCATTTTCCATCTAGCTATTCTTCCAGAGAGGGCGGGCTTCTCGAAAATGTATTTAATTGGATCCATCTTGGATATCAATAAGGCAATATGGGTCAACATATACTGTCTTAGCCGGCGAGCAGCCCATGCCAGAGTGCAGCATGTTTTCTCAAGCAGTGAATATCTGGTTTCACAGTCGATAAACTTTTTCCTCAAGTAGTATATTGCATGCTCTTTTCGGCCAGACTCGTCATGCTGCCCCAACACACACCCCATTGAATTTTCCAAGACAATTAGATACATGATCAAAGGTCTTCCCTCGACTGGCGGCATCAAAACAGGAGGCTATTGAAGATACTCTTTGATCTTTTCGAAGGCAGCCTGACAATCGTCGTTCCAATTCAACACTTGATCTCTCTTCAATAATTTGAAGATTGGTTCACAAGTAGCGGTTAGGTGAGAAATGAATCTGGCGATGTAGTTTAGCCATCCTAAGAATCCTCTGACTTCATTGTTGGTTCGAGGAGCAGGCATTTCTTGTATTGCTTTTACCTTTGTGGGGTCCACTTTGATACCTTTACTGCTGACGATGAAGCCTAGGAGTTTACCGGACCTCACTCCAAATGTGCATTTACTTGGGTTCAACCTTAGCTTGTATTTCTTTAGCCTTTCAAACAAATTCTGCAAATGGTTAAGATGTTCCTCTTTAGTTTGAGATCTGGCTATCATGTCATCCATGTAGACCTCTATTTCGTGATGGATCATATCGTGAAACAGAGCTACCATGGCGCGCTGATAGGTTGCCCCAACTTTTTTCAACCCGAATGACATAACTTTGTAACAGAACGTGCCCCACTGTGTGACGAAGTTCGTTTTCTCCATGTCCTCAGGTGCCATTCTGATTTGATTATAGCCTGAGAAACCATCCATGAATGAGAACACTTTATGTTGTGCGGTATTGTCAACCAGAATATCAATATGGGGAAGCGGGAAATCATCCTTAGGGATTTACCTATTCAAATCTCTGTAATCCACACACATGCGTACTTTACCGTCCTTTTTAGGCACTGGAACAACATTGGTGACCCATTGTGGATAAGAGGTGACAATTAAGAATCTGACATTGAATTGTTTCATGACTTTAGTCTTGATCTTCTCTAACATGTCTGGCCGCATGCGACAAACTTTCTATTTTACCGAAGGACATTCTTCTTTTGTCGGCAGACGATGGACCACAATATCAGTGTCAAGTCCTGGCATATCTTCGTATGACCAGGAAAAGACCTCAACATAGTCATGTAGTAACTGAGTAAAGCACTTCTTGACACTGGGTTCCAGATTGGCACCTACCTTGACTTCTTTCTTTTCCTCTTCGGTACCTAAGTTAACTGTGTCAACCAGTTCTTCGTGGGGCTGTATGGTCATTTCTTCCTGTTATAGCAACCTGGCTAGTTCCCCTGGCACTTTACAATCTTCCTCACCTTCTTATTCAGCTTGATAGATTGGATTTTCAAAGTCACAATAGGCCATAGCAGAATCGTTACCCATGGGATCCTGAGTGGATGTGGATCTGCATTTTGATATGTGAGTGTGTGTAAGAGCATAACTATCTTTGAAAAAATAAAAAATGTATAAAAAATAAGAAAAAAGAGCGTAAAATTTGTATGCAAAAACTTCCATGATTCATTGATGACATATGAAAATGAAGTAACAAACCTTACAAATGGACCGTTGTGCCTCGGGTAAGACACAAGGTTTTAAAAGTCTAAATCGTTTAATTATTACAAGTCTGACAAAAATTTAAAGACAATTACTTTTGGATAAAAGTAATAGGGACATATTCTTTGGCTTCCCAATTGTTGAGTCCTCCGCTGATAGTTGGAAAATACCATACTTCCAAGTCACAGCTGTCATCACTATCTTCCACTGTGTTAAATCCATGGTTGCTGATCCGTAAAGGTGGTCCCCCAACACGAGCACGACGAACATATTTCTGGGCTCCTGAAGTAAAACCCAAACCAAATTTGTCAGACTTGTAGGGAATATTCAGGAGTTGGCCCCAAATAGTACACCCACATTCTTCGACTACTGCCTTGGCATCTTTCAGAGAAGCCATCTTCAGCGGAGGTCTGGTAATCTTCGGAACTTTGGAAATAGTCTTGGTTGCCGCAACTATTTGTGGGACTTCCTTAAAATGCTGACACAGAGTTTCAATGAATTCAGCATCCATTTCCACATATCTGAAGGAGTTCAGGTGACTGACCATATATTCCTCCTCTCCATGGACAATGATGATTTTCCCCTTGGTTGGGTATTTCAACATCTAATGCAATGTAGAGGTGACAGCACCATCGTCATGAATCCAAGATCAGCCCAATAGACATGAATAGGAAGGGCGAATATCCATTACATAGAAAGTTGAATCAAAGGTCCGAGTTCCAACTTTAATGGGGATGTCCACATCCCCGTGCACCATTCTCTTCGAACCGTCGAAGGCCCTTACCACTATGTTGCTGGGTTTTAAGGTCAAAACTTCACAGTCTAGTCTATCCAGAGCCTTCTTAGGCAGCACATTCAATGATGAACCAATATCTACCAGGACATGGGCCAAAGTAGTGCCCCTGCATTCGACAGAGACATGAAACGCCTCATTGTGTTTCCTCCCTCTAGGTGTCAGGTCAGCATCAAAAAAGCCCAAACCGTTATCAGTTGTTAAACTGGCCACACAATATTCTAATTGGTCAGCAGAGGTTTCCTGTGGCACATGGGCTATTTTGAGAAATTTCACCAAGGCCTTCGCATGAGCTTTGAAGCACAACAATAAAGCTAGCATAGAAATCTTTGAAGGGGTCTGCCCTAGCTGTTCGACTACATTGTAGTCACTTCTCTTTATAATTTTCAAAATTTCTTCCATCTCCTTCTTGGAAGCCTCTGGGATGGATACTGATTGCGCCTTCATCCGGACAGGTTCAACCAAAATTCCTTGCCCCGAGTCTCGGATGACTCGGTGATAGGGGTGTCAGCAGGGGTAACCACAGAAACTGTAGTAGTATCAGCAGGAACAAAAGCAGGGATGATCACTGGACCGGTAACAGTTTTCGGAGGAGCAATCTCAGGAGAAAACACTCTTCCACTTCAGTTTATTTTGATAGTTCCTACAATATTGCCGATGTCGGGGTCAACCCTCTCAAAAACTGAGTCTTGCTTGACGCTGTGGTAGTATACGTCACCCCCATAGTTCCAGGGGACAATTTTATCTGAGGAGTACGGGATTGGCCTTGGCATAGTAATTATCAGTGGAGTCACCTTCAGAACAGATGTAATCCTAACGGGTCTTTTGGTGGAGACCCTGGGAGGATTGGCGGAAATGGTTACTATTGAAACATCCTTGTAAGAAATGGTTGGAACAGGAGTCTTTTCAAACAAAATCTCTTTGTCATCCATCAGGCATTGGACACCTGCCTTCAATAAATGACAACCAGTCGGTAGGGATAAACAAAGGTGGCAACCTTCACCACAGCCCGGAAAGAAACCAGCCTTCAACAGGTTCTTCTTGACACTTAGGATAGGAGTAACAAGTTCATTAACAACATCAACAAACACATCATCTTCAACAACATTAACACCACGACCATGCATGGGCATAGGAGTGGGGATAACATTTGGGATCTCAGGAGCGTCAAATTCAATTTCTTTTGCCTCGAGAAGGTCTTGCAACTTGTTTTTCAAAACCCAGCAGTCGTTTGTATCATGACCTGGACTTTCTGAATGGTAAGAACAACGAGCATTTGGGTTATAATGAGGAGAGGCAGTGTTGGGATTCTTCGGAGCTTCCCGCAAAGTCACTAGATTAGATTTCAACAAATGCGGCAAGACTTGGGACATCATCATGATTATTCGGGTAAATTGTCTTACCGATCTTTCTGTTCTAGGTTGGTTGTTCCTTTATTGAATAGGTGCAGGCTTAGGGATCATGACAGCCCCTATCACAGGACGACGTTCAATTCTGTCTTGATTCCTTTGATGGTACACAACACCAACCTCTTTTTAAACGCGCTCGAGGATGCATCTTTTTGAAATTTTCCACTTCTTATACCCGCTTCTACTCGTTCGCCAGTCATGATTAATTCAGTAAATGCAACCGAGGAGCTTCCGATCAAGTGTTTGAAGAATGGACCAGACAACGTGCCTAAGAACATATCCACCAATTCTCTGTCAGATAGAGGGGGTTGGACCATTCCCGCAAGATCCTGCCATTTTTGAGCATAGGTCTTGAAACCTTCACTTGCACCCATAGACAAGCCTTGCAACTGTGTTCGTGTTAGAGCTAAGTCAGCATTATATTCGTATTGTTTGTAAAAGGCGGCAACCAAGTCTTCCCAATTGCGAATATTGGTCCCTTCCAACTGATAGAACCAATCCAACTACGTCCCTGTCAAGCTTTCTTAGAAGAAATGTACCCATAGGTCTCTATCGGCACTGTGGGGTTGAATTTACCTGACGTATGATCTCAAATGCAACTTTGGACAAGAGACACTGTCATATTTAGCAAAAGTGGGGACCTTGAATTTCTATGGTATGACAACCCCTGATAAAAGTCCTAGCTCCTCAAAGTCCAACCCGGGTACTTTCTGGATCTCTATAGCATTTAATCGATCTTCCAACTGTTTGTATTTGTCGTCAGCTGGAGGATACTTCTCTTCAGAGTAATCATCCTCTTCTTCCTCTTCAGATTTTGGACGGTCAGTCACTTCCTTGTTTTTCCCTTTTTGATTATCCCCTTCACCTGATGATGTTGCGAAGTCTAGGGTCCGTCTGGCTAGCCCTTGGAACCTTCTTCCCAGATTCAAAACACTGTTTGATTTCTTCGCTTTCTTCTTCTTTTCTTTGATCAGTAAAGTTTTCATATCTTCTTGTACTTTTTCCAGAGTCAAGAACATTTGTTGAAACTGAGCATTCTGTGCCTGGAGATCTTTTACTGTATGTTCAATATCAATCTCACTGAAATAAATAGTAGAAAGATAAGGAGACCTATTGTAAGAAACCTGTTTATGTTATGATGAATGAAGATGGATATGCAAATGATTTCAAGGAAATTAGAGATTCAAATTTGCTTTAGACAAAAAGGAGCACACATTATATTAATAAATTAAAGTTTGAGTACATCATGCCTCTTTGGGCTTACAAAGAAATAATAATACAAAACTTTAAGACAAAAAAGTTGAACGCATCCTCTTTGGTGTGATGTAGGCGTTCAGACTCCGCTCCTCATGAAGCTGCTTGGTGAGTTCCAGAAATTTCTTCTTGCTGGCGTAGAATTGGGCCTCGAAAGTGCTCGCTCCCCCTTAAGTTGTATCCAATCCCTTTACAAGTCTTTGAAAGAGGTGGGCATGTCAGGATGAAGGATAGTGTATGGGAGAATGGAGGGGTAAGGCATCATAAGACTTTGAGCACGAGCTCACACCCACTTAAGATAAGGCTCAAGGGGGATGGAATTCTTGTGCCCCAATGTCTTGCTATCTACCTTGTTCAACATCTTCCAAGCTCGGATAAACCTCTAGCGGTAACCTTGATCTTCATTCTCGTAGTCAAATACCAATCCTTGGATAAGCATCTCATGGGGGCCATCCCTTCGGGTGTAACCAAAATATCGTAAGGCCAAGCAGGGGTTGTAAGTGATACCTCCTCTAATTCCAAGTAAGGGGACATTAAGGAATTCTCCATAATGGTCGACAATAGTAACATTCTCCACATATCCGGAACACCAATAAATATCTGAATGTCTGAGCGTCATCATCCTATGGGACCACCTTGAACCTTTCTCGTTCTTCAATACAGATTGAGGAAGATGCGAAATAAACCATCTTGCCAAGAGAGGAGTACAACACATGAGGATAACTCTTTTCCTTATAGTGCGAGAGTGAAAAGAGTGTAGGATGTCTCCTAACAAATTAGGCACCGGGTTATGAGACATTAAGATTTTGACGGCGTTTACATATATGAGTTGGTCAAGATTTGAAAACAAAACCACCCCATAGATGATAAGGCTACAATTTCCTCAAAATCTTGCAAATCCAAAGAGTTCCAACAGTCTTGAGCTTTCTCAAACAAGAACTTGGCTAAGAAACCTTTGACACCACTCCTTGTTTCCAAATTAGTTGTGACATTAGATTGTTGCAAGTGTAGGGATTGGGAAATCTCTTCTGGTTTTGGATCTCTTTCCGTACCGTTGAAGGGTAGTTGATTGAGAATGGGAATCCTCAAGAGTTGGGAGAATTCTTCTAAAGTTGGCACAAGTTGATAATCGCGAAATGTAAAGCAATGGTGTAGAGGATCAAAGAATTGCAAGAGCACCTTCATCATATCTTCATCAGTGTTGGAGGTAACCAAGTTTAGGAGGCGACCACGTCTTTCGAAAAATGGAGAATTCTCAGGAACCCTTGATGCTAACTCTTTAAGTTGAGGAGGGATCCTTACCAGATTGACTTGAATGGTTTTGTTGCGAATATAATCCATGTCCTACAAAACAGAACAAAGATAAATACCAAAAATCCTTGAAATGGTTAGTGAGTATGAGTATGATGTTATGATGTTTATGATGTTATGTACAAGTAAATATATACAAACAAAACAAACAAGTCCTTAGGTTTAGGCTTGCATGGGGTCTCATAGGTAAGTACCCTCTTGAAGTTTAGATGGCTCAAACCAGTCCTAGCAATAGTAACCGGGTTCTAAGGGAGCTCAATATCACTGGTTTGTCTTCTCGGGCATTGTTTCAACACAAGCCTCTTTAATGACTGTGATACGGTGGCCAGAACCGGGACGTGGTTTCCCTATTTCGTTAAGTAAATTTTACTGGTTTGCGTTATGCGTTTGTGTTCGTAAAATGTCGCAGTAAGCAAGAGTCGCCATCGTCTTTTATTTTATCCAACAAGGAAAGGAAAAAAGCACAGAAAAATTCCTTTTTTCGAGATATTTCTGAGTATGGGGGGTAGATTATAGAAAGGGAATGTATTAGCACCCTTTCTATCTGTAGTTATCTACGCGCTCTTAGGTATTTGCTCATCATTTTCAAAATTGTTTTCTTTGTGTTTGTGGTCTTTGAAAAGTTTTTGTTTTAACTTCGATTTAACTCTTGCTTCTGTCTTCAAGAGTGTAATGAAGTGTTTTTGAAAACTTTGTTTGTAAAGGAGTGTAAGTGTGAAAAATTTGTTTAGGATGAGCAAGTACTTAAGAGCTAATCTACCTACTCGAAAAAAGAATCGTTCTATGTTCGTTTCCTTTAGACAATGCTATCCCACTATTAGTGAGTAGGTAGCACCGTCGTTGGAGTTGTAGGGTCAATTCGAAAGAGGGACATACATTCACTAAAGCAATGTTAGGACGTCTTAGCGGTAACCTTAATGTCTTAGATCATATATTCGAGGAAACAATATCCGAGGCAACCATTTCGAGGCAACTGTGATCTTTTAGACAAGAGGGCGACCTCTAAAACAACCTATACTCAATGACCGTGTACGAAGGCAACCAAGTGGGGTGTACCCTAGGAGTGCGCATGTGCGAGTGTGTTGATTTCAGTTATTTTTATCTTTACACATGTTTAGGGTGATCTAATTGATTTCAGATTAAGCATTTATTCTTGTCATGCAAACCCTATTATCAAACATCTAGCAGTTGTATAATTTGCAGAATTAAAATGCAAAATTTAAGCTAAATTATTACAAGGCGTCGGGTATTTACATCGCCAAAAGAAACCCTTTGAAATTTAAAAGCGGAATAAATAAATATCCTAATTAATTATTACAAATCGGGAGCAGATACATTAATTGAATAAATAAAGAATAAAGCGCGCAAGGTGAAATTGAATTTAATGCGAAATTAGGGTTTTGGCCCTTTTAATTAAAGAAAATGTTTTTTATTTTATTTTTATTTTTAAGAAAAAAATTAAATCCTAAAATTAAATGCTAAAATTAATTTTAAATATTTGCAAAAATAAATTAAAGTTACCTAATTAATCAACCTAATTAATTAATTAATTAATATTTATTAATAAAAAACAAAAATTTCTGAATTTTAATTGGGTAAAAACATTTTTGTGATTTTTTGATAAAAAAGGAATTAATTTGGTTAGTTAATTAAAATAAATAAAATAAAATAATTAAATGGAAATAAACAAAATATAAATAAAGTATAGAGATGGGCCTGTTTTTGAGGGTGTCAATAGCAAGAATGTTGGCCCAAATGTGCTGACCCATTTGATTTTTCTGATTCAGTGCATGTGCGTTTGACTGGCCTATGGTGTGCCTTCAATACTGGCCACCAGATCTGGCCATCTGGCCATCTGGCACGTTTGATGAGGAAGGTCCATGGTGGGTCTCAGGCTTAAGCGCATACTGGATTACCTGAAAACAAATAATATGGAGAAAATAGGGGGACCTGGGATTCGAACCGAGGTCGTAATGGGAAATCCATGCTATGCTTGCCACTATGCTACTTGACTTGTTTTGATAATGTAATACAAATTAAATATATTATAAAAAATAAAAGCCAATGGACAAAAAATAAAAAAAAGCGCACGCTGTTTGAACGGACAAATAGGGGAGTGCCAACGCATCATCTCTGTCCTCCCTCCGTAGCTAAAAATATGGAGCACCTATACCCACAGACAAAGGTCTATCGCTACAAGCCTGTCCACCCTCAAAATCACGTACATGCCATGGAAATGAATTCTAACACCATGGTTAGACTCGTCTCCCTCTTCTGATCACAACCATAACCATTACTAAGGCTGATTTTTCCTGAAACAAAAAGCCCTAAACGAAAGCTTGAAACCCTAACTATGGTGAATCACGATATAGGTTAGATAAATGAAATCGAGTAATACCAAAAGCTTGCAAATGATGTGTAGATTAAGAATATGCCATCAATACATGCTAACAATGCCTAAATTTCAAAATATGAAATCAAGAAAAGGGTGAGTTCGTGACTGACTTACAGCGTGTGGGAGGGTCTGAAAGCGTATGGTTTTGCTTGCTTTCGCTTGTGGAGATTGCCAGGAGACAATTGGGACAATTGCCAAGCCTTGAGGATGCCTCTAAGCCCTGTTTCGATCTCACAGTTTTGGCCTCTTTTTGCAAATTTTGTTCTCCTTCTATGTTTGATCTCCAACCTTTATTTTGATATGCACACGACCCTTATGTATTGCATAATGTATTAGGGTTGCAAGTTTTGTCCAAATACTCCTCCATTGATGATTTTGATATTTGATTTGATTCGCTTTAATCACCTTCCAAATTTGGCCTAAATCCAATATCCTTGTGCACAATTACCTTGATACGAGTTTGATTGCATTGCTAGCTGTAATTAGAGCCTGAAACAACCAAAAAATCCTTTGTTATCAATGCTTTGGATTTTATTTGATTTTATTTAATTTAAATCAAATTAATTCAAATAAAAATCAAAATAATTAATAAAAGTATGATATGGACATATGGCCAAGGCTAGAGCACGTGGGCTACGATTCCAACTCAAAACAAGTGAAAAAGAATGGGCCCATTTGGCAAAATTTGAAGTTTTGGGGATAGTTGACTTTTGGCAATTTTGCAAAAAAAGATCAACTTCAACAATGCATAACTTCCTCAATTTTGACTCTATGGAGGTGTTTTTGGACTTTTTAGAAAGCTTGAGATGTCCTATAGATAAAACTTTTGGTCTCATCTCAATTTGATATTCCATGCTCATGTATGAAGCTTTGACAAAAAAGGTGTTTTTGTTGACTTTTCAAAATGACCTATAATGTCCAAATTCATAACTTCTTGTGAGTGCATATTTTGATCTTGGGATATGAATATGGATTGTAGGGAATTGCATCCTATTAAAAATGATCATTGGATGCGTCATTTCTAATAAAGTATGAGACAATTATGCTTGGTCAAAGTTGAGTTGACTTTTCCTACAAAACCCTAATTTAGCTATTTTTGAATCTTGATGAATTTTGAGCAATCCTTGATGAATCATGATGAAACCTTGATAAAATGATGAAATATACTTCAAAATGAGGATGTTGACCAAAAATCTTGAAGTTTGGCTGTATGCGGGTTACAGTTGACTTTTGCCCTAACATAGTCGATTTTTTGGACCTTTGAGCAATTGACTGAGCAAACTTCCTCTGCAAGGCTTGAAATTTGACATGGATGATATTGAGAATATATTAGGACATTAGTGAGAACTATGGGTCACTTGGACTCAAGGATCTTGATGCAATGTGAAACCCTAGTTTGGGGAATACTGCCTTAGGAGAGAGCTTGTCTAACCACCTCTTGGGCTATCTTGAGCAACTTGGAGATTTTTCTTGACATATTTTGAGAAATATGGGAGGGAAAATTTTGGGGTACAACAGCTGCCCCTGTTCAATCTTCTTAAGACTGAGGATGCATATTAGCTTTCGTGCCTTTCGTAATCCGAAGGTGGAAGTGGATTGAACACTAGAGTGGCCGGAAATTTGCACTCGCATGAAGTGGTAATTGTCTTGTGATGCCGGGAATGGGCTTATAGATGCCATTTGGAAGAGTGTCGATCGCATAAGAGATTCCTTAGCAAGAGCTTGTATATCTGTTGTTGAGGAAAATTCCGCTGGCGAAGTCTGATCTTTGTTGAGAGAAATAGAATTTTAGGAGCTTTGGTCGTCCGTTATTCTGCTGGTGAGTCGTCTCTATTGATATTTAGGAACTTCGGTCGTCTGTACTCAACAGAGGGAACATCTTTTGCTGAGATTTAGGAGCTCTTCCGTAATTCAACTGGCTTTGTCGAGATTTAGGAGCTTTTCTGTAATTCAACTGATTTTGTCGAGATTTAGGAGCTTGTCCGTAATTCAACTGATTTTGTCGAGATTTAGGAGCTTTTCCATAATTCAATTGATTTTGTCGAGATTTAGGAGCTTGTCCGTAATTCAACTGATTTTGTCGAGATTTAGGAGCTTGTCTGTAATTCAACTGATTTTGTCGAGATTTAGGAGCTTGTCCGTAATTCAACTAAGCAACCATCTGTGTTGAGATTTAGGAACTTGTCCGTAATTCAACTGAGGTAAACATCTCTGCTGAGATTTAGGAACTCGTCCGTAATTCAACTGAGGAAACATCTCTGCTGAGATTTAGGAACTCGTCCGTAATTCAATCGAGGAACATATCTGACGAGATTTAGGAACCCGTCCATAATTCAACAACTTTACTGAGATTTAAGAACTTGTCCGTAATTCAACTGAGGGGAAATAACTTCGCTGAGATTTAGGAACATCGCCCGTAATTCAACTGAGTTAATATCTGTCGAGATTTAGGAACTTGTCCGTAATTCGACTGCTTTGCTGAGATTTAGGAGCTTGTCCGTAATCCAACAACTTTGCTGAGATTTAGGAGCTTGTCCGTAATTCAATTGAATAAATAACTTCGCTGAGATTTAGGAGCTTGTCCGTAATTCAACTAATTTGCTGAGATTTAGGAACACCGTCCGTAATTCAACTGAGTAAAAGCTTCATAGCTTGAACTTTGTGAGAATTTAACCGTATCCTTCCTGAAAGATAAAGATTAGTTGTATGTAATGCATGATATGTATCAAGAAATGACGTTCTCAACATAAATGAAATTGTGTTTGTATGATGCGTATGTATGTCATGATATATGAAAATGTGATGTTTTTAGCTGGGGAAAATAAATCCCGGATAGCTGCTGGAGAAAAGAGTTGAATTCTTCATTTCTGCCGGAGATAGTGAACGATGATGATTGTGAGAATAAACCCGCAGGAGAGAATAATTCCTCTGGGGAATAAACTGATGAGAGAATGACTCTGTGGGGAAGAGATGCTCTGCCGGAGGATTCCGTTGATAAATTCAGCTGGGGATGAATTATCGTTGCTGGTGATAATGAACCTTGTTGGGGATTGAATTCCTATTTTGTGAAGTGAAAGAACTCCACTGGGGATGACTTTCCAATAGCGACCTTACTGGGGATAGCCCTTTTAAATTTTACTGGGGATGATCTTCCTGAGTCTACTGGGGATATTTTTTCCAACTCCACTGGGGATATTTTTTATACTCCGTTGGGGGATGATAAGACTTTTTAGTGCTGATGGTAGACAAACTCTGCTTGGGGAGAATATTACCGAATCATTCACAGTTGAGAGTCTCAGCTGGGGAGAGTCAACACTACTGTCTTTCTTTACTCTGCGGGGAATGAATGTACTTTCACTCGTTTCCTCCAGCTAGGTCTATCCCTATACCTGGTGGACAGAGCAACTGTACAGTTTGGACATTTCTCGTTTGCCCCTTTTTCTGATATTACAAGTAATCGTCCTTTGTTTCATATGTAAATTTTTATGAGTAGCAATTAATGTCAAATGCATATATCAAAAATGAACATTGGACGTTCTTTGCAAAACAAAATGGAAAAAGGAAAACAATTTGAAATTTATTTGTGAAAATAACTTGTATTGACTTTGAAGATAGCCTGTAAATAGGCGTTTTTGTACAAGAGGCTGACGTCTTAGTAAGAGAACGCCGCCGAACAAATAGAATTTATACAATTTATGAAAACAAAGAGAAACAGCTATGTGAACAATCCCACTGGGTTCCAATTCTACTATTGCCTTTATGTCCTCAGGCATCTCATCACTTTGCTACTTGGTTGAAGGTAGATCATATTGATTGGCACCGTCCGAGCTTGATAGTCGATACCGAAGTCTGGTTGCAAGGTGATCCAATGAGACATAGTGTTACGCTTTAATCCCTAACTTTTTCCTGGACCGCCCTTTCAGGTTTTCAGTCCACCGGGATACCCTTTTTGGCCCAAGCCACCTTTTCAGGTTTTCGACTTGCCGGGTGTACAGTTTTTCATTTTCATCCTTTATTTTTTCCCGAACCTTTTTGGTTCGTCGGGAAGCCCTTAATTTTGCCTAGGCCAGTCAACCTAGCGGGTCTTTGATTATGCATAGTATTTTTTCACTATGTCTGCATTGACGGGGTGAAGAAGGTCGTCACCATCCATGGTGGTTAGAATCATAGCTCCTCCTGAGAAAATGTTCTTAACCACAAATGGCTCTCCGTAAGTAGGGGTCCATTTGCCCCTAGGATCACCCTGAGGTAGAATGATGCGCTTGATCACCAAATCCCCAACTTGATACTCTTGTCGTCTAACTTTCTTGTTAAATGCCTTGATCATCTGTTTTTGGTACATTTGACCATGACAAATAGCAGTAAGTCTCTTTTCGTCGATTAAATTCAGCTGATCAAGCCGGGTTTGGATCCAGTCATCTTCGCTCAAACCTGTGTCCTTCATAATCCGAAGAGAGGGTATCTGAACTTCGATAGGCAAGATGGCCTCCATGCCATAAACCAAGTAATAGGGTGTTTCCCCTGTTGACGTCTGCGCTGAGGTACGGTACCCATGAAGAGAAAATGGTAACATCTCGTGCCAATCTTTGTATGTCACCGTCATCTTCTGCACAATCTTCTTAATGTTCTTATTAGCCGCTTCTACAGCCCCATTCATCTTCGGCCTGTAAGGAGAAGAGTTGTCATGTTGTATCTTGAACTGCTTGCAGAGCTCGGTGATCATCTCATTATTGAGATTTGTACCATTGTTCGTAATTATTCTCTCTGGTACACCATATCCACAGATCAGGTTGTGCCGAATAAATCATGCCACGACGTTCTTGGTTACAGTAGCAAAGGAAGCTGCTTCAACCCACTTCGTAAAGTAATCAATAGCTACCAGGATGAAGCGATGCCCGTTGGAAGCAGTAGGTCTGATCTCACCAATCATGTCGATGCCCCACATTGCAAAAGGCCACGGAGCTGTCAAGACATTTAGAGGTACTGGAGGTATATGCACCTTATCAGCATAGACTTGGCACTTATGACAGGTCCGAGAATGCTGATACAGTCGGATTCCATGGTGGACCAATAGTATCCTTCCCGTAGGATCTTCTTTGCCATGGTGTGTCCACTGGAATGAGTTCCGAAAGTACCTTCATGCAACTCTACCATAATCCTTTCTGCTTCATTCTTATCCACACATCGCAGTAAGGTCGAATCATGGTTACGCTTGTAAAGAATGCCATTGCTGATGAAGAATTTCGCCACGAACCTCCTCAGAAACTTCTTATCATTAATAGATGCACCCTCAGGGTACTCCTGAGCTTCAAGATACCTTTTCACCTCATGGAACAAAGGTTTATCTATTACCTCTTCAGTCTCAATGTCACAGCAATGTGCAGGTTCGTCCAAACTCTCAATGGTAATCTGGGGAGCTTCATTGTCCCATCTGACCTTGAACATAGAAGACATTGTAGCTAGCGCGTCCACCAACTGATTCTCCTCTCTAGGGAAGTGTTCAAAGGTTATCTCCTCGAAGTGCGGAAGCAACATCAACATATACTCTTTTTAAGGAATAAGATTTGGGTGTTTCGTATCCCACTCGCCTTTGATCTGACTGATCACGAGAGCGGAATCTCCGAATACACTTAAGAATTTAATCCTTAGGTCAATAGCTGCTCGATGACCCATAATGCACGCTTCATACTCCACCATGTTGTTGGTGCAGTTGAAGCATAGTCGGGCGGTGAACGGAGTATGAGAGCCTTCAGGAGATTTGATCACGACGCCAATGCCATTACCCAAAGCGTTTGAAGCTCCATCAAAGTACATAGACCATCAGGATCCCTCCTCAGGTCATTCATCTAGTCCAGGTGTTTCACAGTCAGTTACCAACATGATGTTCTCATCCTGGAATTCAAAGTTCATAGACTGGTAATCGTCCACTACCTGATGTGCCAAATGATCCGCCAACACACTTCCCTTGATTGCCTTTTGGGTCGTGTATTGGATGTCATACTCAGTCAAAATCATCTGCCATCTTACTATTCTTCCGGACAAGGCAGGCTTTTCGAAGATATACTTGATTGGATCCATCTTTGATATCAATAGAGTGGTGTGAGTCAGCATATACTGTCTTAGCCGGCGAGAAGCCCATGCCAAAGTGCAGCAAGTTTTCTCAAGCAACGAGTATCGGGTCTCGCAGTCGGTAAACTTTTTGCTAAGGTAGTAAATAGCATGCTCTTTTCGGCCAGACTCGTCATGCTGCCCCAGCACGCACCCCATTGAATTGTCGAGTACTGTCAAGTATAAGATCAAAGGCCTCCCTTCAACTGGAGGCATCAGAATAGGTGGCTCTTGGAGATATTATTTGATCCTTTCGAAAGCGGCCTGACATTCATCGTTCCATCTTACCACTTAATTTTTCTTCATTAACTTGAAGATTGGCTCACAAGTAGCAGTCAGGTGTGAGATGAATCGCGCGATATAGTTCAAACGTCCCAGAAAGCCTCTGACTTTTTTTTCTATTCGGGAAGCTAGCATTTCCTGTATAGCCTTCACCTTTGCAGGATCCACTTGAATACCTTTATCACTTACGACGAGACCCAACAGCTTACCAGACCTCACTACGAAGGTGCACTTGTTCGGGTTTAACCTCAGCTTGTATAACTTCAACCTGTCAAATAGCTTCTAAAGATGGTCAAGATGTTCTTCCTCAGTCTGGGATCTTACAATCATATCGTCAACGTATACCTCAATCTCGTGATGGATCATGTCATGGAACAAAGCGACCATGGCGCGCTGATATGTTGCCCCAGCATTCTTCAATCCAAACGGCATGACCTTGTAGCAAAAGGTACCCCATTGAGTAACAAATGTTGTCTTCTCCATGTCTTCGGGAGCCATTTTAATCTGATTATAACTGGAGAAACCATCCATAAAGGAGAAGACCTTATGCTACGCGGTGTTGTCAACCAGAACGTCGATATGAGGCAGAGGGAAATCATCCTTGGGGCTTGCCCTGTTCAGATCCCTATAATCAACACACATCCGAACCTTATCATCTTTCTTCGGTACCGGAACCACGTTGGCCAACCACTGAGGGTAAGAAGTAACTGCTAGAAAACCGGCATCAAACTGTTTCATAACTTCAGCCTTGATTTTCTCAGACATCTCCGGACGCATTGGGCAAACTTTCTGTTTCACTGGAGGACAATCTTCCTTGGTAGGCAATCGGCGAACCATGATATCAGTATCCAAACCAGGCATATCTTCATAAGACCAGGCAAAGATCTCAACATAATCACGCAACATCTGAATCATCCGTTTCTTAACACTAGACTCCATATTTGCACCGATCTTGACGTCTTTCTTGTCTACCTGTGTACCCAGATTTACTGTTTCCACTGGCTCTTCATGCGGCTGTATGGCCCTCTCTTCCTGAAGTAACAATCTAGCAAGTTCACCAGGCACTTTGCAATCATCCTTACCTTCGTCCTCGGCTTGTTTATCGGACTTTCGAAGTCATAATTGGCAGTAGCAGAGTCGTTGTCAGTGGGATCCAGAGTGGATATAGACCTGTATATGTGAGTGTGTGTAAAATAGTTGTTTTGCAAGATAGAAAGAAAAACAAGGAGCGCAAAATTTGAAATGCAAGAAAACATCCAATGCTTTTATTAATGATATATGGAAATGACACACATAAAGCCCTTACAAACAAAACCACGGTGTCTTGGGTAAGGCACCGGGCCGTAAAGTTTAAAATTGTCTGTTACAAATCCAAAACAAAAGTCTATTAGTGTGTAATAAAAGAAATGGGCATGGAATCCTTTGCCGTCCAGTTTCTTAGGCCACCATCGGTAGTTGGGTAAATCCAGCTATCGATATCAAACTCTTCATCATCATCCCCAATAGCATTTACTCTCGCATCATGTTTCGGCATAGGAGCCGTTATAACATTAGGCTTTTCTGGCGCTTTGAACTCAATCTCTTTAGCGTCAATCAAATCCTGTACCTTATTCTTCAAAACCCGACAATTATTCGTATCATGCCCCGGGCTATCAGAGTGAAAAGCACATCGAGCGTTTGGATTGTACATTGTTGAGGTGGTGTTGGGATTCTTTGGAGCTTCCCTCGGAATCACCAAATTAGTCTTCAATAGCTGTGGCAGAATTTGAGATAAAGACATGCTGAGCTGAGTAAACTGTCTTTGAGGCCTCTCTACCCTCGGCTGATTGTTGTGTTGTGTGGCAACAGTTGGTCTTGAAATAACTACCGCATTAACCGTTTAGCGGCGCTCGGGTCGACTCTGGTTCCTAGAGCTGTAAACTGCACTAGACTCCTTCTTGAAGGGCTTCTTCTCCGTACTTGACGAAGCACCTTTCTGTAACTTGCCGCTCTTGATACCGGCTTCAACCCTCCTCAGTCATGATTAACTCAGTAAAACCTGACGATGAACTTCCGATCAAATGGTTGAAATACGGACCAGACAAGGTCCCCAAAAACATATCCACCAACTCCTTGTCATCCAGAGGGGGTTGGACTCTACCGACAAGATCTCTCCATTTTTGAGCGTAATCTTTAATACCTTCGCTCGCACCCATAGACATACCCTGAAGTTGGGTACGCGTGGGAGAGAGGTCGGCATTATATTGGTACTGCTTGTAAAATGCAGCAGCAAGGTCCTCCCAATTACCGACGTTAGCTCCTTCTAGCTGATAGAACCACTCAAGATGAGTCCCTGAAAGACTATCTTGAAAAAAGTGGATCCAGAGGTTCCTATCAACGGTATATGGCTGAATCTTTCTAACATACAAACGGAGGTGTAGCTTTGTGTAGGAGACCCCTTCTTATTTAGAAAAGACTGGCGCTTTGAACTTGTGGGGAATCACCACCCCATATGCTAGACCCAAATCACCAAAGTCCAATCCAGGTGTCTTCTGGATCTCCATCGCACTTAACCGGTCTTCAAGTTGTTTATACCTATCCTCAGCCGGAGGATACTGGTCTTCGTCAAAGTCAGTCTCATTGTCAGAAACAACAGGGATAGGAGCCCTCCTTTCTTCTTGGTTCTCCTCCCCTCCAGATGAGTGGGACAGATCAACTTCGTCTCGCAACCTGTTTCCAAACCTGTGACCCATGTTCAGGAGGACCTTCTTCTTCTTCTTCTTCTTCTTCTTATCCTTCAAGATAAGAGTCTTCAGATCTTTCTGCCCCTTGGCCAGGTTCATGAACATTTCCTAGAACTGAGCGTTTTGAGCTTGAAGGGCCTTAATAGCTTGATCAGTGGATGTTTCAGCAGACATGATGCTGAAATAAACAGCGAAGAAGATAAGAGACCTATAAGGGTAGCTGTGATGAGGTACATGGGAATGGAATGCATATGATATGATTTCAAAGACTTTAGGGAATCAAATTCGTAAACCAAAATGAAACACACTTTTATTAGATTAAAAACTCGAAACAATGTCTGACAAATGCCTTTAAGGCGTTACAAAGGAAAAACTGAAAAGTAAATCAAAACTGTAAATAGCAAAGACATCAGCGCTCCCATGGTCGTTTTCCGTTGGTGCCAACATAGTCATTGGGGACCTTCTCATT
This sequence comes from Vicia faba, assembly GCA_948472305.1. Classification (NCBI taxonomy): domain Eukaryota; kingdom Viridiplantae; phylum Streptophyta; class Magnoliopsida; order Fabales; family Fabaceae; genus Vicia; species Vicia faba. The sequence continues at coordinate 5,255 of CATIWC010002593.1, read as the reverse complement.
CTCCAGCTGCCTTGTAAGCTTTAGAATCTTCTGCTCCTGCTCATGATACTTTTCTCTGTAAGTATCTCGCTCTTCTCTCAATTGGATCCATGACCTCTTTAATGCCCCAATGTCAGTAGGCATGTATGGATGGAGGATAGTATGAGGAACCCCTTCTTCATCAGTACTCTCAATAATTACTGGTAAGACAGCTTCATACGGCATCCCTAGCTTTTGGGCACGGGCCCGAACCCACCGGAGATACGGTTCCATTGGAAGAGAAGTCTTCGCACCTAGCTCATGCGGATCAGACCTGTTAACCCTATTCTAAGCTCGTATGAATCTGTGGCGATGTCCTTCACTATCCCCTTGGAAGTCAAAGACAATACTCGGAATCAGCAACTCATGAGGACCGTCCTTTCTAGCTCACCCAAACTGTCGTAAGGCCAGACAAGGATTATAGGTGATCCCTCCACTAATTCCAAGTAAAGGAACATTGGGGTACGGTTAATAACAACTACTTATTCCATGTCTTTAGTGCTCCAGATGATGTTTGTGTGAGCCAGGGACAAAATTCTGTAGGCCCAACCCATTCCTTCCCTGTTCTTCAAAACAGATTTGGGGAGGTGAGAAATAAACCACCTCGCCAGCAATGGTGCACAACACATAAGGGTTCCCCGTTTCTGAGCATTACGGGCATAAAGAGCATGAAAAATGTCACCTAAGAGAGTAGGCACTAGATTACGGGACATGAAGATCTTCACTGCGTTCACGTCGACAAAAGCATCTGAATTAGGGAACAAAACCAAGCCATATATGAGAAGAGCCAGGATGTCTTTGAATGCTTGAAAATCCAAACTGTCCCAAAACTGATTAGCCTGATCAACCAAGAACTTAGCCAAGAAGCCTTTTGTCCCACTCCGAGTCTCCCAGTTAGACATTACCTCAGCCTTTGTCAGATGTAGGGCTGTAGCAACATCCTCTGGCCTAAGAGCTTTCTCCCAACCTGTAAACGGCGTTTGCTCTAGAATAGAAATACCAATCAAGTCAGAGAACTCTTCCAAAGTAGGGACCAACTGATAGTTCGGGAAGGTGAAGCAGTGGTGCAATGGGTCAAAGAACTGGCACAAGACACTCAACATCTTCTCATCCATCTTAGAAGTGACCAAACCAAGGAGGTGACCATGTCTTCTGATAAAGGAGGAAGTATCTGGAACTTTAGAAACTAAATCTCTAAGCTGAGTAGGAATCTGTACAAAGCTGATCCGAATAGTGTTTCTACGCATAGAGGCCATGACCTACAAAATAGAACAAAGATGAATCCCCTTTGTCTTTGAAATAGGTTAGTCTGATGCAAGATGCGTGCAATGTCATGATGCATGATGTTATGATAGAAACACAACACAAGTATTCACAGATAGCAAACATGGTAAGGGCAAACAAGTCACACAGTAGCCCTTAGATTTTAGGCTGGCATGGAGTTTAAGTATTACCCTCTTTCAGTTTAGTTGGTTCAACCTGTCCTAGTAATAGTAACTAGGTTCTAGAGGGTCTCAATATCACTGACCACCCTAGATCGGTCTTAATTCCAGTTTGGCAACCTTTTCTTGCGGCCGAAATCATCGCGAGAGTTTGGTCTCAATGAGTGTAGCATACTGCTACTTTTCTATGGCCAAGTTGGTCAATTATAGGTTCTAAGGTCAGTTGGTGCTTAATGACCCCTTAGCTGACCCATATTCTCCTTGTTCCACCACAAGGGATATCAGTACAAACTAAAGTGCCACACCAACATAGCTACTGCTTCAACCGTATCGGTCTACGCCGTACAATTCCCTCACAGTCTATTGATACTTACCTAAAAGGTATCCCCAGATCCGGGTTAGGATCTATAGTAACTCCGATTCAAACCCACAAAGATAAAGCATACAAATCAAGCAATTGAAAACATTATGATGAATTATTCCTAAGGTACACCCCACTTATAAATTTCCCCAGCAGAGTCGCCAGTTCTGTGATACGGTGGCCAGAATCGGGACTTGGTTTCCCTATTTCATTAAGTGAATTTTGCTGGTTTGCGTTTTGCGTTTGTGTTTGCAAAATGTCGCGGTAAGCAAGAGTCTCCACCGTCTTTTATTTTATCAAACATGGAAAGAAAAAAAGCACCGAAAAATTCCTTTTTTCGAGATATTTCTGAGTACGGGGGGTAGATTATAGAAAGGGAAGGTATTGGCACCCTTTCTATCCGTAGTTATCTACGGGCTCTTAGGTATTTGCTCATCATTTTCAAAATTGTTTTCTTTGTGTTTGTGGGCTTTGAAAAGTTTTTGTTTTAACTTCGATTTAACTCTTGCTTCTATATTCAAGAGTGTAATGAAGTGTTTTTGAAAACTTTGTTTGTAAAGGAGTGTAAGTGTGAAAAATTTGTTTGGGATGAGCAAGTACTTAAGAGCTAATCTACCTACTCGAAAAAAGACTCGTTCTATGTTCGTTTCCTTTAGACAATGCTATCCCACTATTAGTGAGTAGGTAGCACCGTCGTTGGAGTTTTAGGGTCAATTTGAAAGAGGGACATACGGTTACTAAAGCAATGTTAGGACGTCTTAGCGGTAACCTTAATGTATTAGATCATGTATTCGAGGCAACGATATCCGAGGCAACCATTTCGAGGCAACTGTGATCTTTTAGACAAGAGGGCGGCCTCTAAAACAACCTATACTCAATGACCATGTACGAAGGCAACCAAGTGGGGTGTACCCTAGGAGTGCGCATGTGCGAGTGTGTTGATTTCAGTTATTTTTATCTTTACACATGTTTAGGGTGATCTAATTGATTTCAGATTAAGCATTTATTCTTGTCATGCAAACCCTATTATCAAACATCTAGCAGTTGTATAATTTGCAGAATTAAAATGCGGAATTTAAGCTAAATTATTACAAGGAGTCGGGTATTTACATCGCCAAAAGCAACCATTTGAAATATAAAAGCGGAATAAATAAATATCCTAATTAATTATTACAAACCGGGAGCAAATACATTAATTGAATAAATAAAGAATAAGGCGCGCGAGGTGAAATTGAATCGAATGCGAAATTAGGGTTTTGACCCTTTTAATTAAAGAAAATGTTTTTTTTTGTTTTTATTTTTAAGAAAAGAAATTAAATCCTAAAATTAAATGCTAAATTAATTATTAAATAAATAAATTAATGAAAAATAATTAATGACATATTTTTGGAGTTTTTGTTATTTAGGAAAGAAAATAAAATAATTAAGTTTATGATTAAAACCTATTAATTTCTAATTAATTTTAAATATTTGCAAAAATAAATTAAAGTTACCTAATTAATCAACCTAATTAATTAATTAATATTTATTAATAAAAAAATAAAAATTTCTGAATTTTAATTGGGTAAAAACATTTTTGTGATTTTTTGATAAAAAAAGGAATTAATTTGGTTAGTTAATTAAAATAAATAAAATAAAATAATTAAATGGAAATAAATAAAATATAAATAAAGTAGAGAGATGGGCCTGTTTTTGAGGGTGTAAATAGCAAGAATGTTGGCCCAAATGTGCTGACCCATTTGACTTTTCTGATTCAATGCATGTGCATTTGATTGGCCTATGGTGTGCCTTCAATGCTGGCCACCAGATCTGGCCATCTGGCCATCTGACACGTTTGATGAGGAAGGTCCATGGTGGGTCTCAGGCTTAAGCGCGTACTGGATTACCTGAAAACAAATAATATGGAGAAAATAGGGGGACCTGGGATTCGAACCCAGGTCCTGAAGGGATATCCACGCTATGCTTACCACTACGCTACTTGAGTTGTATTGTTAATGTAATACAAATTAAATATAATATAAAAAATAAAAGCCAATGGACAGAAAATAAAAAAAAGCGCACGCTGTTTGAATGGACAAATGGGGGAGTGCCAACGCATCATCCCTGTCCTCCCTCCGTAGCTAAAAATCTGGAGCACCTATACCCACGACAAAGGTCCGTCGCTACAAGCCTGTCCACCCTCAAAATCACGTACATGCCATGGAAATGATTTCTAACACCATGGTTAGACTTGTCTCCTTCTTCTGATCACAACCATAGCCATTACTAAGGCTTCTTTTTCCTGAAACAAAAAGCCCTAAACCAAAGCTTGAAACCCTAACTATGGTGAATCACGATATAGGTCAAATAAATGAAATCGAGTAATACCAAAAGCTTGCAAATGATATGTAGATTAAGAATATGCCATCAATACATGCTAACAATGCCTAAATTTCAAAATACAAAATCAAGAAAGGGGTGAGTTCGTGACTGACTTACAGCGCGTGGGAGGGTCTAAAAGCGTGTGGTTTTGCTTGCTTTCGTTTGTGGAGATTGCTAGGAGACGATTGGGACAATTGCCAAGCCTTGAGGATGCCTCTAAGCCCTGTTTTGATCTCACACTTTTGGCCTCTTTTTGCAAATTCTGTTCTCCTTCTATGTTTGATCTCCAACCTTTATTTTGATATGCACACGACCCTTATATATTGCACAATGCATTAGGGTTGCAAGTTCTGTCCAAATCCTCCTCCATTGATGATTTTGATATTTGATTTGATTCCCTTTAACCACCTTCCAAATTTGTCCTAATTCCAATCTCCTTGTGCACAATTACCTTGATACGAGTTTGATTGCATTGCTAGCTGTAATTAGAGCCTGAAACAACCAAAAAATCCTTTGTTATCAATGCTTTGGATTTTATTTGATTTTATTTGATTTAAATCAAATTAATTCAAATACAAATCAAAATAATTAATAAAAATATGATATGGACACATGGACAAGGCTAGAGCACGGGGGCTACAATGAAAACTCAAAACAAGTGAAAAAGAATGGGCCCATTTGGCAAAATTTGAAGTTTTGGGTATAGTTGACTTTTGGCAATTTTGCAAAAAAGGTCAACTTAAACAATGCATAACTTCCTCAATTTTGACTTTATGGAGGTGTTTTTTGACTTTTAAGAAAGCTTGAGATGTCGTCTAAACAAAACTTTCGGTATAATCTCAATTTGATATTCCATTCTCATGTATGAAGCTTTGATAAAAAAGGTGTTTTTATTGACTTTTCAAAATGACCTATAATGTCCAAATTCAAAACTTCTTGTGAGTGCATATTTTGATCTTGGGATATGAAGATGGATTGTATGGAATTGCATCCTTTTCAAAATTATCTTTGTATGGGTCATTTATCATAAATTATGATAAAGTTATGCTTGGTCAAAGTTGAGTTGAGTTTTC
>CATIWC010002592.1:0-329685 GCA_948472305.1 Vicia faba | reverse complement strand
TGGTTTGAAGCATATGTAGAAAGATCAAAGCTAAGTCTCCAGAACCATGTCATCAGAGTCTCTAGAACTTGTCCAATCTGAACCTTGTCTTCAGAGTCTTCACCATTTGTGCTTAAGAGTCTTTATACCTTTTCTTCATAGTCTTCAGAACTTTGTTCGACAAAACCTTGTCTTCAGAGTCTTAAGAGTCTTCAGAAGTTGGTCTAGAGAACCATTAGTCTTCAGAATCTTCAGAACTCGTTCAACAGAACCTTGTCTTTAGAATATTTAGAACTTCGGCAAGATAACTTGGAAACTACAGAGCTTGAGAACATATCAAAGCTCTACAACAAAGTCATAATTAAAAGAAAAAAAATAACTTTCTTCTAGAATAGTTGCTTTAAGACGCATTCTAAGCCATGAAACATAATCTTGTATTAAGACGCATTCAGTGTGTTGAGTCCAGAATCTAATGACATCACACGCCAATTCTTCAGAGTCATAACATGTTAACAAATTATACACATTAAAAAAACCATTAAGGTACTAAATTTTTATCTAATCACCCATGTAATGTTATCATCAAAACTCAAGGTCAGACGCAGAAGCAAATCTTGTTCTTACAATATCCCCCTTTTGATGATGACAAAATCATGTATTTTGGTAAACAATTTATACTAGTTCAATCACATAAAACACTTTCAGAGTTAGCTAAGCAGCTCCCCTGAGTTATATATTTCTAGAACTTGTTTAATCTTATTCAAGGTCTCCCTCTGAGTTCAAAACTTAAAGAAGTTTTTAGAAATAGCAAGAATCAATGAGAGCAAAGGAATACTTCTCTGATTGAAGACCTATCATACTTCTGACTAGCGATGAAGGACTCTTCTCCTCAGATTATGGCTTGCTATTACAGTTTGATGAGGTATCTGACATGGTTTACCATCATAGTCTGAACAATGTTACATAGATCTTCATCTCGGAACCTTGTGTTGTACCCCAAAATTTTCCCTCCCATTTTCACACAAGACATACTCCTAGAGGTTCTCAATTGCTCAAGGTTGACCAAGAATTGGCCAGACAATTCTCCTCATAAGGCAATGAACCCCCAACTAGGTTTCAATTTTCATCAAGATGGTTGAAATATAATGGTATCAAATGCTTCCCATAGTCCTAATATGTCTTCAAGATCATCCATGCCAAATTTCATGCCTTGCAAAATAATTTTACTCAGTCAATTGCTCAAATGCTTGAAAAATCAACTATGATAAGTCAAAAGTCAACTGTGGCCCATGTACAGTCCAAACTTCAAGATTTTTGGTCAAAATAAACATTTTGAAGTGATATCCATCATTGTTCAAGGCTTGATCATGATTCCTCAAGAAATGCTCCTAACCCATCAAAAGTAAAAAAATGGCAAATTAGGGTTTCTATAGGAAAAGTCAACCAAACTTTGACAAAGCATAACTTTCTCATACTTTATCATAAATTTTTACAAACAAAGCTCATTTGAATATAATCCAATTCCCTACAACTTCTATGCATCCCCAAAGATCAAGAAATGCACCATTTGAAAGATATGAGCTCAAACATTACATGTCATTTTCAAAAAAGTCAACAAAAGCCACTTTTTTCCAAGACATTTTACATCAAGATAACATCTTCAAATGCAAAATTGATCAAAATAGGGATTGGATTAGACATCTTGGGATTTCCAAAATTACAATATCAATATCATGAGATAAAAATTAAGCAAGTTATAGCTTGCCTAAGTTGGGAAAATTTTGGAAATTTCAAGAATGGTGCATTGAGCAAATTTGAATTTTTGGGTCAATGACCTAACTTTTAAGAATCAAATGTCTTCCTAAGATCATAGAGGACCTCTAATATTATTTTGGCATGGTATTATATTTACTACCTATTTTTACATATTTATTTAACTTATTTCAAGTAAATATAAAATAAAGGTATAAAATATTTGGAAATGGGCTTAGGCGTATGGGCTAGTGTTTTGGCTTTCTTGGAGGGACCAAGGATTCGTGAAAACCTGACCAGATTACATTGAACATGGAAAAAATGGCATGAAATATCAAGTTTGGTCATTTTTCAAAATGGTGATAATGGCTTTAAACCATGGGCTTTATGGACTTGATTCTTTTCTCATTATCTTGTACCCTTCTTCTATGCTATAAGTACACCCCTTTGGAAAGCCAAACACACACGCATACAACACACAAAAGCTCTCCAAATTCTCAAATTTTCTCAAAGTTAGGGCAATCAGAAAGTTTGTTTCTCCAACCACTTTCAACAAATTCCAGGCGTCCATTCTCCTTCCTGACCCTCTCAGAAGTAGATCCAGACCAATTCCACTCCTCGTTGTGCCCAGAAGTAGCCAAACCCCTCACTCTCCGATTGGTAAAATTCTCATTTTCGAAACCTTAAATTTATGCATTTTTTGTTGATGTTTTGTGTTTAGATGTGATCAGGATGATGATTAGGTCTGAAAAGAAGCCTTATACGCAGTTTAGACGTGTGCATGACCATTTGCCATTTTTAATAGTGTTTATCATATTTGTGTCATAGCTCCGTTTGTAGCCCGTTTCAGGCCAATCTAAGGCCACCGTTGAACTCAGGGCCATCAATTTAGGGGGGTAGGGTCCCTACCACCCATTAATGCTTGCGTTTTTTTGCAGATCAAGATTTGGGGCTGTCGGAGAAGACGACCAGAGTTGGCTCCGGCGTCTTTGACTTCAGCTGACTCCAACAATGACTGACATGTCTGGACTCTGATCATTGATTCACCCATTTAAAATACAGGAACCCACAGTGAAGGCGCGCGTTGATGAGCTGTCATTAATTCATGTTTTATATTATATTGTTTTCTTGTCATTACACTAACGATTGAACAAACTTGGCCTAGTGGTGAAGCATGCATGTATGAAGTTTAGGAACCTGGGTTCGATCCCCACGTTTTTGCATTTTTTTCTCATACTTTTTCCTTTCAAATCCAGTGTTGAGCAGATTCATGCGCGTTTCATAGACCTCCACATCTGGACCAATGACCATCAATAGGTTAAAGATCAAGCTCCCCTGAGGCACCAATCCACCGTGCACCCTCATGGATCAGTAGTACTGGATCAAGCGCAGGGATGGGTTGATTTTATCTGGGCCTAGCAATTTTAAACAACACCCCCTGTTTTACTATTCAACCTGGCCCATTTCTTTTGTTTTTTATTTATTTTAGTTCTTTTAATTTATTAATTTCAAAATAATTTTTATTTAATTATAAAATCACATAAAAATTTAGAATTTAGTCTTTTTTTTAATAATTAATTTTGAATTCAATTAGTTAATTCAACTTTAACCTTTTTTTTTTAATTAAAATGAAATAGAATTAGGATTAATTTTATTTATATCATCTCTTTTTATTAAAAAAAATATAATCCAAAAATATTAGAATTAGGATTTATTTCACTCAACTTTTATTTTCTTAATTAAAAATAAATTTAGAATTAATTATTCTCTTAGCAAAAAACCAAAAAAAGAAGATTTTCTTGTTGTTTATTTTTCATTTACTAGGTTTTTTAGACGTAATATTTCATTTCGCGCGCATTATTTTCATTCTCGCATTTTATATTATTATGTAACTGAGTATGTGATGTAATAGCCTAGATTTAAAATTCTGCATTTTATTTTCTTGCACCTCTTTTATGTAGTTGTCTCGAAGCCTTGTAATAGGTGTAGGACTTTATTTCTCGCTTTTACATTCATATATACTTGTATATAATTGCTAGTAAGTAGGTGTGCATGATAAGATAAAAATCAAATAATCGTTAGATCACTAATCTTAAGATAATATAACTGAAAAACACACTTCTCACACTTGCACCCTTAGGGTATACCTCACTTGGTTGCCTCAGAAAATAATGGTCACGTCTCTCGAACGTAGGGATATCTTAGCAAAAACCCTCGATTCTAAAGTCATCAAAAAGATTATGGTCCCTAATGTCCCTCGAGTTGCCTACGAGAAAATGATCTTATCCCTCGGTGTTGCCTATATGATGACAACCCCTTTGAATGCTAAGATATCCTTACATGTTTCCTTCTATGACCATATCGCCCCTTTCGATAGTCCCTCAACCTCCAACGATAGGGCTACCTGCTCACTAATAGTATGATAGCACTATCTAAAGGAAAGGAGGAAAAGAACATATTTTTTCGAGTAGGTAGATAACTATTAGGTACTTGCTCAAATCTGAGTTTTTCACACTTACACACTTTTCAAAAACTATTTTAAAAAATGCTTTATCACACTCTTAAAGACTGATACAAGAGTTACCATAAAGCAAACAAAAATCTTTCAAAAGACACAAACACAAACAATTTTAAAAAATGAGCAAGTACCTAAGAGCCCGTGGAAAACCACGGATGGAAAGTGTGATACAGTGGGAGAACTGACTTGAAGGTTTTGCGTTTGATCGCAAATGTTGCGCTTAGCAAGAGTCACCACCGACTTTTCTTTTATCCAAAAGGAAAGGTGAAAAAGCACAAGAAAGACCTTTGAGATTATTTCTCGAGTTCGGGGGGTAGATTATGAAAAGGGAAGGTATTAGCACCCTTTTCATCCATGGTTTTCCATGGGCTCTTAGTTAATTGCTAGATCAATTGCTTTTGTTTGAAATTGTGCTTTATGTGGTTTTTGAAAGTATTTTGTAAAGAGGCCATTGTTTAGGCAAACTTTGTAATGATTCTCGTTCGTAAGAATGCATACAAAGTGTTTAATCTTTTGAAAATGTTTTCAAGTTTGTAAGATGTTTTGAAAGTGTAGGTGTTTGTTTTGAAAATAACAAGGATGTTTGTTTTGAAATGGAGCAAGTAATTAGGAGCATTCTACCTACGCAAAAGTCTTTCTTGTTTATTTTCTTTTCCTTTGACATTGTTATCTTACCATTGATTTGGTAAGTAACCTTATCTTTGGATGTAAACGGGACGGGCGTGGGTCATCGTATAAACATGATTAGCAATGTTTGCAAAGTATATTAGCATTCTCTTTTAGGGACCAAGATCATTTGTAAGACAACTTAGATAGCGTAATCGAGGGACTATGATCTTATACTTTGCTTGTTTTTGCTAAGATACCTCGCATGCGTAATATGGCCATTTTGTAAAGGCAACCAAGTGGATTTACCCTAGGGGTGATTGTGTGCAAGTGTATTGTTTTCATGCTAGATTTTGTCTTGAATTAGGGTTTTCTAAGTATTGGTTTTAGTCTTTCCATACAAACCCTAATTACTAGCATGTTATATATAAAGCGATAAATTACGGAATTTAAAGTTACTACGCTATTACAATACTTGTGGGAGGGGGGGGGGGGGGGGGGGGGGAGTGTACAAATTGTAAATAAGGATTGCAAGAAAATAAACCTAATTAATCTATTACAACCATATTGAATTGGTACAAGAATATCATAAATAAATGTACAAAAAATAAATAAATATGCAAGAATGAAAATGTGAAGAAAATAGATATTTGTTTGGATTTTTAGGAAAAGGGAATTTGAGTTTAACTTAATTAATTAAAGGGAAAAATAATTAATTAAAAGTGAAATTTGAATTTATTAGAAAAAGATTTTAAATAAAACCCTAAATCTATTAATTGGTTAAAAAGAAATTAAGTTTATAAAAAAAGTATTTTTTTTGTATTTTTTTGTCTTGAAAATAATTTACAGTATTATAAAATATTTTTGGCCTTTTTATATTAAAATAATATATTTTAATTGGTGTAAAAGAAAATAAATAAAAACCTAGTATTTAAATAAATTTATAAGAATAATTAGTAAAATAAATAAAGTGTGATTAAATAAAATATTTTTTGTGAGAAAAAATAAATAAACTAAGTTAAAATATAAATCTACTATTTTTTTATTTTTTTAAATGATTTTTTAATGTTAGAAAATATATTAAAAAAATAAATGAAACAAAAATAAGAAAAGAAAATAAAACTGGGCCAGGGGTGTGTAAATGAAACAGGGGGGTTTATCAAGTAAAAACAAAAACATCAAAGCCCAAAGAGGCCCAGCGCCTGCAAAAAAAAAGGTCAAAATGCAAAACAATGTGAAAAAACTAAAAGGGTACCATTGGGGCTCGAATCCAGGTCCCTTTGGTTACAGGCACGCGCTTCTACCACTAGGGTGGCTATACATCCGTTTATATAAATCAAACAATAAATACATAAGGCAAACACGTTCCTGAGGCTAACTTCATCTTCAACCTCACGCCCAGTCAGAAGCTCTGTAACTTGTTCAAATCTCAACAAAAATGAAAACTGTAAACATGAAACTTGTAGCAAATTTCCTCACGATTTCAAAAATGTAAAGCATTAAAACTATAGATCAAAGACAAACATGAATTTCATTGGCCCTAATTTGAATCCTAAAAATCTCAGAAATTTCAATCTTAAAATTCTCTAAGCTCAAGCAAAATTAATGGAAACTATGGACATGGATAGCTTTAGGGCAATGATATCTACATGTTTCATTCAGAAATAAATCATTGATGTTGCTTGTATGAAAAGTTCCAAATTTAGAAAACTTACCTTGCAAGAGGGTATCGGGTTTGAAGTTTGAGCAGCTTTCAAGGAGTTCCAATAGTTGGGTTAGCTTCCTCAAGTTCCCAGGAAGCTAATCGGATGCTTAGCTTGAGCTGAAAGTACTTGAGGAGTTCTGGAGAAGTCCAAGTGCAAAGCTCTGTTTTTGAGAATGGAGGATGGTTTTAATGGTGTTACAGTTCTATAACAGGGTGTGGGATCAGTTCTAAATGATGTTTAGAAGCTTTAGGAACCAAAAGGCTTGAAAACGCACGAGGGAGTTATGAGTTTCAAGTTTTTGGTCAACTTATGTGAAAATGGAGGTATGAGATGTGATTCTGAGCTCTAGGTGTTTTCAGGGCTTAAGAATTCGTATATTTTGTGGCAAATGGTTTGTATATCTATAAGCAAAAGGATTGGAGTGCATTGGCAAGTCAGAAGTACAAGTTTTTAGCTAATTGCTAGGTTACTTGATTTTGAAGAAAAGTGGGAAACCAAGTTTCAATGTGAGGTACAAGCATGGGCTGAGTGATTGTAAGTGTCTAACAAGTTTGTTATGGGTTATGGGACTTGTATGATCAGAAGAGAACAAGTGCAAGGCTCAAGAACAAGTTTTGTATAAAAAAATCACTTTATCAAAATGACAATGTACACTTTCTTCCTAAAATGGTTATAAAGCATGTCCATGCATTGAATGCTTGAAATAAGACCTCTAACAGCTGTGCAAGCAATTAATTATGGAGTTCCTAATAAGTTTGAGGCCTTCAAAGTAGAGTTTGTGCAGCATATCTTTGAATTTGAATTTTGTTCATCACAAAATGCCTTGTAATTCAAGTGATAAAACCCTAACTTCATCTCTTCGATTCTCCCTACTCAAGAATGATCTCAAGGAGTTCTTGGACATTTTGGAAATATTGTAATGTTCCCTAAAACCCATATTTGAATTTATTTTAAATATTACCCTTGTAACTATATGAAAAAGTTCCATGAAGTTCAGTCAAAATCCTGACCAAATTAGGGCAAAATTTCACTAAAGTGTTTTGTTTCATGACTACATGTTCTTAAAATTACAACTTGATATCCAAGCACTTTTGGAAGGAGTTGTGTAAAGAAAAGTTGTAAATTTCATGGAGATATAAAAATTTTATGTTGGAAGTTTCTCTTGAATCATCTTGCATCGTGGTGAAAATTTTGTTCAAAGTTGTGAAAAAACATGAAATTTTCAACACTTAGAAAAATTTCTAAGTTTGAAAAATTTGACTTTTCAAAATGAAATCTTGAATTTTTGATTTCTTGATGAATAAGTTTCATATTTTGAGATGTTTTGATGAATTATGATATTTGACATTTGATTTTGACCAAAAAGTCAAAGTTTGACTTTTCAGTATACAGTTGACTTTTAATCAATTGACTGAAAAATTCATCTGTCAATCCATTGGACTTGCAATGTTTTGAGCCATGTCATTAGGTCAAAATGTTGCAGTTGGACTCTTGAGATCATTCCTTGAACTAATTGATCATTTGCTAGGTCAAAAATCAGAAATTGCCCTTTCCTAGTCAAAACCCTAATTTTGACCATTTTGCCCTTTTGAAGATATGATCAAATTTCTTGAGGAGTTGTGGTCCAAACTTGATCAAATGATACATATGAGTTTAAAATGTTTATGTGGATAAAATTTTTTGAAGTTTGACTGTAAATTGGCCATGGTTGACTTTTTCCCCAACACAATTGATTTTTAGGTCAATTGCTCAATTGATTGAGCAAAAGTGTGACCCAAGGCTTGAAACTTGACATGAGTAATATTGAGGGTCCATAATGATCCATGAAAACCATATGGGGCATTGGAAGTTCAAAAATCCTTGTGCAATCTCAAACCCTAATTTTGGTCATCAGTGCTTAAGGAGGTGTCTTGAGCTGATCAAACCCTAGTGCAGTCTTAAGCCAAGGGAGATCTTGTGAGCAAAGTCTTGATAAGTGAGAGGGAAACTTTTGGGGTACAACAGCTTCCCCTGTTCAATCTTCTTAAGTCTGAAGAGTTAGATTGGTGAGTTTTGCCATTCGTGACTCGAAGGTGGAAGATGATTGGACACTAGAGTGCCCAGAAATTTGCACTCAGTGATGTGATGGTAAAGGGAATGGGCTTAAAGATGCTGTTGTACCCAAAAATTTTCCCTCTCATTTCTCAAGACATTTCTCACAAAGATCTACGAAAGCTCAAGCTTGCACCATTATTGACTAGGTCAAGCCATCTCCTCAACACTGATACCTCAAGATTAGGGTTTGAATTTGCATAAGGACAATTGGACTTCTAATACTTCAAGTGACGTTCTTGGATCATTATGGAACTTCTATAATGCTCATTCCAAGTTTCAAGTCTTCTCATTCAATTGACCAAGAGACCAAAAATCAGCTGTACTGATGAAAAAGTCAATTGTAGCACCAAAAGTCAAACTTTGACTTTTTGGTCAATATTAAGTCTCAAAGATCAAAATTCATCAAGACATTCAAAAATATGAAACTTGATCATCAAGAAATCAAGAAAGTCAAAAGTCAATGTGAAAATTCAAACTCTTTAAGACTTAGAAATTTTTCTAAGTGTTTTTTATACATGATAATTTCATTTCTTCATGCCAACTTTTCACCATGATGTAAGATGATTCAAGGAAAACTTCCAACATGAAAGTTTTAGATCTCAATGAGATCTAAAAATTTGTAGGGGAGGACTTTTTCTAATCACACTAAACTTCTAAAAGTCAGAACAAACATGTTTAAAGTGATTAACCACTTTAGATAGCTTGGTACAAGCATTGGAAACATGTTCTTCATGCTTGCTTCAAAAACAAGCAAGGTAACCATAACATGTGATTCAAAATCTGAGTTGTTTGAAGTCTCAAACCTTCTTTATAAATAGAGAGGCCAATTTCAAGAGAAAAGTTCAGAAAAAAAGAAAGGGAAACTAACACTCAAAATCATTCTTGCTGTCAAAAACCAGAATTTTCCCACAAAACCTCCATTTCTGTGCTTTGAAGTCCAAATCTTTGAATCTCATACCTTGTAAGTTTTCTCCAAATAAAACATCCAAAAACTCCACATACATCATATAGAAGTTGTTCAAACACAAAAACAACTTCTGTAACATCACTATCATCACTTCTTAAGCTCAACAACAACCCATACAACAACTCAAACTCAAAGCACAAATTTCAGTTTCAAGGTAAGTTTTCTTGACTTTGAACTCTTCATACAAGCATCATTAATGGTTCATTTGTGAAGATAAAATGTAGATATAACTGCATTGAAGCTAACCATATGCTTTCTTATCATTTTCACTAACCATGTGTTGAGAACTAACTTTTATATGTAGCAAAACAGTGATAAAAGCAAAAAATAGCAGTTATGCGTCGATACGAAATGCTATGAGTCGACACATACTGTGTTCATAACAGGTTATGAGTCGACACGAAACACGTATTCATCAATACGAAATGATTATGAGTCGATACTAAACCAGTATGCGTCGATTCATATTGAGTTGTTTTAACTTCCAGGAGCATGAGCAAACACATGAGCCGACACATGAGCCAATACAAAATCTGCATGAGCCAATACGAAATCTGCACGAGCCAATACATAAGCTCATGTGTCAGCTCATAAAACTTTGTTTTTTTAATCTTTTTTTAATTTTAATTTTATTTTTTCTTTATACTTTTATTATTATTATTTTCATATAAAAAAATCAAAAATATATATATTTTATTTAAATATGTACGCATACACTTTTGTTTTATTCCTTTTTTCTAAACTAAAAAAGACAAAAACATTTTCTTATTAAAATCAATTTCTTTTCTTAAAATTAATTTAATATTTAGACTTAGGTTTTATTTCAATTTGTTTATTTTGATTAAATTAATTTAGACATTAGGATTTTAATTAATTTCTTTTCAAATCAATTAGAACATTCTTCATAAAAAAAAACATAAAAACACTTTCTCTTCTCTTTATATTTCTTTGCACATTTTATTATTTCACACTATAATTATATAATTGTCAAAGCCTTGTAATAGTAAATTAGGTTTATTTTCTTTCATCTCCCTATTTGTAAATTTGTACACCCCCTCCCCTAATGATGTAATAGCGTAGTAATTTTACTTTCCGCAATTTATCGCTTTAATATAAATGTTAGTAATTAGGGTTTGTATGGCAAGACTAAAATCAATAATTAGTAAACCCTAATTCAAGATAAACAATGCATGTAAATCAAATACACTTTCACACTTGCACCCTTAGGGTAATTCCACTTTGTTGCCTTACAAAAATGGTCATGTTATGCATGTAGGATATCTTAGCAGAAACAAATAAAAAATATAAGATCATAGTCCCTCAATGACGCTTTAAATGTTGCCTTTCAAATGATATTAGTCCCTCAAAGAGAAATGCTAAGATACCTTACAACATTGTTATCATGACTATACGATGACCCACGCCTGCCCCTTTACATCCAACGATGGGGCTTCTTACCAAATCAATGGTAAGATATCGACATCTAAAGGAGGAGGAAAAGAAGATCTAAGACCTTTTGAGTAGGTAGATTGGCTCCTAGTTACTCGCTTGCTCATAACAAAAACATTTTATACACCAACACACTCATTTGAAACATTTTCAAAAGACAAACACTTTGTACGCGTTCTTATAGAAACGAGAGCCATTACAAAGAAGACACCTTTTCAAAATATTTTTCAAAAAACACACTCCATAAACACCTCTTTGAACTATTTTTGAAACAACACTTTGTATGCGTTCTTATAGAAACGAGAACCATTACAAAGACATTTTCAAAATACTTTTAAAAAAAAATCACACCACAAGCACACATTCAAATAAAAGCAAGTGATCTAGCAAGCAACTAAGATCCCGTAGATAACTACAGATGAAAAGGGTGCTAATACCTTCCCTTTTCATAATCTACCCCCTGAACTCAAGAAAACATCTTGAAAGGTCTTTCCTGTTCTTTTCAGCCTTTCCTTTTGGATAAAAGAAAAGTTGGTGGCGACTCTTGCTATCCGCACAATTGCGATCAAATGCAAAATATATCAAGTCAGTTCTCCCACCGTGTTACAGATTCCCTTTGGAGAGATAATGGAAAGTTGTTGGAGATGGGCTTGTAGATGCCATCCAAAAGTGATTGTTGAACTGAATCTGAAAGAGAACCTGAATGGGTATCATAATGGCATCCGTGTCTGAGGCGTATCTGTACTGTATTTGAAAGTTGAATCAGAATGAGTATCAGAATGGCGTCCGTGTCTGGAGCGTATCTGAACTGCATCTGAAAGCTGAATCTGAGTGAGTATTAGAATGGCATCCGCGTTTGGAGTGTATCTGAAGGTTGAATCTGAATGAGTATTAGAATGGCATCCGTGTCTGGAGCGTATCTGAACTGTATCTGAAAGCTGAATCTGAATGAGTATCAGAATGACATCCATGTCTGGAACGTATCTGAACTGTGTATGAAAGTTGACTTTGAATGAGTATCAAAATGGCATCCATGTCTGGAACGTATATGAACTGTGTCTGAAATTTGACTCTGAATGAGTATCAGAATGACATCCGTGTCTAGAGCGTATCTGAACTATATCAAAAGTTGAATTTGAATGAGTATCAGAATGAAATCCATGTTTGGAGCGTATCCGAACTATATCTGAAGATTGAATCTGAGTGAGTATCAGAATGGCGTCCGTGTCTGGAGCGTATCTGAACTGTTTCTGAAAGTTGACTTTGAATAAGTATCAGAATGACATCCATGTCTGGAACGTATCTGAACTGTGTCTGAAAGTTGACTCTGAATGAGTATCAGAATGGAACCCGTGTCTGGAGCGTATCTGAACTGTATCAAAAGTTGAATCTGAATGAGTATCAGAATGGCATCCGTGTTTGGAGCGTATCCGAACTGTATCTGAAGATTGAATCTGAGTGAGTATCAGAATGGCGTCCGTGTCTGGAGCGTATCTGAACTGTATCTGAAAGTTGACTCTGAATGAGTATCAGGATGGCATCCGTGTCTGAAGCGTATCTGAATTGTATCTGAGTGCTGAATCTGAAAGAGTATCAAAATGGAATCAGTGTCTGGAGCGTATCTGAACTGTATCTGAAAAGCCTTTGAACATTGTTAATGGTAGTTGTTAACCTTATCCTGAAAAGGGTAAAATGTTAGCTAGTATGCAATGTCATGTTGTATGAAATGCATGGTATAATGCATTCGTGTTGTCAATGTTTATGATATATGGATGCGATTTATGCGTATGTGAGCTAATCTGCTACACTGCTATTGGATTGGGGAAAATAAATCCCTGATTGCTGCTGAGGATATGGAGTGTAAGTCTTCATGTTTTGAAGTTGATGAATTTTTACTTAGAGAAATAAACTCTGTTGTAAGAAAAATGTCGTGTACTGCCTGTAAAATCCTGAGAAATTTGGTGACTTCTACTGGGGATTGATAACTGGAAGCTTTGTTCTGCTGGGGATTAAACTGCATACTGCAGGGGATTTTACGGAAATAGCTTAGAGAGATTTCCCTACCTCTTAAAGCCATCAGTGATTGTCCTTTTATCTTGTTCATTTGTAAACAAAAATTATGTTCAAATGCATATGTTCAAAAATAAATCATTGGACGTTTTTGTAAACAAAACACAAGAGTAAAGAAAAACAGATAGTTTTGCACTTTCAAAGGGATATCTTTGTATTAACTTTGAGTAAGTATTTTTTGTACAATGAGACAAACATTCTAGTAAGAGAATGCCGTCGTAAAAATGAAAATTTGATACAAAGAAAAGATAGCTATGTGAAAATAATCCCATGGGGTTCCCATTCTTCTATAGCCTTCGTGTCTCTAAGTATCTTGTCTATTTGTTTCCTTATCTGAAGCTGATTGAATTGATTAGAACCGTTGAGTTTGCAGGTTTTCCGTAAGGTGATCCAATGGGACATAACCATACACTTTAATTCCCTAACTTTTGCCTGGACCGCCCTTTCGGGTTTTCAGTCCACCGGGACACCCTTTTTTGCCCAAGCCGCCCTTTCGGGTTTTCAGCTTGCCGGGTGTATAATTTTTTTTGTTTTATCCCTAATTTTTGCCCGAACCTTTTTGGTTTGCCGGGATGCCCTTGTTTTGCCTAGGCGTGTTAACCTAGCGGGTCTCTTTATGCGTAGTATTTTTTGACTATGTCTGCGTTCACAGGGTGCGGTAGGTCGTCACCATCCATGGTGGCCAAGATCATTGCTCCACCAAAGAATATGCTTTTGATTACAAACAATCCTTCATACATAGGAGTCCATTTTCCCATGGGATCACCTTACGGCAGTATGATACGCTTGATCACGAGACCCCCTACTTGATATACTTGGTGTCTGACCTTTTTGTTGAAAGCCTTAATCATCCATTTTTGATACATTTGACCATGCCAGACAACAATAAGCCTTTTCTCATCAATTAAGTTAAGTTAATCAAGTCGAGTTTGGATCTAATCATCTTCATTCAACCCTACATCCTTCATAATTCTCAGAGAGGGGATCTGGACCTCAATAGGCAAGACAACCTCCATGCCGTATACTAGAGAGTAAGGTGTTACCCCAGTTGGTGTGCGTGATGTGGTACGATACCCATGGAGAGAGAATGGTAGAATCTCATTCCAGTCTTTGTACGTGTCTGTCATTTTCTGTATGATCTTTTTAATGTTCTTATTTGCGGCTTGAACTGCACCATTCATCTTTGGCCGATAAGGGGAATAATTATGATGTTGGATCTTGAATAGCTCTCAAAGGGCGGTGATCATAGTATTGTTTAAATTCATACCATTGTCTGTGATGATCCTCTCTGGGATACCATACCGACATATGAGATTCTGCTTGATAAACCGGGCGACAACATTCTTGGTGACGGAAGCGAAAGAGGCTGCCTCAACCCACTTTGTAAAATAGTCAATGGCCACTAAGATGAAGCGGTGTCCATTAGAGGATGTTGGTTTGATTTCCCCAATCATATCGATGCCCCACATAGCAAAGGGCCAAGGAGCCGTCAAGACATTCAGAGGAACCGAAGGTACGTGCACCTTGTCAGCATAAATTTGACACTTATGGCAGGTTCGAGAGTGTTGATAGCAATCTACTTCCATGGTAGACCAGTAATAGCATGCCCTTAGGATTTTCTTTGCCATCATATGCCCACTGGAATGGGTGCCAAAAGTGCCTTCATGTAACTCAGCCATGATCTTTTCCGCTTCAACCTTGTCTACGCACCGAAGTAACATAGAGTCATGATTGTGTTTGTAGAGAATGTCATTACTAAGGAGGAATTTAGCAGAGAATCTCCTTAAGAACTTCTTATCATTGACTGAATCTCCTTCTGGATATTCTTGAGCCTCGAGATACCTCTTGACTTCGTGAAACCAAGGCCGGTCCACTACTTCTTCAGTATTAATCTCGTGACAGTGAGCTAGTTCATACATTCGTTCAATGGTGATCTGGGGAGCCTCATTATCTCATTTAAGTTTTAACATGGATGAGATTGTGGCTAGTGCGTCTGCTAGCTGATTTTCCTCTCGCGGGAAATGCTCGAAGGTAATCTTCTCAAAATGTGGGATCAATGTCAACACATGTTCTTTGTAAGGGATAAGGTTAGGGTGTTTAGTGTTCCATTCCCCTTTGATCTGGCTGATAACCAAAACTGAATCTCCGAATACATTTAAGGATTTGATCCCCAAATCTATGGCAGCTTTGAGACAAAAAATGCACGCTTCGTATTCCGCCATGTTATTTGTACAATTGAAGCAGGGTCTTGCAGTAAAGGGAATATGAAACCCTTCAGGAGATATGAATACAACACCAATACCATTGCTGAGTGCGTTGGATGCCCTATCAAAAACCAGGGTCCATCGGGATCCTTGTTCAGGTCCGTCATATGGTCTGAATTCTTCACAGTTGTTTACCATCATGATGTCTTCATCTGAGAATTCGAACTTCATGGACTGGTAGTCTTCCACAGCTTGGTGAGCAAGGTGATCAGCTAGTACACTGCCCTTTATTGCTTTCTGGGTAGTATACTGTATGTCATATTCTATCAGGATCATCTTCCATCTCGCTATTCTCCCAGAGAGTGCAGGTTTTTCGAAGATGTACTTTATCGGATCCATCTTGGATATCAATAAGGTAGTATGGGTCAGCATATACTGTCTTAGCCGGCGAGCAGCCCATGCCAGAGCGTAGAAAGTTTTCTCGAGCAGTGAATATCTTGTTTCATAGTCGGTAAACTTTTTTGCTCAGGTAATAAATAACGGGCTCTTTTCGGCCAGACTCGTCATGCTGCCCCAGCACACACCCCATTGAATTTTCCAAAATGGTTAGATACGTGATCAATGGTCTTCCCTCGACTGGTGGCATCAATATAGGAGGATCTTGCAGGTACTGTTTGATCTTGTCGAAGGCAGTTTAGCACTCGTCATTCCATTTGGCTACTTGATCTTTCTTCAGTAATTTGAAGATTGGTTCACAAGTAGCTGTCAGGTGAGAAATGAATATGGAAATGTAGTTTAAACTTCCCAAGAATCCTCTGACTTCCTTCTCAATACGAGGAGCAGGCATCTCTTGCATCGCTTTTACCTTGTCAGGATCCACTTAGATTCCTTTATTGTTGACAACAAAGCCTAGGAGCTTACCAGACCTCACCCCAAATGTGCATTTATTTGGGTTTAACCTCAGCTTGTATTTCTTCAGTCTCTCAAATAGTTTCTATAAGTGATCAAGATGCTCTTCTTCTATTTGAGATCTAGCTATCATATCGTCCATATAGACCTCTATTTCATGATGTATCATGTCGTGAAATAGAGCTACCATGGCACGCTGATAGGTTGCCCCAACATTATTCAGTCCGAATGGCATAACCTTGTAGCAGAATGTGCCCCATTGTGTGACAAAGGTTGTTTTCTCCATGTCCTCAGGCGCCATTTTGATTTGGTTATAACCTGAGAAACAGTCCATGAAGGAAAACACTTTATGCTGTGCCGTATTGTCAACTAGAATATCAATATGGGGAAGTGGGAAATCATCTTTAGGGCTTGACCTATTCAAATCTCTATAGTCCACACACATTCGTACTTTGCCATCCTTTTTGGGCACGAGAACAACATTGGCCACCCATTGCGGATAAGAGGTGACGACCAAGAATATGGCGTTGAATTGTTTCATGACTTCCGCCTTAATATTATCTGACATGTCTGGTTGCATTTGACAGACCTTTTGCTTTACCGGAGGGCAATCCTATTTTGTAGGTAGACGATGTACTATGATATCTACATCAAGTCCTAGCATGTCTTCATACGACCAGGCAAAGACCTCAACATAATCGTGCAACAACTGAATCATACATTCTTTGACATTGGGTTCCAGAGTGGCACCCACCTTAAATTCTCTTTTGTCTTCTTCAGTACCTAGGTTGATTGTGTCTACTGGTTCCTCGTGGGGCTGGATGGTCCCCTCTTCTTGTTGCAGTAACTTGGTGAGCTCCCCTGGTACTTCACAATCTTTCTCACCTTCGTCTTTGGCTTAGTAGATTAGATATTCAGAATCACAGAAGGCCATAGCAGAATCATTACCCATGGGATCCTGAGTGGATGTAGATCTGCATTGTGAGTGTGAGTGTGTGTAAGAGTATAACTATCTTTGAAAGAAATGAAAATGTAAAAAAGAAAAACAATGAGCACAAAGTTTGTATGCAAAAACGTCCATGATTCATTGACGTCATATGGAAATGAGATAATAACCCTTACAAATGGACCATTGTGCCTCGGGTAAGACACAAGGTTTTAAGAGTCTGAATTGTTTTAATATTACAAATTCGACAAAATGTAAAGACAAATTATCGTGGGATAAAAGTGATCGGGACAAAATCTCTAGCTTCCCAGTTGCTGAGCCCTCCACTGACAGTTGGGAAAATCCAATCCTCCAGGTTGTAACTGTCTTCATCATCCTCCACGATGCTGACTTGGTGGTTGCTGATCTTCAAGGGTGGTCCTCCGGCACGAGTGCGGCGTACAGCCTTCTGGGCACCTGAAGTGAAACCCAGACCAAATTTGTCAGATTTGTATTGAATATCTGGGAGTTGACCATAAATAGTGCACCCACCTTCTTCTATCACTGTCTTGGCATCCTTCAAAGACGACATCTTGAGCAGAGGACTTGTGATCTTGGGAACTTGAGACACAACTTTGGTTACTGTCACAGTCTGCGGGACTTCTTCAAAGTGCTGGAATGGAGTTTCAATAAATTCACCATCTAGTTCCACATATCTGAAGGAATTTAGATTACTGACCATATACTCTTCTTCTCCATGAACAATGATGATTTTCCCTTAAATCAGATATTTCAGCGTTTGATGCAACGTAGAAGTAACAGCGCCAGCATTGTGAATCCACGGTCGGCCTAGCAAGCTGAAATATGAAGGGCGAATATCCATTACATAAAAGGTTGAATCAAATGTTTGGGTTCCAACTTTTATGGGGATGTCCACTTCCCCATGTACCATCCTTTTTGAGCCATCAAAGGCCCTCACTACTATGTTTCTTGGTTTCAATGTCAATCCCTCACAGTCAAGCCTATCAAGAGCCTTTTTAGGCAACACATTTAGAGACGAACCAGTGTCAACCAAGACACGAGCCAGAGTTGTGCCTCTACATTCGACTGAGACATACAATGCCTCATTATGCTTCCTCCCTCTTGGCGTTAAATCAGCATCCGAAAAACCTAAACCATTATCTGTAGTCAAGCTGGCTACGCAGTCTTGGAACTGACCGGCAGATGTTTCTTGGGGTACATGGGCATTTTTCAGGAATTTTACCAAGGCATTTGCATGCGCCTCAGAACATAATAATAAAGCCAACATGGAAATTTTTGATGGAGTTTTCCCCAGTTGCTCAACTACATTGTAGTCGCTTATTTTTACGATCTTTAGAATTTCCTCCATCTCTTTCCGGGAGGTCTCAGGGACAACTACTGATTGTGCCTTCATCTGGACAGGCTTAATCAGAATACCTTTACCTCGAGTCTCGGTTGACCCAATAATAGGAATGCCAGTAGGAGTGATAACAGGGGTTGTAACAGTTTTGCCAACAGGGGTATTAGCAGATATGATTGTAGGACTGGGAATAACCTTTGGAGGAGCAACAACAACATGAATGATTACGAGTCCCAAAATAGCTTTTGGGGGAGCAATTTTTGGAGAGAAAACCCTTCCACTTCTGATTATCTTACTAGTCCCTGCAATATTACTGGCATCAGAGCCAACTTTCTCAGAACTTGAATTTTCAGCAGCTGTCCAATCTTGCTTGATAATGTGGTAGTAGACACCCCCTCCATAATTCCATGGTACAGTTTTGTCTGACGAATACGAGATTGGTCCAGGCATTGTAATTATCAAAGGAGCTACTTTAGGAACTGATGTAATTCTAACGGGTCTTTTGGTGGAGACCTTGGAAGAATTGTCGGAAATGGTCACGATGGAAACATCATTATAAGAAATAGTTAGAATTGAAGCCTTCTCGAACAAAATTTCCTTGTTATCTATTAGGCATTGAACGTCTTCTTTTAACAAAGGACAGCTGGTTGGTGAGGACAAACAGGAATGACAGCTTTCATCACAGCCTGTGAATACACCGGCAATTAACAAGTTCTTTTTGATAGTTAGGAGTGGGGTCATAAGTTCATCAACTGAAGTAACAAACATGTCTTCCTCAACGACGTTGACATCACCGTCGTGCTTGGGCATATGGGCAGTAATGATATTAAGCTTTTCTGGCGTGTCGAATTAAACCTCTTTGGCTTCAAGGAGGTCTTGTACTTTATTCTTTAGAGCCCAACAGTTGTTAGTGTCATGGTCGGGACTCTCAGAATGGTATGCACAATGGGCATTTGGATGATAGTGAGGAGAGGTTGTATTAGGATTCTTTGGAGCTTGTTTCAAAGTCACTAGGTTGGATCTTAACAAATGTGGCAATACTTTTGATAATGTCATATTAATTCGGGTGAACTGTCTAACTGGTCTTTCCATTCTTGGCTGGTTGCTTCTTTGTTGAGCAGGCGCTGGTTTAGGAATCATGACAGCCCCCACCATTGGATGGTGTTCAGCCCTATCTTTATTTCTATGAGGATATACAACAACAACTTCTTTCTTTCTAATGAAGGGTTTCCTTACAGCAGCAGAGGATGCATCTTTTTGAATTTTCCCATTCTTTATCCCAACTTCTATCCTTTCTCCGGTCAATATCAACTCAGTAAATCCTGCCGATGAACTCCCAATTAAGTGATTAAAGAAGGGACTAGACAAGGTGCCCAAAAACATGTCTACCAACTCTCTTTCAGATAGAGGAGGCTGGACTCTTCCTGCTAAGTCCCTCCATTTTTGCGCATAGTCCTTAAAGCCTTCACTTGAAACCATGGCCATACTCTGGAGTTGAGTACGGGTGGATGCAAGATCAGCATTGTATTGGAATTGTTTGTAAAATGCGGCGGCCAAATCTTCCCAGTTATGAACATTGGCTCTTTCTAACTGATAAAACCAATCAAGTTGAGTTCCAGACAGACTGTCTTGAAAGAAGTGTACCCATAAATCCTTGTCGGAGGTATGAGGCTGTATTTTCCTCACATAGGACCGGAGATGCATTTTGGGGCATGAGACTCCGTCATATTTGGAGAACACAGGTGCTTTGAATTTTGGAGGAATGACAATCCCCGATACTAATCCCAACTCCTCAAAGTCCAATCCAGGCATTTTTTGGATTTCCATTGCACTTAACCGTTCTTCCAAATGCTTATACTTGTCGTCAGCTGGAGGGTATTGTTCTTCATAATAATATTCTTCTTTCTCTTCCTCTTCTGACTCTAATTGGACAATTATTTCTTTGCTCTTCCCATCTTGATTGTCTTTCTCACCGGATGTCGTTGCAAAGT
The DNA here is from genome assembly GCA_948472305.1 of Vicia faba. Taxonomy (NCBI): domain Eukaryota; kingdom Viridiplantae; phylum Streptophyta; class Magnoliopsida; order Fabales; family Fabaceae; genus Vicia; species Vicia faba. Next base: position 309,134 of record CATIWC010002592.1, on the reverse strand, counting down.
CTAGGGTCCTTCTTGCTTGTCCTTGGAATATTCTTCCCATGTTTAGAATTCCGGTTATCCTCTTTGTCTTCTTTTTCTTCTCTTTAACCAGCAAGGTCTTCAAATCTTCTTGTCCTTTGGCTAGAGTTAAGAACATCTGTTGAAACTGAGCATTTTGAGCTTGGAGGTCCTTCACTGTTTGCTCGAGATCCATCTTACTAAAATAAATAGTAGAAAGATGAGGAGACTCATTGCAAGAAACCTGCTTATGTTATGATTAATGGTAAATTCATATGCAATGATTTCAAGGATTTAAAGATTTAAATTTGTTTTAGACAAAAAAGAAACACACGTTATATTAATAAACTAAAGCTTGAGTACATCAATGCCTCTTTGGGCAAAATAATACAAAAAACTCTAAGATAAAAAGATTGTACTCATCCTTTTTGGTGCGATGTAGGCATTCAGGTTCTGCTCCTCATGAAGTTGCTTAGTGAGTTCCAAAACCTTCTCCTCTCTAGCGTAGAATTGGGCCTTGAACGTGTCTCGCTCCCCCTTGAGTTGTATCCAATATCTTTGTAAGTCTTCAAGAGAGGTGGGCATGTCAGGATGTAGGATAGTGTATGGAATATCTCCTTCCTTAACAGGCTCAATGATTACCGGGAGAATGGAGGGATAAGGCATCATAAGACTCTGAGCACGAGTTCGTACCCATTTGAGGTAAGGCTCAAGAGGGATGGAATTCTTATGCCCCAATGTCTTTCTATCTACCTTGTTCAACATCCTCCAAGCTCAGATAAATCTATGGCGAAGACCTTGATCGTCGTTCTCGTAGTCAAATACCAAACCTTGAATAAGTATCTCATGCGGGCCATCCCTTCGGGCATAACCAAACTATCTTAAGGCTAAGTAGGGGTTGTAGGTGATTCCTCCCCTAATGCCAAGTAAGGGGACATTAGGGAATTCCCCACAATGGTCGACAATAGTAACATTCTCTATAGATTGGGAACACCAATGGTTGTCTGAATGTTTGAGCATCATCAACCTTTGTGACCACCTTGAACCTTGCTCGTTCTTTAATACAGATTGGGGAAGATGCGAAATAAACCATCTTGCCAAGAGAGGAGTGCAACACATAAGGACACCTCCTTTCCTCATAGTGCGAGTGTGAAAAGAATGTAGGATGTCCCCTAGCAAAGTAGGCACTGAGTTGCGGGATATGAAGATTTTGACGGTGTTCACATCTATGAGTTGGTCAGGATTTGGAAACAAAACCATCCCATAGATGAGGAGAGCCACAATTTACTCAAAGTCTTGCAAATCCAAGGAGTTCCAACAGTTTTGGGCTTTCTCAAACAAGAACTTTTCTAGGAAACCTTTGACACCACTCCTTGTTTCCCAATTAGTTGTGACATCAGATGATTGCAAGTGTAGAGCTTGAGCAATATCATCTGGCTTTGGGTCTTTTTTCGTACCGTTGAAAGGTAGTTGATTGAGAATGGGAATCCTCAAGAGTTGGGAGAATTCTTCCAAAGTTGGCACAAGTTGATAATCGGGAAATGTGAAGCAATGGTGTAAAGGATCAAAGAACTGAAAGAGCACCTTCATCATGTCTTCATCAGTGTTGGAAGTGACCAAGTTGAGTAGGCGACCATGTCCCTCGGTGAATGGAGAATTTTCTGGAATCCTTGAAGCTATCTCCTTAAGTTGTGGAGGGATCCTTACAAGATTGACTTGAATAGTTTTCCCGCAAATTGAATCCATGTCCTACAAAACAGAACAAAGATGAATCCCAAGATCCTTGAAATGGTTAATGAATGAGTATGATGTTATGATGTTCATGATGTTATGTACAAGTAAATATACACAAACTAAGAAAACAAGTCCTTAGGTTTAAGCTTGCATGGAGTCTTATAGGTAAGTATCCTCTTGAAGTTTAGTTGGCTCAAACCTGTCCTAGAAATAGTAACCGGGTTCTAAGGAGCTCAATATCACTGGTTTGTTTCCTTGGTCATTGTTTCAGCAAAAGCCTCTTTAATGGCGACCAAAATATCCCAAAAAACCAAACCTCAATGAGTGTAGTATCGAGTATCTACCAACTTCGGACTGCACCAAAGCCGGTTATCTCACTACGTCCTAAAGGCCAAGTTGGTCAAGTAAAGGTTCTAAAAGTTCATTAGTGCTTCAATACATCCCTCAGCGGCCCCGTATTCTCCTTGATTAACTCAAGGGCTACCGGTACCTACATATATGTCACACTAACGTAGCTATTGCTTAGACCATATCGGTATACCCCATACAGTTTCCACAATGTATTGCTACTTACCTATAAGGTATCCCAAATCCGGGTAGAGGATTCAAACCCAAACAAAGAACCATAATATAAAGCATACAAGTCAAACAATGAAATCAAATAAATGTGATCTAACCCTAAGGTAACCCCACTTTTAGAATTCTCCCCAGCAGAGTCTCCAGTTCTGTGATACAGTGGGAGAACTGACTTGAAGGTTTTGCGTTTGATCACAAATGTTGCGGTTAGCAAGAGTCACCACCGACTTTTCTTTTATCCAAAAGTAAAGGTGAAAAAGCACATGAAAGACCTTTGAGATTATTTCTTGAGTTCGGGGGGTAGATTATGAAAAGGGAAGGTATTAACACCCTTTTCATCCATGGTTTTCCATGGGCTCTTAGTTACTTGCTAGATCAATTGCTTTTGTTTGAAATTGTGATTTATGTGGTTTTTGAAAGTATTTTGTAAAGAGGCCATTGTTTAGGAAAACTTTGTAATGATTCTCGTTCGTAAGAATGTATACAAAGTGTTTGATCTTTTGAAAATGTTTTCAAGTTTGTAAGATGTTTTGAAAGTGTAGGTGTTTGTTTTGAAAATAGCAAGGATGTTTGTTTTGAAATGGAGCAAGTAATTAGGAGCATTCTACCTACTCAAAAGTCTTTCTTGTTTATTTTCTTTTCCTTTGACATTGTTATCTTACCATTGATTTGGTAAGTAACCATATCTTTGGATGTAAACGGGATAGGCGTGGGTCATCTTATAACCATGATTAGCAATATTTGCAAAGTATCTTAGCATTCTCTTTTAGGGACCAAGATCATTTGAAAGGCAACTTAGATAGCGTCATCGAGGGACTATGATCTTATACTTTGCTTGTTTTTGCTAAGATACCTCGCATGCGTAATATGGCCATTTTGTAAAGGCAACCAAGTGGATTTACCCTAGGGGTGCTTGTGTGCAAGTGTATTTTTTTCATGCTTGATTTTGTCTTGAATAGGGTTTTCTAAGTATTGGTTTTAGTCTTTCCATACAAACTCTAATTACTAGCATGTTATATATAAAGCAATAAATTCCGGAATTTAAAGTTACTACGCTATTACAATACTTGTGGGAGGGGTGTACAAATTGTAAATGGGGATTGCAAGAAAATAATCCTAATTAATCTATTACAACCATATTGAATTGGTACAAGAATTGCATAAATAAATGTACAAAAAATAAATAAATATGCAAGAATGAAAATGTGAAGAAAATAGATATTTGTTTGGATTTTTAGGAAAAGGGAATTTGAGTTTAACCTAATTGATTAAAGGGAAAAATAATTAATTAAAAGTGAAATTTGAATTTATTAGAAAAATATTTTAAATAAAACCCTAAATCTATTAATTGATTAAAAAGAAATTAAGTTTATAAGAAAAGTATTTTTTTTTGTATTTTTTTGTCTTGAAAATAATTCACAGTATTATAAAATATTTTTGGCCTTTTTATATTAAAATAATATATTTTAATTGGTGTAAAAGAAAATAAATAAAAACCTAGTATTTAATTAAATTTACAAGAATAATTAGTAAAATAAATAAAGTATGATTAAATAAAAATTTTTTGTGAGAAAAAATAAATAAACTAAGTTAAAATATAAATCTACTTTTTTTATTATTTTTTATAATTTTTTAATATTAGAAAAATATTAAGAAAATAAATGAAATAAAAATAAGAAAAGAAAATAAAACTGGGCCAGGGGTGTGTAAATGAAACAGGGGGGTTTAGCAAGTAAAAACAAAAACATCAAAGCCCAAAAAGGCCCAACGCCTGCAAAAAAAGGTCAGAATGCAAAACAATGTGAAAAAACCAAAAGGGTACCACTAGGGCTCGAACCCAGGTCCCTTTGGTTACAGGCGCGCACTTCTATCACTAGAGTGGCTAAACATCCGTTTATATAAATCAAACAATAAATACATAAGGCAAACACGTTCCTGAGGCCAACTTCATCTTCAACCTCACGCCCATCCAGAAGCTCTGTAACTTGTTCAAATCTCAACAAAAATGAAAACTGTAAACATGAAACTTGTAGCAAATTTCCTCACGATTTCAGAAATGTAAAGCATTAAAACTATAGATCAAAGACAAACATGAATTTCATTGGCCCTAATCTGAACCCTAAAAGTCTCAGAAATTTCAATCTTAAAATTCTCTAAGCTCAAGCAAAATTAATGGAAACTATGGACATGGTTAGCTTTAGGGCAATGATATCTACATGTTTCATTCATAAATAAATCATTGATGTTGCCTGTATGACAAGTTCCAAAGTTAAAAAACTTACCTTGCAAGAGGGTATCGGGTTTGATGTTTGAGCAACTTTCAAGGAGTTCCAATGGTTGGAGAAGTTCTGGAGAAGTCCAAGTGCAAAGATATGTTTTTGAAAATGGAGGATGGTGTTAATGGTGTTACAGTTCTGTAACAGGGTGTGTGATCAATTCTAAATGATGTTTAGAAGCTTTAGGAACCAAAAGGCTTGAAAACGCACGAGGGAGTTATGAGTTTCAAGTTTTTGGTCAGTTTATGTGAAAATGGAGGTATGAGATGTGATTCTGAGCTCTAGGTGTTTTCAGGGCTTAAGCATTCGTGTATTTTGTGGAAAATGGTTTGTATATCTATAAGCAAAAGGATTGGAGTGCATTGGCAAGTCAGAAGTACAAGTTTTTAGCTAATTGCTAGGTTACTTAATTTTGAAGAAAAGTGGGAAACCAAGTTTCAATGTGATTACAAGCATGGGCTGAGTGATTGTAAGTGTCTAACAAGTTTCTTATGGGTTATGGGACTTGTATGATCAGAAGAGAACAAGTGCAAGGCTCAAGAACAAGTTTTGTGTAAAAAAGTACTTTATCAAAATGGCAATGTACACTTTCTTCCCAAAATGGTTATAAAGCATGTCCATGCATTGAATGCATGAAATGAGACCTCTAACAGCTGTGAAAGCAATTAATTATGGAGTTCCTAACAAGTTTGAGGCATGCAAAGTAGAGTTTATGCAACATATCTTTGAATTTGAATTTTGTTCATCACAAAATGCCTTGTAATTCAAGTGATAAAACCCTAACTTCATCTCTTTGATTCTCCCTACTCAAGAATGATCTCAAGGAGTTCTTGTATATTTTGGAAATCTTATAATGTGATATACAACCCATCTTTGAATTTATTTTGAATATTCCCCTTTGAATTATATGAAAATGTGCCATGAAGTTGGGTCAAAATCCTGACCAAATTAGGGCAAAATTTCACTAAGTGTTTTGTTTCATGATCACATGTTCTTAAAATTATAACTTGAGATCCAAGCACTTTTAGAAGGAGTTGTGTAAAGAAAAGTTGTATATTTAATGGATATCTACAACTTTCATGTTGGAAGTTTCTCTTGAATCATCTTGCATCATGGTGAAGTTTTTTTTCAAAGTTGTGAAAAAACATGGAACTTTCAACACTTGGAAATATTTCTAAGTTTGAAAATTTTGATTTTTCAAAGTGAAATCTTGAATTTTTGATTTCTTGATGAATAAGTTTCATATTTTGACATGTTTTGATGAATTTTGATCTTTGACATTTGATTTTGACAAAAAAGTCAAAGTTTGACTTTTCAGTATACAAATGACTTTTGATCAGTTGACTGAAAAATTCATCTGCCAATCCATTGGACTTGCAATGTTTTGAGCCATGACATTAGGTCAAAATGATGGAATTTGACTCTTGAGATCACTCCTTGAACCAATTGATCATTTGCTAGGTCAAAAATCATAAATTTCCCTTTCCCAGTCAAAACCCTAATTTTGACCATTTTGCCCTTTTGAAGATTTGATCAAATTTCTTGAGGAGTTATGGTCCAAACTTGATCAAATGATGAATATGAGTTTAAAATGTTTATGTGGATAAAAAATTATGAAGTTTTACTGTAAATTGGCCATGGTTGACTTTTCCCCAATACAACTGATTTTTAGGTCAACTGCTCAATTGACTGAGCAAAAGTGTGATCCAAGGCTTAAAACTTGACATGAGTAATCTTGAGGGTCCATAATGATCCATGAAAATGATATGGGGCATTGGAAGTTCAAATATCCTTGTGCAATCTCAAACCCTAATTTTGGTCATCAGTGCTTAAGGAGGTGTCTTGAGCTGATCAAACCCTAGTGCAGTCTTGAGCCAAGGGAGATCTTGTGAGCAAAGTCTTGATAAGTGAGAGGGCAAATTTTGGGGTACAACAGAAAGGGTGCTAACACCTTCCCTTTCCATAATCTACCCCCTTACTCAAAATCTCGAAAAAAGGTCTTTTTCTGTTCTTTTCACCCTTTCCTTTGTTGGATAAAAGAAAAGTCGATGGCGACTCTTGCTTACCGTGACATTTCTAAATACAAAATGCAAACCAGTATTAAAACAGTCGGTTCTGCCACCGTATCACAAAACTGGCGACTTTGCTGGGGAAAAATAATAAAGTGGGGTTTACCTTAGGGCATAGATCATTTTTAAATTGCTTCTTTGGTTGTTTTTGATTACTTTACTTTTAAGGGTTTTTGTTTGGGTTATTATAGACCCTACACCCGGATCTGGGGAAACCTTTTAGGTAAGTAGCAATAGATCGTGGAAACTGTGCGAGGTATACCAACACGGTTGAAGCGATGGCTATGTTGATGCGACACTTTGGTTGGTATCGGTAGCCCTTGAGTTAATCAAGGAGAATACGGGGCCACTGCATGGTGTCATAAAGCGTCAACTGACCTTAGAACCTTTAAATGAACAACTTAGCCATTAGGATGTAGCGAGATAACCATCTTTGGTGTATTCTCAAAGTCGGCAGATACTCAATGCTACACTCATTGAGACTTGGCTCCTGAGTTTTGTTTGTTTGCGAGTCAGTCGCCTATCGAACGAAGCTTATGGGAAAGGTCAGTGATATTGAGATCCCTTAGAACCCAGTTACTATTTATAGGACAGGTTGAACCAATCCAACTTCAAGAGGGTATTACCTTAAAACCCATGCAATCCTTAAACCTAAGGTTTTGGTGTGATTTGCTTGCGCTTGCTATATATGTGATTTCTTAGCATAATTATGACATCATAACATGGCATATCATACTAACCATTTCAAGGATTTTCTAAGGCTTATCTTTGTGTTATTTTGTAGGACATGACATCCGCTCGCAGGAACACTATCCAAATCAACCTTGTAAAAGTGCATCCTCAACTCAAGGAGTTAGCATCAAGGATTCCCGAAAGATCTCCCTTCACTGAAAAACATGGTCGACTTCTCAACTTGGTCACTTCAACCCCTGATGAAGAAATGTTAAAGGTGCTCTTTCAGTTCTTTGACCCGTTGCACCATTGCTTCACTTTTCCTGATTACCAGCTAGTGCCTACTATAGAGGAGTTTTCTTAGTTATTGGGGGTACCTATCCTCAATCAGCTACCATTCAACGGTACAGAAAGAGACCTGAAGCCTGAAGAGATTGCTCAAGCTCTGTCTTTACAACAGTCTGATGTAATGGCAAATTGGGAAACCAGAAAAGATGTCCAAGGATTTCCAATTAAGTTTCTATTTGAGAAAGCTCACTATTTTTGGGGTAGCCTGGATTTACAAGCTTTTGAAGAGGTGTTGGCCCTTCTCATCTATGGGATGGTACTATTACCTAACACATACCAACTCATAGATGTGAATGCGGTTAAGGTCTTTCTGTCACATAATCCGGTGCCTACATAACTCGGGGATATTCTACACTCTCTACATACTCGTACTCTAAAGAGAAGAGGGACCCTTCTGTGTTTCACTCCTCTATTGGCTAGGTGGTTTATTTCACACCTACCCCGGTCTGTCTTGAAGAATGAGCAGAGTATGAGATGGTCTCGTAGGTTAATGTCTCTTACACATTAGGATATTCATTGGTGTTTACGATCCTCTGAGAATGTTACCATTATTGATCACTCATCCAAGGAATCACATTTGACTATGAGAATGATGTTCAAGGTTATCACAAGAGGTTCATTTGAGCTTGGGGCATGGTAAACAAAGTTGATAGCAAGACACTGGGGCACAATAATTCCATCCCTCTTGAGCCTTACCTAAAATGGGTGCGAGCGCGTGCTCAATGTCTCATGATTCCTTACCCCACCATCTTACCTGTGATTATGGAGCCAATTTTTGAGGGAGACACTCCTTACATTATCCTTCATCCTAACATGCCGACCGATCTTGAGGAGTTACGGAGGTCCTAGATCCAACTCAAAGAAGAACGAGATACCTTTGAAACCCAATTCTACACTAGAGAGAAAAAGGTTTTAGAGCTCACCCGGTTACTTCACGAGGAGAGGAGCATAAATGCCTACATTGCACCAAAGAGGATGCGCCCGTGGAAAGCTTGAAGTCTTCCTTGTGCTTGGAAAATTTTATGGTTGCTTTGTTCCCTTTGTGAGCCCAGGAGGCATTATTGTGACCAATAAAACTTCTTAATGCAATTAATGTTTGTTCTCTTTTTGTTTAAGCAAATTTGAGTCTTAGAAATCCTTGAAAACATTGCATACATATATCATACATATCATTGCATAAGCAGGTTTCAAAGAAGGTTTCTCATCCTCTTCGCTGTTTATTTAAGCAATGTCCCTAGAACAAACTTTGAAGGATCTACAAACTCATAATGCCCAATTTCAACAGATGATCCTGGCTCTGGCCAAGGGGCAAGAAAAACTGAAATCCCTGATTGTTAAAGAAAAGAAGAAGCCAAAGAAACCATCTGGTGTGGTGAACTTGGGAAGAAGGATCAGAGGACCAGTGCGGTGAGCCTATGAATTGGTAACTGCATCAAAGGAAGGAAACAATCAAGAAGAGGAAACAAGAGAGGAAGACTCCAGTCCAAAATAATTCGATGAGGAATCTGACTATGATGAGGAGCAGTATCCTCCTGCTGATGAAAAATACAAACAGCTAGAGGATCGTTTGAATGCAATGGAGGTCCGGAAGGTAAAGGGTCTGGATTTTAAAGAAATGGGTCTGGTTTATAGGGTTGTTATCCTGCAGATGTTCAAAGTTCCAGTATTCTCAAAATATGATGGGGTCTCATGTCCCAAAATGAATCTCCGATCTTATGTGAGGAAGATCCAGCCTCACACCGCTGACAAGGCCTTATGGGTCCACTTATTTCAAGAAATTTTATCCGGAACTCAACTAGAATGGTTCTACCAGCTGGAGGGGACCAACTTTCGTAATTGGGAAGACCTGGCTACTGCTTTCTACAAGCAGTATCAGTACAACGCAAACCTTGATCCCACCCGTACATAACTCCAAAGTATGTCAATGGCTTCGAGCGAAGGCTTTAAAGACTATGCCCAAAAGTGGAGGGACTTAGCAGGAAGAGTCCAACTTCCCCTGTCTGATAGGGAACTAGTGGATATGTTTTTAGGTACCCTGTCTGGTCCATTTTTCAATCATCTGATTGGAAGTTCCTCATCCAGCTTCACTGAATTGATTTTGATAGGAGAAAGAGTGGAATCTAGAATTAGGAGTGAGAAGATTCAAAAGGATGCATCCTCCAGTGCAGTAAGGAAGCCATTTGCTGGGAAAAAAGAGGTTAGTGATGTGTACCATCAAAGGAATCAGGACAGAACTGAACGCCGTCCAACGGTAGGGACTGTCATGATCTCTAAGCTTGCACCTACTCAACAAAGGAATAATCAACTGAGAACAGAAAGGCCGGTAAGACAGTTTACCCGGATAAATATGACTTTATCCCAAGTTTTGCCTCATTTGTTGAAATCTAATCTGGTAACCTTGTGGGAAGCTCCAAAGAATCCTAACACCGCCTCTCCTCGCTACAACCCTAATGCTCGTTGTGCTTACCATTCAGAAAGTCCAGGCCATGATACTAATGACTGTTGGGCTTTGAAAAACAAGGTGCAAGACCTTCTCAAGGCGAAGGAAATTGAATTTGGCGCCCCTGAGATCCCCAATGTTATCACTGCTCCTATGCCCAAGCACGACTGTGGTGTTAACTCTGTTGAAGATGATGGGTTCGTTACTTCTATTGAGGAACTTGTTACCCCTCTCCTGACCGTCAAGTGGAACTTGCTGAAATATGGTTTATTTTTGGGCTGTGGCGAGGGTTGCCACTCATGTTTATCTCTACTGACTGGTTGTCATTTGTTGAAGGCAGGTGTTCAGCGCCTGATGGATGATAGAGAGATTTTGTTTGAGAAGACTCCCGTTCCAACCATTTCTTGCAAGGATATTTCAATAATAACCATTTCCGCCAATCCTCCCAGGGTCTCCACCAAAAGACTCGTCAGGATTACATCTGTTCCGAAGGTGACTCCACTAATAATCACTATGCCAGGGCCAATTCCACACTCCTCAGACAAAACTGTTCCCTGGAACTATGGGGGTGACGTCTACTACCATGGTGTCAAGCAAGATCTGCTGGCTGTTGAAGACTAGGTTTCTGAGAATGCTGATCCTGACATTGGCAACATTTTCGGAACCAGCAAAATAAAAAGAAGTGGAAGAGTGTTCTCCCCTGAGATTTCTCCTCTAAAAGCTGTTATTCGTCCTGTGATCATTCCTACTTTTGTTCCTGCTGATACTACTACTGCAATTCCTGTAATTACCTCTGCTGATATGCCTATAACCGATTCGACCGAGACTCGGGGAAAAGACGCACTGATTGAGCCTGTCCAGACGAAGGTGCATTCAGTATCTATCCCAGAGGCTTCCAATAAGGAGATGGAAGAAATTTTGAAGATTATCAAGAAAAGCGATTACAACGTGGTCGAATAGCTGGGGAAGACCCCTTCAAAGATTGCTATGCTAGCCTTACTGTTGTGCTCCGAAGCTCATGCAAAGGCTTTGGTGAAATTTCTTAAAACTGCCCACGTACCACAAGAAACCTCTGCTGATCAATTTAAAGATTGTGTGGCCAGCTTGACGGCTGATAACAATTTGGTTTTTTCTAATGTTGATCTAACACCCAGAGGGAGGAAACACAATGATGTGCTGTATGTCTCTGTCGAATGCAGGGGCACTACTTTGGCCCATGTCCTAGTAGATACTGGTTCATCATTGAACATGCTGCCTAAGAAGGCTCTGAATAGACTAGACTGTGAAGGTTTGACCTTGAAGCCCAACAACATCATAGTAAGGGATTTTGATGGATTGAAGAGAATGGTGCACGAGGAGGTGGACATCTCCATCAAAGTTGGTTCTCAGACCTTTGACTCCACCTTTTACGTGATGGATATTAGACCATCTTATTCTTGTTTGTTGGATCGCCCTTGGATCCATGGGGCGGGAGCTGTCACGTCTACTCTGCATCAGATGATGAAATACACGGTAAGAGGAAAGATTGTCACGGTACATGGTAAGCCACTTGAATTCCTTCAGGTACGTAGAGATGGATGGAAAGTTCATCGAGACTCCGTGTCAAAACTTCGAAGAGGTACCTCAGCCTATGGCTACAACTGAATCTTTCACCAATCTGCCAAAGATCACCAGACCTCCCTTGAAGATGACTTCTCTCAAGGATGCAAAAGCGTTTATTGAAGAAGGTGGGTGTACCATCTGGGTCCAGCTCCCTGACATTCCATACAAATCTGATAAGTTTGGTTTTCTCTTCAGGGGCTCAGAGGGCTGTTCGCCGTGCTCGTGCTGGAGGACCTCCCCTACGCATCAGTAATCATGGGGTAAATGCCTTAGAAGACAATGATGGTGATTATGACATGGATAGCTGGATCTTCCCTACTACCAACGGTGGACCCAATAACTGGACTATAGAAGACTTTGTACCAATTACTTTTATTCAGAAGTAATTGTCTTTTTGTTTTGGATATGTAATAATTAAACAGTATAAACTCCATGGCCTTGGGTCTTACCTGTGGCACAATGGTTTATTTGTGAGGGTTATCATATTCTTATCTCATATGTCATTAATAAAGCATTGGACGTTTCTGCATACAAATTTTGCGCTCTTTGTTTTTCTTTTCTTGCTTTTACTTTGTCTATACAACTATGCTCTTACACACACTCACGTATCAAACTGTAGATCCATATCCACTCTGGATCCCATTGATAACAAATATGCTATTCCGATTATGACTTTGAAAATCTGATCAACCAAGCCGAGGACGAAGGTGAGGAAGATTGTGAGGCACCCGGAGAACTTGCTAGGCTGTTACAGAAGGAAGAAAAGGCTATACAGCCTCATGAAGAGCCAATTGAGACAGTGAATTTGGGCACAGAAGAGGATAAAAAAGAAGTCAAGATAGGTGCAGATTTGAAGCTTAGTGTCAAACAACGGTTGATACAGATGTTGCATGATTATGTCGAGATCTTTGCCTGGTCATATGAAGACATGCCGGGACTAGACACATATATTGTGGTTCATCGTCTGCCAACTAAATAAGATTTCCCTTCGGTAAAGCAGAAGGTCCATTGTATGCACCCTGAAATGTCAGAGAAGATCAAAGCAGAGGTTATGAAGCAGTTCAACACTGGGTTCTTAGCTGTCACCTCCTATCCACAATGGATTGCTAACGTAGTCCCGGTGCCTAATAAGGACGGCAAGGTATGGATGTGTGTGGACTACCGAGATTTGAATAGGGAAAGCCCCAAGGATGACTTTCAGCTCCCCCATATCGACGTTATGGTCAACAACACCGTGCAACACAAAATATTTTCCTTCATGGATGGTTTCTCTGGTTACAATCAGATAAAGATGGAACCCGAAGACATGGAGAAGACAACCTTCGTTACGCAATGGGGCACTTTCTGCTATAAAGTGATGCCGTTTGGATTAAAGAATGCTGGGGTAACTTATCAGTGAGCCATGGTAGCCTTGTTTTATGACATGATTCACCATGAGATAGAGGTCTATGTTGACGACATGATATCCAGATATCAAACTGAGGAAGAGCACCTTGATCATCTACAAAAACTGTTTGATAGATTGAAGACGTACAAGTTGAGGTTAAATCCGAACAAGTGCACCTTCGAGGTAAGGTCTGGTAAACTTTTAGGTTTCATTGTTAGTGACAAGGGAATTCAGGTAGACCCCACAAAGGTGAAGGATATACAAGAGATGCCGGCTCCTCGCACTGAGAAGGAAGTTAGAGGTTTCTTGGGACGCCTAAATTACATTGCCAGATTCATTTCCCATTTAACTGCTACTTGTGAGCCAATCTTCAAACTACTGAAGAAAGATCAAGTGGTAAAGTGGAATGATGAGTTCCAGACTACCTTCGAGAGAATCAAAGAATACTTTCAAGAGCCTCCAATTCTGATGCCTCCAATTGAAGGAAGACCTTTGATAATGTACTTAACAATGTTAGATAATTCAATGGGTGTGTGTGCTGGGGCAGCATGACGAGTCCGTTCGAAACGAGCATGCAATATACTACCTTAGCAAAAAGTTTACCGACTGTGAGACAAGATACTCACTACTCAAGAAAACTTGCTGCGCTTTGGCATGGGCTGCTCGCCGGCTGAGACAATATATGTTGACCCACTCTCTCCGGAAGAATAGCAAGATGGCAAATGATCTTGACCGAATACGATATCCAATACACGACCCAAAAAGAAATCAAGGGAAGTGTACTAGCTGATCATTTGGCTCATCAGGCTGTGGATGACTACCAATCCATGAACTTTGAATTCTCGGATGAGAATATTATGTTAGAGACTGACTGTGAAGAACCTGGACCGGATGAAGGACCTGAGGAAGGATCCCGATGGACCATGGTTTTTGATGGAGCCTCCAACGCACTCGGCAATGGCATCAGTGCTGTAATTATATCTCCTGAAGGATGTCATACTCCTTTCACGGCCAGATTATGTATCAACTGTACCAACAATATGACGGAGTATGAGGCATGCATTATGGGTCTCAAAGCTGCTATTGACCTAAGGATCAAGTTCTTGAGCATTTTTGGGGATTCAACATTGGTAATAAGTCAAATAAAAGGAAAGTGAGACACGAAGCACCCGAATCTCATCCCTTACAAAGAAGATGTGCTGACATTGCTTCCAAACTTTGAAGAGGTCACCTTTGAACATTTTCCACGAGAAGAGAATCAGTTAGCGGACGCGCTAGACACTATGTCATCTATGTTCAAGGTCAGATGGGACAACGAGGCACCTCAGATTACTATTGAGAGGTTGGATGAACCAGCATACTGCTATGAGATTTACACTGAAGAAGTAGCAGACAAACCTTGGTTTCATGAAGTGACAAGATATCTCGAGGCTCAAGAATATCCAGAGGGGGCATTTGCCAATGATAAGAAGTTTATGTGGAGGTTCTCCGCAAAGTTCTTCTTTAGTAATGGAATCCTCTACAAGCGCAATCATGATTCTACTTTACTTCGGTGTGTAGACAAGAGCGAAGCAGAGAGGATTATGGAAGATCTACACAAAGGTAACTTTGGCACCCACTCTAGTGGACACACCATGGCTAAAAAGAACCTACGGGTAGGATACTATTGGTCCACTATGGAAGCAGACTGTTATCAACATTCTCGAACTTGTCACAAATGCCAGATCTATGCTGATAAAGTACATGTACCCCCGGTTCCTTTGAATGTCTTGACGGCTCCCTGGCCCTTTACAACGTAGGGCATTGACATGATCGAAGAGATTAGACCTACCGCTTCTAATGGGAATCGCTTCATCCTAGTGGCCATTGATTACTTCACGAAGTGGGTTGAGACTGCCTCTCTTTCTACTGTTACCAAGAATGTGGTGGCGCGGTTTATCAAGCATAACCTGATTTGTCAGTATGGTGTGCCAGAGAGAATCATCACAGACAATGGTATAAATCTCAATAATACAATGATCACCAAACTCTGTAAATAATTCAAGATCCAGCATCATAACTCTTCTCCATACCGGCCGAAGATGAATGGCGTTGTGGAGGCTGCTAACAATAATATTAAGAAAATTATACAGAAGATGACGGTGACATACAAAGACTGGCATGATATGTTACCATTTGCTCTTCATGGCTACCGCACCTCAGCGCGTACGTCAACAGGGGCAACCCCTTATTCTCTGGTGTATGGCATGGAGGCTGTCCTACCTATTAAAGTCCAGACTCCTTCTTTAAGGATCATAAAGGATGCAGGTTTGAACGAAGACGATTTGATATAGACTCGACTTGCTCAACTGAATCTGATTAATGAGAAAAGGCTTGCTGCTGTCTGTCATGGTCAGATATACCAAAAACGAATGGTCAAGGCTTTCAACAAAAGAGTCAAACGTCAAGTATATCAAGTGGGTGATCTGGTAATCAAGCGCATCATACTGCCATAAGGTGATCCCAGGGGAAAATGGACTCCCACATACGAAGGGCCATTTCTGATCAAAAGCATATTTTCGGGTGGAGCCATGATTCTAACCACCATGGATGGTGACAACCTTCCTCACCCTGTTAATACGGACATAGTGAAAAGACACTAAGAATAAATAAAGACCCGCTAGGTTGACTGGCCTAGGAAAAAATAAGGGCATCCCGACGAACCAAAAGGGTTTGGGCAAAAATTAGGGATAAATACAAAAAGAATTTGTACACCCGGCAAGTCGAAAACCTGCAAAGGCGGCTTGGGAAAAAAAGGGTATCCTGGTGGATCGAAAACCCGAAAGGGAGGTCTAGGAAAAAGTTAGGGTTTTGAAGCATACAACTATGTCCCATTGGATCACCTTGCGACCAGACTTCAGTATCAACTACCAAGCTCAAACGGTACCAATCAATTCAGTCAGCTTCGGACAAGTAGCAAAGTGATGAGACGCTCATGGACATAGGGGCAATAGAAAAATTGAAACTCAATGGGATTATTACACATATTTGTTTTCTCTTTGTACACTATTTTGTATAGTTTTCACTTTTACGGCGGTGTTCTCCTACTAGAACATCCATCTCTTTGTACAAAATGCCTCTAATAGGCGAACTTCAAAAATCAATACAAATCATTTCCTCGAAAGTACATAACTATTTGTTTTTCTTTTTCTGTTTTGTTTTGCAAAAACATCCAATGATTATTTTTGAGATATGCATTTGAATATGATTACTGTTCACAAATACTTGCATACAAAACAGAAAGACAATTGCTAATGACTTTAAGAAATGGGGCAAAGTCTAAGAAACAATTTGCAGTCCTGACAATTACTCTTTCCAGCGTGGTACAGGGGCAGAGACAGTTTGAGACGAAGTCACCATTACATACGACCCCGTGACGTCTATATTCCCCCACAGAGTAGAAACAACCAAAGTTTTGATCTCTCCTTCCCCAAGCAAAATTCCTTATGAGAGCTGAAATCTGTGTTCCCCACCGAGCTTTGTAATCTTAAAGAGTTTATAAAACTTCTCCCAAGTAGAGTTTATTTCTCTAACTGCAGAAGTTTAGGCCCCAACAAAGTTTATTTCTCTACATCGTCAAAATCTTCTAACAAAGCATTAGCTCCCTCCACAGAGTTATTCTCAAGCAGAGTCAATCCCCGATAGAGTATCCTCAAACAGAAAGAGGGAATCCCCCGAAAATCATACCCGTTCATCATCCCCAGCGGAAATGAAGGATTCAACTTCCCAACACTCTTTAGCAGCAGTCTGGGACTTACTTTCCCATACTAAGAAACATCATAATAGTATCCCATGTTCATACATCATGGCATGCGCATACACATCGCATACAACATAATCTCATTTATTTTGAGAACATCACCACAATGCATTTCATACATCAAGACATTGCATATAACTAATTCTTTACCTTTTTCAGGGAAAGATCAAATAAACAAACACTGTTGACTACTTATGTGACCTGGTAGTCTTCTCAAAAGCTATGTATAACAAAGGGTTATCTCAGGATATTCCTCAGAAAGATGCCCTCATAAGACCTTCTCTGGTTCAGTCAGATCGACACTAAGATCTCTCTGATTCCTATTCCAGTTGAAGATATTCCAATACTTTTTCTGGTTCAGTTAAATCGACACTAAGGTTTTTATGATTCTTATCCAATCAAAGTTAATTCAAGACCTTCTCTGGTTCAGTTAGATCGACACTAAGATCTCTCTGATTTCTATTCCAGTTGAAGATATTCCAAGACTTTTGTCTGGTTCAGTTGAATCGATGCTAAGATTCTCCTGATTTCCGTTCCAGTCAAAGTTGATCTAAGACCTTCTCTATTTCATTCAGATCGACATTAAGATCTCTCTGATTTCTATTCCAGTTGAAGATATTCCAAGACTTTTTTCTAGTCCAGTTAAATCGACACTAAGATTTTTCTGATTCTTATCCAGTCAAAGTTAATTCAAGATTTTCCTCTAGTTCAGTTAGATCGACACTAAGATCTCTCTGATTTCTATTCCAGTTGAAGATTTCCCAAGACTTTTGTCTGGTTCAGTTGAATCGACCCTAAGATTCTTCTGATCTCCATTCCAGTCAAAGTTAGTCCATGAACTTCTCTGGTTCAGTCAGATCGACACTAAGATCTCTCTGATTTCTATTCCAATTGAAGATGATCCAAGACTTTTTCTGGTTCAATTAAATCGACAATAAGATTTTTCTGATTCTTATCTAGTCCAAAGTTAATTCAAGATTTTCCTATGGTTTAGTCAGATCGACACTAAGATCTCTCCAATTCCTATTACAGTTGAATATAATCCAAGACCTTTTTCTGGTTCAGTTAAATCGACACAAAGATTTTTCTGATTCTTATCCAGTCAAAGATAAATTAAGACCTCTGCTAGTTTAGTTCGAATCGACCATTGATTTATTACTGATTCTTTTCCGGTAGATCCTTTCTCTGGTTCAGTTAAATCTACACAAAGATTTTTCTGATTTCTATTCCAGTTTGAGAAACTGCAAAGCCTGGAGTATGACCAGATGACGGTTTAATCTCATTTTCCCAGTAAGTTGCTGTGAAGCCTGGAATACGACCAGATAGCAGTCAGCCTTATTATCCTCAGCAAATCACTATGAAGCCTGGATCCTGACTAGATAGCAGTTCACTTCTGTCTCTTCAGTCAAGAGATGACTCCTCAGTAGAGTAATGGACAACCAAAGCTCCTAGACTCTATTCCCTTAAAAAACATCCACTAATGGACTCCTCCTTAGACAGCAGGAACATGAATCCCCATAAAGATAATTCTTATGAAGTCAACATCTATTTTAGATGGCATCTTTAAGCCCATCTCCGACGACTCTCCGTCATACTCCTTGGATGACATCTTTAAGCCCATCTTCGATGACTCTCCGTCATACTCCTTAGATGGCATCTTTAAGCCCATCTCCGACAATCTTCTGTCATCTTTTACAAATGGAATTTGTAAGCCCATTCCCGATATTATTGACCAACAGTCTCACTTCGGACGAGTGCAAATTTTTGGGCACTCTAGTGTTCAATCATCTTCCACCTTCAGATCACGAAAGGCAAACAAGCCAATCTATATCTTCAGGTTTAAGAAGATTGAACAGGGGCAGCTGTTGTACCCAAAAAATTTCCCTCCCATTTTCACACAATACATACTCCTATAGGTTCTCAATTACTCAAGGTTGACCAAGAATTGGCCAAACAGTTCTCTTCCTAAGGCAATGAACCCCCAACTAGGGTTTCAATTTTAATCAAGATGGTTGAACTCTAATGGTCTCAAATGCTTCCCATGGTCCTAATATGTCATCAAGATCATCCATGCCAAATTTCATGCCTTGCACAACAAGTTTACCCAGTCATTTGCTCAAATGCTTGAAAATCAACTATGCTAGGTCAAAAGTCAACTGTGGCCCATGTACAGTCAAACTTCAAGATTTTTGGTCAACATCAACATTTTGAAGTGATATCCATCATTTTATCAAGGGTTGATCATGATTCCTCAAGAAATGCTCCTAACCCATCAAAAGTCAAAAATGGCAAATTAGGGCTTCTATAGGAAAAGTCAACCAAACTTTGACCAAGCATAACTTTCTCATAATTTATCAAAAACTTTCCAACCATAGCTCATTTTGAATAGAATCCAATTCCCTATAACTTATCTTCAGTCCCCAAGATCAATAAATGCACCATTTGAAAGATATGAGCTCAAACATTACAGGTCATTTTCAAAAAAGTCAACAAAAGCCACTTTTTACCAAGACATTTTACATCAAGATAAAATCTTCAAATGCAAAATTGATCAAAAGAGGGTTTGAAGTAGATATCTTGGGCTTTCCAAAAAGTACAAGATCATCATCATAAGATAAAAATTGAGCAAGTTATAGCTTGTCCAAGTTGGGAAAATTTTGGAAATTTCAAGAATGGTGCATTGAGCAAATTTGAATTTTTGGGTCAATGACCTAACTTTTAAGGTTCAAATGTCTTCCTAAGGTAATATAGGACCTATAATCTTATTTTTGAACGGTCTTATATTTTCTACCTATTTTTTACATATTTATTTTAACTTATTTCAAGAAAATATAAAATAAATGGTATAAAATATTTGGAAATGGGCTTAGGCGTATGAGCTAGTGTTTTGGCTTGCTTGGAGGCCCAAGGATTCTTGCAAACATGAACAGATAAATTGAACATGGAAAAATGGCATGAAATATCAAGTTTGGTAATTTTTCAAAATGGTGATAATGGCTTTAAACCATGGCTTTATAGACTTGATTCTTTCCTCATTATCTTGTCCCCTTCTTCTATGCTATAAGTACACCCCTTTGGCAAGCAAAACACATGCGTATACAACACACATAAGCTCTCCAAATTCTCCATTTTTCTTAAAGTTAGGGCAATCAGAAAGTTTGTTCTCCATCCACTTTCAACAAATTCCAAGCGTCCATTCTCCTTCCTGACCCTCTCAGGAGTAGATCCAGACCAATTCCACTCCCCAATGTGCCCAGAAGTAGCCAAAATCTCACTCTCCGATTGGTAAAATTCTCATTTTCGAAACCTTAAATTTATGCATTTTTGTTGATGTTTTGTGTTTAGATGTGATCAGGATGATGATTAGGTCTGAAAAGAAGCTTTATATGCCAGTTTGGATGTGTGCATGACCATTTGCCATTTTTAACAGTGTTTCTCATATTTGTGTCATAGCTCCATTTGTATCCCGTTTCAGGCCAATCTAAGGCCACCATTGAACTCAGGGCCATCAATTTAGAGGGGTAGGGTCCTTACCACCCATTAAAGCTTGTGTTTTTTGCAGATCAAGATTTGGGGCTGTCGAAGAAGACGACCAGAGTTGGCTCCAGTGTCTTTGACTTCAGCTGACTCCGGCAGCGGCTGACATGTCTGGACTTTGATCATTGATTCGCCCATTTAAAATACAGGGACCCACAGTGAAGGTGCGCGTTGATGAGCTGTCATTAATTCATGTTTTATATTATATTGTTTTCTTGTCATTACACTAACAATTGAACAGACTTGGCCTAGCGGTGAAGCATGCGTGTATGAAGCTTAGGAACCTGGGTTTGATCCCTAGGTTTTTGCATTTTTTTCTCATACTTTTTCCTTTCAGATCTAGTGTTGAGCAGATTCATGCGCGTTTCATAGACCTCCACATCTGGACCAATGACCATCAATAGGTTAAAGATCAAGTTCCCCTGAGGCACCAATCCATCGTGCACCCTCATGGATGAGTAGTACCGGATCAGGCCAGGGCTGGGCTGATTTTATCTGGGCCTAACAATTTTAAACAACACCCCCCTGTTTTACTTTTCAGCCTGGCCCATTTCTTATTTTTTATTTTTTATTTTAGTTCTTTTAATTTATTAATTTCAAAATAATTTTTATTTAATTATAAAATCACATAAAAATTTAGAATTTAGTCTTTTTTTTAATAATTAATTTTGAACTCAATTAGTTAATTCAACTTTAACCTTTTTTTATAATTAAAATGCAATAGAATTAGGATTAGTTTTATTTATATCATCTCTTTTTATTAAAAAAAATATAATCCAAAAATATTAGAATTAGGATTTATTTCACTCAACTTTTATTTTCTTAATTAAAAATAAATTTAGAATTAATTATTCTCTTAGCAAAAAACCAAAAAAAGAAGATTTTCTTGTTGTTTATTTTTCATTTACTAGGTTTTTTAGACGTAATATTTCATTTCACGCGCATTATTTTCATTCTCGCATTTCATATTATTATGTAACTGAGTATGGGAAGTAATAGCCTAGATTTAAAATTCCGCACTTTATTTTCTTGCACCTCTTTTATGTAACTATCCCGAAGCCTTGTAATAGCTGTAGGACTTTATTTCTCGATTTTACATTCTTATATGCTTGTATATAATTGCTAGTAAGTAGGTGTGCATGACAAGATAAAAATCAAATAATCGTTAGATCACTAATCTCAAGATAATATAACTGAAAAAACACACTTCTCACACTTGCACCCTTAGGGTATACCTCACTTGGTTGCCTCGGAAAATAATGGTCACGTCCCTCGAATGTAGGGATATCTTAGCAAAGACCCTCGATTCTAAAGTCATCAAAAAGATCATGGTCCCTAACGTCCCTTAAGTTGCCTACGAGAAAATGATCTTGTCCCTCGATGTTGCCTATATAATGACAATTCCTTCAAATTCTAAAATATCCTTACATGTTGCCTTCAATGACCATAGCGTCCCTTTCGATAGTCCCTCAACATCCAAAGATAGGGCTACCTAGACACTAATATTAGGATATCACTATCTAAAGGAAAGGAGGAAAATAACATCTTTTTTCGAGTAGGTAGATAACTGTTAGGTACTTGCTCAAATATGAATTTTTCACACTTACACACTTTTCAAAGACTATTTTCAAAAATGCTTTATCACACTCTTGAGGATTGATAAAATAGTTACCATAAAGCAAACAAAAATATTTCAAAACACACAAACACAAACAATTTTAAAAAATGAGCAAGTACCTAAGAGCCCGTGGAAAACCACAGATAGAAAGGGTGCTAACACCTTCCCTTTCCATAATCTACCCCCCTTACTCAGAAAATCTCGAAAAAGGTCTTTTTCTGTTCTTTTCACCCTTTCATTTGTTGGATAAAAGAAAAGTCGGTGGTGACTCTTGCTTACCGCGACATTTGAAAATACAAAATGCAAACCAGTATTAAAACAGTCGGTTCTGCCACCGTATCACACCTTGTATCACAATATGGATTAACTTAATCACAACATTATCAGTGTCTTGATGTCCCATCAGAGTCTGAATGATGATATTAAAACCTTGTATAACTTTGTCACCCGTCATCAGAGTATGGTTGAATTATCTTCTTTCAGAAGTCTTATTTACAACCCATGACTTATGGATCTCTAGCTTCTGAATCTCTTTCAGAGCTTCCGAATCTTCCTGTTTGGAAAAATTCAGTGAACTTTCTCAAAGTTCCTGACTCAAACATTGTTAGTGGCAAAAACATATTAAAATGTTTGGGAATAGAGTATGAAAATAGATATATCAAAATCATATCACTTTCTTCCCCCTTTTTCAGAAATAAAAAAGATTTATAAAATACAAAATAAATAAAACATTCATTGACCAAAATACCAAGGTACAAAAGGTTTTAGAAACACAAAAAACATCTTAGTTCTAAAAACAAAGGTAAAACAAAGGTCTAAGGGTTTTGAAGAGGATGATGAAAAGAAACAACCATGAAGTTCCTCAACATATTGGCAAGCAAAGTCATAGAGGCATCATGTCGATCAACTCTAGTATCTTGCATGTCCAATCTATCTTTAATTAACGCATTTGTCCTTATCAGCTCATCGAGAGTCTCCTTTATTCCTAAGGGAGTCTCAATAGCAGTAGTAGTTTGAATCAACTCAAGTGAGTTATTGATTTCAACAACTATCTTTCCATACTCAACTAGGGAAAGTTTGACTCTCTTCATTAATAACCTCCAGGAGATCCTCATTACGGCATAAGGTTTTTGAAGACATGATGAGTTAGGATTGAGAAAGATGGAGAAAAGGTTTTGAAGGAGTAGAATACAAGGGATTAAGAATGATAAATACATAAAAAGGTATAAATAGGAGGAAAGGAAATGTGACTAACAAGAGAAGAGATTTAGTTCAGAGAACCATCAACCTCGAGAATCACAGACAATTAATGACTGATCCAGAAAAGAGAAGAATAAAGGCTACCATCATTTCCAAGATGATTTTAGAAGGAAAGCTAGGTGTAAAAGATAAGTAAAATAAGGAATTAGATAGAGCATGCTAAATATTCTTATTTTCAACAAAAGGTTTATTCAAAAAGTCACTTAAATAGTATATGGTATTCAGTACATGACAAGAGTCAGATAATTGAATAAGTGTATACTCTTAAGCAGAATTTGAAGGGTAGAAATTTTGACAATGGTAAAGCGTGGAGATTTTTACCTAATCCTAATAATATCTCATCTCCTAATGATTTACATCAAGTGCTAGGTGTGATTTAGAAAAGACAATTGTCTTATTTTTAATCACCAACCTTTCACTATCCTGACACCTCATTAATGAAGTAAACTCTTCAGTTTCCAACAGACAGAAGCATTCTAGAGAGAAGATTCTGACCTTGGATACTTCTGATACATGAGGAATTCACTTCATCTGAAGCATCACATTTCAGAAGCAACACAAACAAAAATCAAATCTTAGAGTCTAATTTTCCATTTTGGAAAGCCAACATTTTGAGATTGCATTTTTTTTCATTCTGGGCACGAAACCATTTTAAAATGTTTCAGCCTATCTTCATCAAGGGGTTTTGTAAAGATATCAACCCATTGATGGTCCATATCTATTAATTTTAAAGATAAAATTACCTTATGACCATAGTCTCTTATGAAATGATGCTTAATCTCAATATGTTTAGCCCTAGAATGCAAAATTGAATTCTTAGACAAATGATTTTCAGAAGCATTGTCACAAAAGATAGGAATGTTACTCTCAAATATTTGATAATATTCTAGCTAACTCTTCATCCAGAGAATCTGGGTGCTACATCCAGAAGCAGAAATATATTCGACTTCTAAGGTTGAGAGTGCTATTGTTGATTGCCTTTTGTTCGACCATGAGATCATGTAGTCTCCCAGAAACTAACAACTTCCAAAAGTGGTTTTACTCTCTAGTCTGTCTCCAACATAGTCAGCATCACAATAACCTACTAATTTGTAATCACTTGATTTTCTATAACACAAACCAAGGCTAGTAGTACCTTTCAAATACCTAAAAATACTCGTAACAACAGTTAAGTGTGATTCTCTAGGATCTGATTGGAAGCGAGCACACAAACAGACACTGAATAGAATATTAGGTCTATAAGCAGTCAAATATAATAGAGAACATATCATATGCCTGTGCAATTTCTGATCTACCTTACCACTTACCATGTTCTTCTCCCAAATGCAAGTAAGATGCATAGGTGTTTTTGTTATCTTGCATTCAGACAAGTCAAACTTCTTTAAAAGTTCTTTTATGTACTTACTCTGATGGATGAATGTCTCTTCTGGGCCTTGATTAATTTGAATCTCTAGAAAGAACTCGAGTCTCCCATTAAGCTCATTTCGAACTCAACCTACATAAACTTAACAAATTCCTTGCACAAAGTGGCATTAGCAGAACCAAATATAATATCATCAACATATATTTGAACTACTATAATGTCATTTTTGAAGGATTTACAGAACAAGGTGGTATCAACCTTTCCTCTGGTGAAATAAATTTTTAAATGAAAATGGCTTAATCTTTCATACCAAGCTCTGAGAGCTTGTTTTAGAACATACAATGATTTCTTAAGTTTGAAAACAAAATCTGTATTTTTGTGATTTTCAAAACCAGGAGGTTGGTGTAGATACACTTCCTCAGTTATGTAACTATTCAAGAATGCACTCTTAATATCTAACTAATACAATATGATGTTATGATTAACAACAAATGAAATTAAGAGAAGAATAGACTCTAACCTGGCAATATGTGCAAAGGTTTTGGTATAGTTAATCCCATCTTACTGGCTATATCATTGTGCAAGAAGTCGAGCCTTGTTTCTTACTGTTGTACCCCAAAATTTTCCCTCCCATATTCTTTAAGAAATTGCCAAGTCATGCTTCAAAATTCCCCAAGGGTTGCACAGTTCAAGGGCCTCCTAAATAGTCAAAATTAGGGTTTTGGTTCTGATCAAGAAAATGAAGTTTCCAAGGGTCCAATCAAGCCCCACATGCCTACAAACATGGTCAAGCATCCTCATACAAAGTTTCAAGACTTACAGCACAAAATTGCACAGTCAAAAACCCTAATTGCACTACAGTCAACTGTAGGGGCAAAATGGTCATTTGACAGTCAAAAGTTCAAATTTTTGGTCAACATCTCATTTTGAAGCCACAAACATCATTTGATCAATGCTTGATCATGATTCTCAAAGCTTGGCTCAAAAATCATCAAGATACAAAAGTTTCCATATTTGGACAGCTGAAAAAGTCAACTGTAAATTGACCAGGGCATAACTTTCACATGGATTATCAGAAAAATTCCATCCAAAGCTCATTTTGAAGATAAAGACATTTCCTACAACTCCTCTTCATACTTCAAGTCCAAGAAATGCTCTCACAAAAAGTTATCAATTTCAACATTATAGGTCATTTTCAAAAGTCAACAAAAAGGGACTTTAAGTCAAAGGTCATAACTTGAGATTGCTAAATCAAAATGACATGGGACCAAAGGCATTGGTTAGAGGACTCAAAGACCTTTCCAAAATGTCCAAGAACATGAGCAAAGCTTAAATATTGAGCAAGTTATGCCTTGTGGAAGTTGGGAAATTTTTGGATATTTTGAAAAGTCAACATTGATTCAAATGACCTAAAATGCTAATGGGCCTCTTTTTCTTCCACAATTCATCATCCAAGGCATGTGCACGACCATTTGGCCCAAAGGGAAGTTTTTATCATTTTTATTTTATTTATTTGAATTTTTAAATGCTAGAAATTCATTTAATTAATTAAAATATATAAAAAATACTAAACCTAGGTTTTTCAATCTTTTTATGCATGATATATACTTAATATTTCGTGCAAATCAGGTTAGGAAAGAATCAAAAGTGATTGGATGTGATTGAAGCTAAAAAAGCATGAAAAGATTTGGAAAATCATGGCATAAAAATCAAATATTGAATCCTTCAATTCATGGATTTTTGATCAAATTCTTAACCTAAATCATTCATACATATATAGGCAAGGAAACCCTCGTGCCTTTGGACTAGAAGCTGCGCCATACATAGAAAACCACACTTGAGTTTTTTGCTTGAAAATTGAAAACTGAAAACAGGGATACAAGGTGATTCAAGCCACGATACTTATTCCATTGGCTTGCTGGGGCTTCAGGGAAGGAATTTGGATCAAAACCACAAGCTTTCATACCCAGAAACGTGAGAACGATCTCACCCTGTACAGAAAAATTTCCATGTTCTTGCATCATGAATCATACGCTTTTAGTAAATTTTAACAATTGATTTATATTCATTGCTTAATTCTACAGCTAACTGTGTGGTTTAATTGTGTTTTTGTGCACCCTTGAAGATTTCACCATGAATACGTGCTAGGGTTTTCAGAACCTTGAATTAGGGTTTCTTAGTTAAGGAACAATTAGCATATGAGACCTAGGCCATTCAACTCAGCATGCTTGGACGGTCTAAAAACACACCTCGCGCCTAATTTATGAGGCCATGTGGCCTATTCGCTATTTTTTAGAAAGGTGTTTTTGGGGACGGTTCAAAACCGTTGCCCATTCTTTTTGTGTTTCAGGAAAAACAAAGGCGAGGAAGACGAAGATTAGGTGGCCATCAGTAATTGGTTTATTCAAATTCTCGCGTGAAAAAAAGCATTAGCGTTGGTTTTACTTTATTATATTTATTGTTTATATAATGAACAAAGAAAAGAAGCAGCACAGTTGGTCAGGCGTAGGCATGGTAATCTCTAGGACCTGGGTTCGAGCCCCAGGTCCCTCACCCTTTCCATGTTATTTTTCAATTAATGCTTATGTGCAGAGTCAACGCTAAGGACCACCATACGCTCCTCAATCAAGCCGTCCACGCGTACCATTGCACTCAATCAAGGGCCAGGATCTGAAGAGCATGGTATACCCCAGTCAACGCACTCACACGCATCCTGGAAAGTCCACCAGGCCAGGGATAGTTGGGCCTAAAATGCTAAAGTCTCACCTCCTAATTTGGGGACAGACCTCCCTAGGTTTGCAAATTTCTCTTTATATTTTTTTTCATTTTTATTTTGATCTAATTATTATTTTTAATATATTCTTTAATTTAAATATTTTCACAATAATATAAAAAACATAAAAAAAATATCAGAAAAGACAAAATTTAAAATATATTTATTTAATTGATATTTTTTGTAAATAAAACCTTTATTAATTAATTAGTTTTAATCTAGGGTTAATCTTAATAATATTTTTTAATAAACTTAAAACTTGGTAGAATTAGGGTTTGTAATAATTTTTATCCTTTTTTCTTTTCTTTCATAATAATTAAATATTTCCTATTATTTCCATAAATTAAAATTGCATGTAAATAATTAGGTTAATTTAGGTTTAATTTTAATACTTTCTTAATAAACTAAAAAAACAATTAGAATTAGGGTTAGTATTTTAATTTCAATTAATCTTTTTTATTAAAATCATAAAATACAAAAATACCAAAAATAACTTCCTTTCATTTTAATTTTAATTAATTTAATCGTTTAATTTAATTTTGCAAAAAGGGTCCAACGCCCTCGTTTTTAATTCTTATTTAATTCGCATATGTATTTCTTTTTCTTTTAATTATTCATGTACCTCTCCCAAAGCCGTGTAATTTTAATCTTTCGCACTTTACTTTAATTATTTATTTTCTGTCAAATCGGGTCCTGGAAATTTTGGCGATGTGGACCCGCGCCTTTTGTAATAGTTTAGAATTTTACCTTTCCGCACTTTCTCAAACTGTTAAATAAATGCATGCAAGAATGAATGACAATAAATAAAAACAGACGCATAGATCACTTTGACAAAAGACAAAAATAAATGAAAACGACACACAAATCACACACCACCCCTAGGGTACGCCTC
Organism: Vicia faba; assembly: GCA_948472305.1. Classification (NCBI taxonomy): domain Eukaryota; kingdom Viridiplantae; phylum Streptophyta; class Magnoliopsida; order Fabales; family Fabaceae; genus Vicia; species Vicia faba. The sequence goes on along the minus strand of CATIWC010002592.1, from coordinate 280,791 downwards.
ACTGTTGCCTTGCCTCGAAAGGTGATCGTCGAGTAGAGGATGTCTTAGTAAGTCCTCATGATCCGGGAACCTGGCATGAGGGTAGCTTCTAAGGTGTCTTCCCATTGCTCTGGTGATCACCATGTCCCGAACCTCGAATTGACCCGAACACCTCCAACGGTGGTGCTACCTACCTCTCAATGGTGGGATGGCACTACTTTAAAGGACATTTACACAGACGAATTCCTTAGGGTAGGTAGACGATTCTAGATACTTGCTCTAAATTCAAAACAAATCAAAAATACTTTTCACACCAACACATTTTCAAAAAGCTTTCGAAAACATTTTTCAAACACTCTTGAGGACCGATACAAGAGTCGAACTGAAATTTTCAAAGAAACTTTTTAAAACCCACAGTTGAAAAGCAAACAAACCATTTTTGAAAACACAATGAGCAAGTATCTAAGAGCCCATGGATAACCATGGATAGAAAGGGTGCTAACACCTTCCCTTTCTATAATCTACCTCCCGAACCGAGAGCAATCTCTATAAGGAATTTTTCTGTGCTTTTGTCCTTTCCATTTGGAGAAAATAAAAGACGGTGGCGACTCTTGCTTCCGCGACATTTCGCGAACCAGCGTTAAACAGTCAGTTCCAGATCCACCGATCACAGAACTGGCGACTCTGCTGGGGACTTAACTTAAAGTGAGGTGTACCTTAGGGTTAGTTCATAACTGTGTTTTCAATTGCTTTCCTTGTTTGCTTTAAATTGTGGGACTGTCTTGGGAGTTCTATAGATCCTAACCCGGATCTGGGGATACCTTCTTAGAAAGTAGCAACAAGGCTATGAGGGAACTGTGCGGGGTATACCGACATGGTTGAAACAGTCTGCTACGTTGATGTGGCACTTTGGTGTGTACCGGTAACCCTTGAGTTCAGTCAAGGAGAGTACGGGGCCTCCGCGTGGTGTCGTGAAGCATCAACAGACCTTAGGAACCTTAATTGAACTATCTTGGCCTCTTTAGGGTAGTGAGATAACTGACTTTGGTGCAGTCCGAGGTTGGTTGATACTCGATACTACACTCAATTGAGGGTTACTTTCCTGGAATATTTCGGTCGCCAGTTCAGTGGCTAAATCGAAACGATGAACAATGAAAGTAATCCCGTGATATTGGGACCCTTAGAACCCGGTTACTTCTAATAGGACATGTTGAACCCACCAACTTCAAGAGAGTAATACCCAGACCCCATGCTGGCCTGAACTCTAAGGTTTTCTCTTGTGTGACTTGTGTGCCTTCCAACTTGACTACTTGCATGCTTGTTATCTGACACTTGAGTTCCTTGCAGGTTTTGTTTATAGTCCTTAACTAGGACTCATAACAGGGTGTACTAACTACTTGCAGGTTCTGTTTATAGTCCTTAATTGGGACTCATGACAGGTTTTACTTGAGTTTCTTGCAGGTTTTGGTTTGCAGTCCTTAATTGGGACTCATAACAGGGCTACTCACATTACCCCATGCATACCATAACATCATACCATTGCATACAACTAATCCATTTCAAGGATCTCAAGGGCTTGTGATGTAGGTCATGGTGAATCAACTATCCCAGCAAGGGGCAAAGAGGATTTATTTTCCTCTAGACAAAGTTGTCAGGGGCTATGACCCACTTGATATGGTGAGCTTTGACACTTGAAGAAGGTTCCCCGAGCCAAGATTGTCAGGGGCTATGACCCACTGGATATGGTGAGCCTTTGAGCCTTGGAAGAAAGACTCTCAACAAATATGAAGTTCTTTCAATCAAGCTACCGGATCCAAATGCTAACAAATTTTCTTGTTTACCCTGCGAGGTCCTTGAAAACATTACATGCATGTCATACACATCATTGCATAACAGGTACCCTTGTTGCAGGTCACTTACCTTTCTCGTTGTTTATTTCAGCAATGGCTTCCCAACAAGATAACCAGGACCTTCTTGCTCAAGAGACTCGGTTTGGGGAAATCCTCCTGAATATATCCAAGGGGCAGGAGGAGCTAAGGACACTTCTCATGGAGACTTTGGTCAGGAACAGTGCTGAGGATGAACGGTTGAAACATCGGCAAGCTGAGGTGGATGCATTGAAAGTCCAGATGCTGGGGCAGGCGACTGTCATTCAAAGTTTAGCTCAAAGACAAGACGAGCTCGGGGTTCTCATCAACCAACTGCTTCAGGGCAACCAACTGGGACAAACGTCTAAGGGTAAAAAGCCATTCATCATTCAATCACCCTTGAGACAAGGAGATAAGGGGAGAGCTCCTCAAATGGCTTCAGCGCCGCAAATTCAGCATCAACCTCACCAGCTTCAGCCAGACAAGCCCAGGAGGCAATTCACCCAACTCAACATGTCGTTGTTCCAAGCTTTACAATGCCTGTTAAGATTGAACCTGATCACATTAAGGGCTCATCCCCGGAACCAGAACACAGCATCTCCTGTCTATGATCCCAATAAAAGGTGTGCCTACCACTCTGCCTGTCCAGGACATGATACAAACGAGTGTTGGGCTTTGAAAAACAAGATCCAGGACTTGATTGATGAAGGAGCACTGGAATTCACACAAGATGGACAGGCTGAATTTTTCTACCATCCTTCCAAGGCTCACCATTTGAAGTGACAAGCTCTGAGACTAGGAAACTTTTGTTCATTCGAATGTTCAAGTTGTGTTGTTCTTTGATTGTTCAAACATTTACTCATGTTATGTTAAACATTGTTATTTCATTAATGCATTACATATGTCCGTTTTGAAGTAAATATATTCGTATTCACTAAATGCAAATTATTTTCATATTTTTTCTGATGTCAACTCTTGATCTAAAATTCTAAGCCTCTTGAGGGAGGATGACGAAAAAGATACCACAATCTACAGTATGCTTTTGAACAGACCCCGCTGAGGAGGTACAGGCATTGTTTCAATCCCTAAACACTGGAGTTATAAGGATGATAATCCCTCGTCAACCCCTCTGAGCCAAAGAAGTAGGAGTTTTTTCTTTTCGAAATTCAAAACCCTTCATCATAACCTGGGGCAGGGTAGTCTCTCAGTTGATCCAAGTGCATAACGAATGGCACCAAAGAGGTCCTTACAAAACAACAAAAGACAGTGTTGGTTCCGAACAATCATAAGGATAGGCAATCATTATATCTAAAAAAAAACAAAAAAAACCCATTAAGTCAAAACCTATGAAGGAGACTTACAAAACTGGGACATCCTGCTGACTGTAATCACAAAAGAAACAGTTTAGGCAAAATTTAGGGACAACAAAAATCAAAGAAGAAAGAGGTCCTACAAACCCTCGACAAAAAAAAATGACTGCCTATCCAGAGTAAATCATCAAAATCCGAATCATCACTGGAAAATCAGAGCAAAGACTCAAACAAGGTCTAACGCACGATCAGCTGAGTTTAGGATTGAAGAACATCACGAAGAGCGGGTGGGTACAAATAATTTGAGCCTTTATCCTTTGTTTCTTAAACCGTGAACCAGGCCACGTTATAACCCTTAAAAATCCTAGCTGAAGCATGGGTTAGTTCGAAAGCATACTGTTACGAAAGGTATCCTGACTCCTTAAGGCCTACGGTAAATAAGGAGTTGACATCACGTTTTACAAACATTCATTTGTTTTATGAAAAAAGAATGCATTTTCAAAATCTTCAAGACAGACATAGGCTTTGCATTTTTACATAACTTTGTTTGCATATGACTTTTTGTTTGAACAACATAAAAGTTCGCACGACGAATGCCTAATGAACAGAAGTACCTCCAATCAAGGGGCAGACATGATCATGGTCTATCATCTGGGGCAGTCCAATCAAGATTCAGGGAATCTCTCAAAGGCCAAACAGCCTGGGGCAAATCTCCGCCTAAGTCACTTGGGGGCATTCCAGCAACAAATCTTGCACGATCAAACACCTTCTGGTGGCATGACAAAACACTTCTAACAGGGGCAGCACCCTGCATTCCGAAAGCGTGGACATAGTCGAAAAAATACTACGCACAATCAAAGACCCGCTAGGTTGACACACCTAGGCAAAAATAAGGGCTTCCCGGCGAACCAAAAGGGTTCGGGAAAAAATGAAGGGATGAAATGAAAAAATCTGCACACCCGGCAAGTCGAAAACCTGAAAAGGCGGCTTAGGCAAAAATGGGTATCCCGGTGGACTGAAAACCCGAAAGGGCGGTCCAGGCAAAAGTTAGGGATCAAAGCGTACGACTATGTCCAGTAATCTTGTCACCTACCAGAAGAAGGTTTGTCCATCAACAACTATCAGCACCTCACAGGTCTTCCTCTCCCACCTCAGAAACAGGGGCAACAATGGGTGGTCTAAGCGATCTAATTGTTCCGTCCACCAAGGTATCAAGGTAGGTTCAGCTGAAGAACATAACCAGTATATCATAATTCCCCAGAGAGTGGAACAGCAAATCAGTTCACTCTCCCCAAGCAAAGTTACAATTAAACCTTAAGGAAGTTGGGTATCCCCCGCATACCTCAATATTCCCCAGCAGCATATATATCCTTAACAAGCATCCCCGGCAGTCTTGGCCTAAAGATTGTTCCCTGGCGGTATATCAAATATTCAAAGGAGTCACTTCCCCGATGCAGTTCAAACTTCCCCAAGAGAGTCCAATCCAGTTTCCCCAGGAAAGTTGGAATCCATCTCCCCAAGTAGTAAGCTTATCCCCAGTAGATTCTGGAAGCTTATTCTCGCAGAGCACGAACGCGTCTCTCGACTTTATTCAAAGAGTTATTTCCTTACCAGGATATAACTGGGTTATCCTCAGCCAAAAGCCACGGAAAGATCGTCCTCGACGAAGTCTTCTTATCCCCAGCGAAGTCCATTAACACTTCCAATATAACCAGGGTATCCCCAGCAAGTTATTATCAACAGCTCAGCAAAGTACCACTCTCCCCAAAGAGTATTGCTTCCCAGCAAGATCGTTAGAATACTTCTCTCCCCGCAGAGTAATCCATTCGCCAAGCTCGTTCCCCAACGGAGTCATCTTCTTCTACCGGTATTCTTGCAACTATCATCCCCAGCGGAAGTAAAAGCTTATTCTTCAACATCAGCCCAGGAGTGACTTCCCGGCACCCGTCAAGGATTTACTTTCCTAGACAAATACATTCATAAACATCGCACTTCCATACATCATTATAGCATGCATAGACGCATCATATCTTACAAATCTCATTTATATTGAGAACATCATCGCATGATCCATATCATGCATGGCATATGACTGACCTTTACCTTCCAGGAAAGATTCAGTTAAATTCTCAATCACATTTCAAGACCTAGACCGGTTCAGTTAAATCGACTCCAAAGATTTCTTATCCAGTCAAAGGCCTTCTCTGGTCCAGTTAAATCGACCCCAAACACATTTTTCTGATAAAGACCCAGTTGAAGACATTCCAAGACCTAGACCGGTTCAGTTAAATCGACTCCAAAGATTTCTTATCCAGTCAAAGGCCTTCTCTGGTCCAGTTAAATCGACCCTAAACAGATTTTTCTGATAAAGACCCAGTTGAAGATATTCCAAGACCTAGACCGGTTCAGTTAAATCGACTCCAAAGATTTCTTATCCAGTCCAAGGCCTTCTCTAGTACAGTTAAATCGACCCCAAACAGATTTTTCTGATAAAGACCCAGTTGAAGACATTCCAAGACCTAGTCCGGTTCAGTTAAATCGACTCCAAAGATTTCTTATCCAGTCCAAGGCCTTCTCTAGTCCAGTTAAATCGACCCCAAACAGATTTTTCTGATAAAGACCCAGTTGAAGACATTCCAAGACCTAGACCGGTTCAGTTAAATCGACTCCAAAGATTTCTTATCCAGTCAAAGGCCTTCTCTAGTCCAGTTAAATAGACCCCAAACAGATTTTTCTGATAAAGACCCAGTTGAAGACATTCCAAGACCTAGACCGGTTCAGTTAAATCGACTCCAAAGATTTCTTATCCAGTCCAAGGCCTTCTCTAGTCCAGTTAAATCGACCCCAAACAGATTTTTCTGATAAAGACCCAGTTGAAGACATTTCAAGACCTAGACCGGTTCAGTTAATCGACCCTAAGATTTTCTGTTTCTTATCCAGTCAAAGGCCTTCTCTAGTCCAGCTAAATCAACCCCAAACAGATTTCCTGATAAAGACTTAGTAGAAGATACCCAAGGTTCTCTCAATGTTTGCTGTTAAGGTGGTAATCGCCTATGGTTCTCTCCCCGATACTGCGGAGGTGGTAATCCCAGATTTCGCTCAACGATTGCTGTTGAAGTTGAAGTTATCTAAGGTTCTCTCAATGTTTGCTGTTGAGGTGGTAATCGCCTATGGTTCTCTCCCCGATACTGCGGAGGTGGTAATCCCAGATTTCGCTCAACGATTGCTGTTGAAGTTGAAGTTATCCAAGGTTCTCTCAATGTTTGCTGTTGAGGTGGTAATCGCCTATGGTTCTCTCCCCGATACTGCGGAGGTGGTAATCCCAGATTTCGCTCAACGATTGCTGTTGAAGTTGAAGTTATCCAAGGTTCTCTCAATGTTTGCTGTTGAGGTGGTAATCGCCTATGGTTCTCTCCCCGATACTGCGGAGGTGGTAATCCCAGATTTCGCTCAACGATTGCTTTTGAAGTTGAAGTTATCCAAGGTTCTCTCAATGTTTGCTGTTGAGGTGATAATCGCCTATGGTTCTCTCCCCGATACTGCGGAGGTGGTAATCCCAGATTTCGCTCAACGATTGCTGTTGAAGTTGAAGTTATCCAAGGTTCTCTCAATGTTTGCTCTTGAGGTGGTAATCGCCTATGGTTCTCTCCCCGATACTGCGGAGGTGGTAATCCCAGATTTCGCTCAATGATTGTTGTTGAGGTTGAAATTATCCAAAATTCTCTCAATGATTTCTATTGAGGTTGTAGTCGACTATGGTTCTCTCCCCGATCCTGCGGAGGTGGTAATCCCAGATTTCGCTAAATGATTACTGTTGAAGTGAAGTTATCCCAAGATTATCTCAATGATTGCTGTTGAGGTTAAAGTCATCCAAGGTTCTCTCACCGTTCCTGTTGAGGTAGTAACCATCCCTGGTTCATTCATCATCATTTGAAGCTCCAGATTCAGCTCCTGTAACCAGTCAGGACACATCTATACAAAGCATCTGAAGACCAGATCCTGCAACATGTCAGGTACTCATTTTTCTCTTGCAGGTACGCAAGTTCTCGCTAAGGAATCTCTTATGCGATTGACATCCAGATGGCATCTATAAGCCCATCGCCCTATCCATCAATCTCCAAATGGAATCTATAAGCCCATTCCACCATCACACTGCTACTATGTGAGCGCAAATTTCTGGGCACTCTAGTGTTCAATCATCTTCCACCCTCGGATTACGAAAGGCACGTCAGCCAATCTGCATCCTCAGGTCTAAGAAGATTGAACAGGGGCAACTGTTGTACCCCAAAATTTTCCCTCCCATATTCTTCAAGAAATTGCCAAGTCATGCTTCAAAATTCCCCAAGGGTTGCACAGTTCAAGGGCCTCCTAAACAGTCAAAATTAGGGTTTTGGTTCTGATCAAGAAAATGAAGTTTCCAAGGGTCCAATCAAGCCCCACATGCCTACAAGCATGGTCAAGCATCCTCATACAAAGTTTCAAGACTTACAGCACAAAATTGCACAGTCAAAAACCCTAATTGCACTACAGTCAACTGTAGGGGCAAAATGGTCATTTGACAGTCAAAAGTTCAAATTTTTGGTCAACATCTCATTTTGAAGCCACAAACATCATTTGATCAATGCTTGATCATGATTCTCAAAGCTTGGCTCAAAAATCATCAAGATACAAAAGTTTCCATATTTGGACAGTTGAAAAAGTCAACTGTAAATTGACCAGGGCATAACTTTCACATGGATTATCAGAAAAATTCCATCCAAAGCTCATTTTGAAGATAAAGACATTTCTTACAACTCCTCTTCATACTTCAAGTCCAAGAAATGCTCTCACAAAAAGTTATCAATTTCAACATTATAGGTCATTTTCAAAAGTCAACAAAAAGGGACTTTAAGTCAAAGGCCATAACTTGAGATTGCTAAATCAAAATGACATGGGACCAAAGGCATTGGTTAGAGGACTCAAAGACCTTTCCAAAATGTCCAAGAACATGAGCAAAGCTTAAATATTGAGCAAGTTATGCCTTGTGGAAGTTGGGAAATTTTTGGATATTTTGAAAAGTCAACATTGATTCAAATGACCTAAAATGCTAATGGGCCTCTTTTTCTTCCACAATTCATCATCCAAGGCATGTGCACGACCATTTGGCCCAAAGGGAAGTTTTTATCATTTTTATTTTATTTATTTGAATTTTTAAATGCTAGAAATTCATTTAATTAATTAAAATATATAAAAAATACTAAACCTAGGTTTTTCAATCTTTTTATGCATGATATATACTTAATATTTCGTGCAAATCAGGTTAGGAAAGAATCAAAAGTGATTGGATGTGATTGAAGCTAAAAAAGCATGAAAAGATTTGGAAAATCATGGCATAAAAATCAAATATTGAATCCTTCAATTCATGGATTTTTGATCAAATTCTTAACCTAAATCATTCATACATATATAGGCAAGGAAACCCTCGTGCCTTTGGACTAGAAGCTGCGCCATACATAGAAAACCACACTTGAGTTTTTTGCTTGAAAATTGAAAACTGAAAACAGGGATACAAGGTGATTCAAGCCACGATACTTATTCCATTGGCTTGCTGAGGCTTCAGGGAAGGAATTTGGATCAAAACCACAAGCTTTCATACCCAGAAACGTGAGAACGATCTCACCCTGTACAGAAAAATTTCCATGTTCTTGCATCATGAATCATACGCTTTTAGTAATTTTTAACAATTGATTTATATTCATTGCTTAATTCTACAGCTAACTGTGTGGTTTAATTGTGTTTTTGTGCACCCTTGAAGATTTCACCATGAATACGTGCTAGGGTTTTCAGAACCTTGAATTAGGGTTTCTTAGTTAAGGAACAATTAGCATATGAGACCTAGGCCATTCAACTCAGCATGCTTGGACGGTCTAAAAACACACCTCGCGCCTAATTTATGAGGCCATGTGGCCTATTCGCTATTTTTTAGAAAGGTGTTTTTGGGGACGGTTCAAAACCGTTGCCCATTCTTTTTGTGTTTCAGGAAAAACAAAGGCGAGGAAGACGAAGATTAGGTGGCCATCAGTAATTGGTTTATTCAAATTCTCGCGCGAAAAAAAGCATTAGCGTTGGTTTTACTTTATTATATTTATTGTTTATATAATGAACAAAGAAAAGAAGCAGCACAGTTGGTCAGGCGTAGGCATGGTAATCTCTAGGACCTAGGTTCGAGCCCCAGGTCCCTCACCCTTTCCATGTTATTTTTCAATTAATGCTTATGTGCAGAGTCAACGCTAAGGACCACCATACGCTCCTCAATCAAGCCGTCCACGCGTACCATTGCACTCAATCAAGGGCCAGGATCTGAAGAGCATGGTAAACCCCAGTCAACGCACTCACACGCATCCTGGAAAGTCCACCAGGCCAGGGATAGTTGGGCCTAAAATGCTAAAGTCTCACCTCCTAATTTGGGGACAGACCTCCCTAGGTTTGCAAATTTCTCTTTATATTTTTTTTCATTTTTATTTTGATCTAATTATTATTTTTAATATATTCTTTAATTTAAATATTTTCACAATAATATAAAAAACATAAAAAAAAATCAGAAAAGACAAAATTTAAAATATATTTATTTAATTGATATTTTTTGTAAATAAAACCTTTATTAATTAATTAGTTTTAATCTAGGGTTAATCTTAATAATATTTTTTAATAAACTTAAAACTTGGTAGAATTAGGGTTTGTAATAATTTTTATCCTTTTTTCTTTTCTTTCATAATAATTAAATATTTCCTATTATTTCCATAAATTAAAATTGCATGTAAATAATTAGGTTAATTTAGGTTTAATTTTAATACTTTCTTAATAAACTAAAAAAACAATTAGAATTAGGGTTAGTATTTTAATTTCAATTAATCTTTTTCATTAAAATCATAAAATACAAAAATACCAAAAATAACTTCCTTTCATTTTAATTTTAATTAATTTAATCGTTTAATTTAATTTTGCAAAAAGGGTCCAACGTCCTCGTTTTTAATTCTTATTTAATTCGCATATGTATTTCTTTTTCTTTTAATTATTCATGTACCTCTCCCAAAGCCGTGTAATTTTAATCTTTCGCACTTTACTTTAATTATTTATTTTCTGTCAAATCGGGTCCTGGAAATTTTGGCGATGTGGACCCGCGCCTTTTGTAATAGTTTAGAATTTTACCTTTCCGCACTTTCTCAAACTGTTAAATAAATGCATGCAAGAATGAATGACAATAAATAAAAACAGACGCATAGATCACTTTGACAAAAGACAAAAATAAATGAAAACGACACACAAATCACACACCACCCCTAGGGTACGCCTCACTGTTGCCTTGCCTCGAAAGGTGATCGTCGAGTAGAGGATGTCTTAGTAAGTCCTCATGATCCGGGAACCTGGCATGAGGGTAGCTTCTAAGGTGTCTTCCCATTGCTCTGGTGATCACCATGTCCCGAACCTCGAATTGACCCGAACACCTCCAACGGTGGTGCTACCTACCTCTCAACGGTGGGATGGCACTACTTTAAAGGACATTTACACAGACGAATTCCTTAGGGTAGGTAGACGACTCTAGATACTTGCTCTAAATTCAAAACAAATCAAAAATACTTTTCACACCAACACATTTTCAAAAAGCTTTCGAAAGCATTTTTCAAACACTCTTGAGGACCGATACAAGAGTCGAACTGAAATTTTCAAAGAAACTTTTTAAAACCCACAGTTGAAAAGCAAACAAACCATTTTTGAAAACACAATGAGCAAGTATCTAAGAGCCCATGGATAACCATGGATAGAAAGGGTGCTAACACCTTCCCTTTCTATAATCTACCTCCCGAACCGAGAGCAATCTCTTTAAGGAATTTTTCTGTGCTTTTGTCCTTTCCATTTGGAGAAAATAAAAGACGGTGGCGACTCTTGCTTCCGCGACATTTCGCGAACCAGCGTTAAACAGTCAGTTCCAGATCCACCGATCACACTTAACATATATAATTTTTCATTTAACTTGTTTCTGAAGACCCATTTAGTTCCAATCACATGAGTTCATTTAGGTCTTGGCACAAGATCCCATACATCATTGATGAATAATTGATTCAGATCTTCTTGCATAGTAAGAATCCATTCAGTGTCCAGAAGCGCTTCATATATAGATGTAGGCTCTATAAGGGATACCAAACCTAGAAGAATCTCTTCAGAAGGTTTGAAAGAGGATCTAGTTCTAACCGGTTCAGATCTATCACCCAGAATCAATTCCTCGGAGTGCGAGGATCTAGATTTGTGCTTCCTCAGAGGGGTCTAAGCTTCAACAACTTCTGGTTGGGATTCTTCTGGATATTTCTTCTTAGGATCCTTATTAGCAACATCATCATCTTTTGGGTCTGAAAAGGTGTTGTCCATATTTGCAAACCTTTCAACTAGCTTTGACTTTTTAGGGTCAAGCTTATCATCGAATCTAACATGAATAGATTCCTCAACAATAAGAGTTTTAGTGTTATAGACTATGTAGCCTTTTGAGCGTTTATAGTATCCTAACAAGATACACTTTTGTGCTTTAGAATAAAACTTGTTAAGATTCTCTTTAGTTTTCAACATAAAACAATCACATCCAAAAGGATGAAAGTATGAAATATCGGATTTTATGTTCTTCCATAATTCATAAGAAGTCTTACCCAGAATAAGTCTTATAGAGACTTTGTTTTGAGTGTAACTTATTATGTTGATTGCCTCTTCCCATAAATACTTTGTCATGTTAGTCTCGTTGATCATGGTTCTGGATATTTCTTGCAAAGTCCTATTCTTACTCTCTACAACTCCATTTTGCCGTGGAGTTCTAGGGCATGAGAAATCATGGGAAATTCCATTTTCATCAAAAGCTTTTAAAAGTTTTTATTTTCAAATTTTCCACCATGATCATTCATGAATTTGACAGTTATGAGATTCATCTCATTTTTTACTTGAGTGCAGAAGGTAGAAAACAAAAAATGTGACTCATCCTTGTGTTTAAGAAACTTAACCCAGATCCAACGACTATAGCCATCAACAATGACTAATCCATACTTCTTTCCATTGACAGAAGCAATTTTCACTGGTCCAAACAAGTCAATGTGTAGAAGCTCCAAAGGTCTAGAAGTAGAACCGACATTTTTTGCTTTAACATATGTTTTTGAAAACTTACCCTTCTGACACACTTCACAAAGAGCTTCTGAAGAGAAATTTAACTTTGGAAGGCCTCTTACAAGATCAAGCTTATTTAGCTGATATTTTTATCATGCTAACATGGCCCAATCATTGATGCCATATCCATTGCTCTTCATTAATAAAAAGAAGACATTTTACGTTTTTCTATTTAAGATCAGAAAATATAATCTTGTAGATACTGTTCTTCCTTTTTCCATTAAAGGGGATTGAACCATCTTTTTGACTAACTGTCTTATAATACTTTTGATTAAAGATTATATCATAACCATTGTCACATAGTTGACTTATTGACAATAAGTTATGCATCAATCCATCAAAAAGTAAAACATTATTAATAGAAGGGAGAGAGTTGTTACCAATTGTTCTGAAGCCCAGTATCTTCCCTTTCTGATCACCTTCAAAACCTATGAAGCATCCAGGCTTAAGTTCCAGGCTTTGGAACATATGCCTTCTTCCTATTGTAATGCCCCAATTGATTTAATTAATTATTTGTAGTTAATTTGTATGACGGTGTGTGTTATTTTGTGTTTTAGTGTGTTTGGGGACCCTTTGGTGTAAGGTGATAACCTTAGAAATTATAAATAGAGGTGTTAGGGGTGTGTGTGCAATTGTGTAGAAATATAGGGGTGGTGGGAGAATGTTGTTACTAGTATTATTTAAATTATAATTTTACATGGATTAAATAATGTTAGTAATAATAAGATTAAATAATTAATTGGTTTTGATTTTATTTATTTTAATTAGTTGAGAATAATAATAATAATAAGAAAATAATAAGATAAATTAGGGAATTGGGAGGTAAAACCAACAATACGTGAAAAGAGAAGAGGAAGAGAGCCATGGCTTGAGAAAGAAGAGGCAAGAACTCCATTGTTATAGGTGAAAAGAGATTTTACTAGGAATACCAAGGTAAGGGTGGGGTTCCAATTTTCTAAGGGATTGTATAATAATATGTAGGTTGGGATTATGAATGGCCATGGTTGAATTGTCTCTATTTATATTTATGATTATCTCTTCTTGTGTTTGAATCAAATTGATGAATGGTAATATGTGTAAGAACAAGAAGTGTTTCTACACCTGGTCTTAAGATTTTGATGATAACTTTACATGTTATCTTAGAGAACAATTGTATACACTAATGGTTTCATTCTAGTGTGTAGCTGCTGCTATAATGTTTTGACTCTAGTATCAAGGCATGTGACGTCATCAGGTTCTGAACATACACTACTGGAAGAAAACATATGGTTACATGTTACATTTGAAGTCAAGATTCTAAATACATCTTCTGCAACGTGTCTTAGGAACGTTAGTATAAGAGGTTCTGATTTTGAATTTATGGTTAAGCTTTGGAGGCCTTCTAAAGCTTTGCTTCTATGTGTTACAAAGTTCTGAAGATTATAAAGACGAGGTTCTGCTGAACAATTTCTGATGATCTGAAGAAAAGCAAGTTCTTACAACCAAATACTGAAGACTCTAAAGATAAGGTTCTGATAGGATAAGTTCTGAAGACTCCAACACTTAAGTTCTAAGACTTAAGAGTAAATATTCTACAACAAGCTTCAACATTCAACATTTAAATATCTGAAGCCTTTGATGATAATAAGAAGTTCAAAATAGTTAATGTGTGATGTTGTACAAAAGGTACATAAAGTGTATGTGACCTCTACCTTCTAGGGTGGTGCAAGGATAGTCCTTTATACTGTATTGTCAACCACTCTCATTGTGACTGTTGGGAACAAATAGTTGGATTTACAACTATGTTTCTTTACTTAACAGATCTCTGTTTACAAGCTTAATAGACTAACATTATTCATAAAAAAGGTGGAAAGCTATCATTGAACAATGACAGGATACAAAAATATTATTTTATACTGTCTAAACTCTTACACCTTATTCTATCCGTTGGGAACTAACCGTTGGTGCATGAAACGTCTTTGATATCCTTACAACGTCTCTCTCTTTCAAGGATATAAAATAAGATCAAAGATTTGAATAAAAGTTGTCGTTAGCCATCAAGCTAAAATGTTGTGGATGCTGAAGATGTTAAAGCTGCAATGCTACATATTTTGAAGACCACTATAGAAGAGAAAAGAAAGAAAGAAGATTTCAACAAGATGTTATTTAACTACCATCATATACATCTTGGATGAAACAGAAGAAGCAAGGAGTTGTTGCTCGTAGCTTTCTCAATGGAGAAGAAGATTCTACAAGATGCTAACCAACTATCATCATATACATCTTGGTAGATCTCAGAAGAAGCAAGGAGTTGTTGCTCGGAAATTTCTCAATGAAGAAGAAGAAGACTACAAGATGCTACTCAACTTCCGATCATATCATCTTTGTAGAACATTGTAATGAACACAAGAGTTGTTGCTCGTATTGTGTTTCAATTCGAATCTCTTCATGTAAATTGTTTTAACACTTGAGTTGTTGCTCGGAAAAGTGTTAAACATTATGTACTTAAATCTTTTGTGTAATCTGATTATAAGAAGCAAACATGTAAACACAGAAACATTATCAACTGTTGTTGATTGAATCCTTGAGAGACTGAGTGAAGGTCTAATCTCAAGAAGATAATGGCTGCGGTCATTATAGGAAATCCTGATAAGAGATCTTGCGGGATCAGATTCTGTTGGGTCAATGGTAGTCATATCTCAAAGGGGACCGAGTGAAGGTCAGAATCCTATGAGATCACTTATGGATATCATTATGGGAAATCCTGGTAGATGATCTTGAGGGATCTGATTTTATTGGTTCAATGAATGTTATATCCGGTTGGATCACTGAACGCATCACTGTGTGTTAGTCACTAGCCGCTGCTCGTGCATTTGTAATCAGTTTGGTTATAGTGGATTAAGTCCTTGGATAAGCGAAATCATCCGTGAGGGGGTGAACAGGAGTAACCTAGTTAACGGCGAACCTGGATAAATCACTTGTGCCCTTTTCTCTTTATTGTCTTTATCTCTATTATCATTTGAGTGATTAGAATTTCTAAAGGGGGGAGGGGGTGTTTTCTATGAACATAATTCAAACCCCCCTTTCTTGTGTTTTATCTACCTTCAATTGGTATCAGAGCCCGACTTTGTTATTGATTCAAGAATCAAACACTTAACCGTGTAAAGAGATCCAGTAAGAGAAAATTCTATAGCTTCCTGTTACTCAAATGATAGAAATATTTTATGATTCAAAACCCGTTCTGTAGAGGATTCAAAACTTTGGGCAAGAATAAAAAAATGAAGACAAAATTCCTGAAACAAGTTCTCAGGATTCTGAAGGCTCAAGTACCCGATGCAAATGGATTTCATCTTCTCAAACAACATAAGCTCTCCATCAGAAGCAAAGTTCAACAATCAGAACTTCAACTCATCAACTGAAGTTGTCATCCAAATGACAAAATGCTGCAATGGATCTAATCAACCTTATATCAGGAAGATCCATCAAGAATTCTAAGAAGAATAAAGCTTCTCAAATATGCACTCCAAAAACCAGAAGGAGGAGTCGCCTGAAAGCTTTGAATAAGTGTTGCGCAGAAGAATATTATGTTCAGAAAATGTTCAGGATCACCGGAAGAATTGGGAGTTAAGAGGAGAAAATTCCATCCACCAGAAGTCAAAACAACTTAGAAATATGTGGAAACTCTTTCAGAATCTGAAGAAGATAAAATAACTACTGAAGAACAAGAAGTGAAGAAATCAGAAGATGATCATCCAGGAGCTTCTCTTCAAGGCATATCTACTTAAAGATATCTGCACAATGGAAGTCTAGCAGAAGTGAAGAATCATAAACTTAAAACGGAACTCTAGACTGATCAACTCTAGACGAAGAAGTGGCAAGCTCTCAGAAGTACAAATGGAATAAAATTTCGTGACCTTCAAAGAATATCTTAAGAAGTATCTAGAATCAGACTTATAAAGCGTCAACAGGTGTTATCTAAACTCTATCTCTTATATTTTTTTATTATTGAAAAGACTATTTAGATTAGAAAATTATATGTGTTGTCTCTTCATTTCTCTGTAGTATGTCACATCATGTGCTATATCATCTTCTTGAAAATATGTATATGTCATCATTACTTTCTGTGATCGGTGGATCTGGAACTGACTGTTTAACGCTGGTTCGCGAAATGTCGCGGAAGCAAGAGTCGCCACCGTCTTTTATTTTCTCCAAATGGAAAGGACAAAAGCACAGAAAAATTCCTTATTGAGATTTGCTCTCGGTTCGGGAGGTAGATTTATAGAAAGGGAAGGTGTTAGCACCCTTTCTATCCATGGTTATCCACGGGCTCTTAGATACTTGCTCATTTGTGTTTTCAAAAATGTTTGTTTGCTTTTCAACTGTGGGTTTAAAAAAGTTTCGTTTAAAATTTCAGTTCGACTCTTGTGTCGGTGTGAAAAGAAGTTTTTGTTTTGTTTTGAATTAGAGCAAGTATCTACGAGTCATCTACCTACCCTAAGGAATTCGTCTGTGTAAATGTCCTTAAAGTAGTGCCATCCCACCATTGAGAGGTAGGTAGCACCACCATTGGAGGTGTTCGGGTCAATTCGAGGGTTCGGGACATTGTGGTCACCAGAGCAATAGGAAGACACCTTAGAAGCTACCCCTATGCCATGTTCATGGACATGAGGACTTACTAAAACATCCTCTACTCGACGACCACGTTTCGAGGAGCAAGGCAACAATGAGGCGTACCCTAGGGGTGGTGTGTGATTTGTGTGTCTTTTTCAGTTTATATTTGTCTTGTTCATGCATTGGTGATCTACGCTTTGTTTTTATTTTTTGACATTCAAACTTTCATGTGGTTATTAACATTTAAAAGATGCGGGAATATAAAAGTTCTACGCTATTACAAAGGCGCGGGTCTACATCGCCAAATTAATCCAAGACCCGATTTGAAATAAATAAAATGCGGAAAGTAAATACCCTAATTAATCTATTCCAAGGCTTTGGGGCAAGTACATAAAATTAAAAAAAAGGGAAATAAAAGTAAATGTGCGAAAAGAAATAAACTCGAGAGTGCGAGGGCGTTGGACCCTTTTAAAGAAATTAAATTACAATTATAAATTAATTAAGTTAAATAAAGGCAAGGACTTATTTTTGGAGTTTTTTGTATTTATGGAATTTAAGGAGAATTAAATTGGAATTAAAAATTAATTAAACCCTAATTCTAAACATTTTTTTTAATTATTAAAGAAAAAAATTCAAGTTTGACCTAATTTACATTAATTATTTACATGGCATATTTATTTACAAAAAAAGTAATTAATAATTAAATATGGTGAAAAAGGAAAAAAAAGAATAAAAGTACAAAAACCCTAATTTCTACATTTTTTAGTTTATTCAAGAAATATTTAAAATTAAACCTAAAGTTAAAACTAAATTAATTATTACATTTATTTACAAAATAAAACATTAGTAAATTAAATAATAAAATATATTTTTATTTTTTGACTTTCTGATTTTTTTTTGGTATTTTTATATTAAAAAGATTAATTTTATGGAATTAAATAAAACAAAGATATAATTAAAATAAATAATAGAAAAGAATAAAAATAGAGAAAAGAAGGCAAACATGGGGGGTTTGTTGACCCTTTTAGAGGTATTTTCCAAGCAATTTTGGCCCATTTGAAGGAGGCCTGGTTGACTTTTGATGGTCACGTGTAGACCCCTGGACTGAGGTGCATGATGGAACTCATATCTTGGCTTTTGGATTGATCTCAGGAGACATGTGGCAAGCACCAGCGCTGGATGTTTGGTGGACTTCTGGACATGTTGAGTACCTAATCACGTTATTAGAAAAAATAGAAGGAAATATGGGGGACCTGGGGATCGAACCCAGGTCCCATTGATTGCATGACAACACATTAACCACTCAGCCAAGCGCGTTGGTTTTTATGTATACTGAACAATAAGCATTATATTTGAAAAGGCCACGTTATGCTGAACCACAAAAAAGCGCGCTATCATTCAAATGTCCCAATAGCAATAGGCCACGTTAGCATCTTCTCCGTTTTTCCTGCAAACAGAAAAGAGATAGCGGGGGTTTTAAACCCCCACTAAGTATACCCTGCGAAAAATAGCGATTAGAATATCATTGATCATAAATTGAGTGCGATATGATGAGTGGATTCGTCTGAGGGTCACGAGTTCAATGGTATAGGCCTTGCTGTCCAATTTTTCCATATGAACAAATCCCCAATTTCAAGCTTGTGAAAACCTAGAAAATTTCCATGGCAGATTCTCGTACAGGGCACGTTAGTTCAATTAAAAGATACCAAAAGCTTTAGAATGCTTATGTTAGTGCAAAACAACAAGAAAAATGCATGAATGATACGTATAAATCAAAACACGAATGTGAGAAATATTAAGAACAAGGCGGCTTCATTCTACCAATTCTGTGTGTATGGAGGCTTGAAACGTATTGGGTTATGATCAGAGAGGTCCCAGCAAGCTTTTGAGATACTTTCCACACCTTGAAATGCCTTCAAACTATGAAAACAGATTTGGAGTTTTTTAAGAAAAAGTGAGTTTGTGTTCTCAGGTTCTAGCGCAGCATTCAGATTCTCCTTGATTAGGTTTGCATTGTGTATGTATATGGGACGAATTAGGGTAGAAATTTGAGTCCATAAACCTTTGCATTGATGAATCAAATATTTGATTTTTAATATAATCTTTTCAATCTTTTTTCATGCCTTTTTGATACCAATCATGGCCAAATCTTTCCATATTAGTGATGCACGAAATCTTGAGGTTTTATGGAGAGAATATGCTGCAAAAAGGGATTGGAAAACATGTGTTTAGTATTTTTGTCATATTTTATTTAATTAAATGAATTAATGGTGATAAAAATTCAAATAAATAATAAAGAATGATGAAATAACTCCCCTTTGGGTCAATGGGTCGTGCATAGCTTTTGGGTGATGATTCTTGGAAGAAATTGAGGCCCATTAGCAATTTTGAGGCATTTGAAGCAAAGTTGACTTTTCAAAATTCCCAAAAATTTCCCAACTTCCACAAGGCATATCTTGCTCACGTTTTAAGCTTTGATCATGTTCTTGGACATTTTGGAAAGGTCTTGAAGTTCTCTAACTAATGCCTTTTGTCCCATGTCATTTTGATTTACCAATCTCAAGTTATGGTCTTTGACTTAAAGTGCCTTTTTGTTAACTTTTGAAAATGACCTATAATGTTGAGATTGATAACTTTTTGTGAGAGTATTTCTTGGACTTGAAGTGTGAAGAGGAGTTGTAGGAAATGTCTTTCTCTTCAAAATGAGCTTTGGATGGAATTTTTCTGATAAACCATGTGGAAGTTATGCCTTGGTCAAGTTACAATTGACTTTTTCAACTGTCCAAATATGGAAACTTTTGCATCTTGAGACTTTTTGAGCCATGCCTTGAGAATCATGATCAAGAATTGATCAAATGATGTTTGTGGCTTCAAAATAAGATGTTGACCAAAAATTTGAACTTTTGACTGTCAAATGACCATTTTGCCCCTGCAGTTGACTGTTGAGCAATTAGGGCATTTGACTGTGCAATTTTGTACTGTGAGTCTTGAAACTTGACATGAGGATACTTGACAATGTTTATAGGCATGTGGGACTTGATTGGACCCTTGAAAACTTCAATTTCTTTGCCAGAACCAAAACCCTAGTTTTTGACTGTTAGGAGGCCTTTGAACTATGCAACCCTTGGGGAGATTTTGAAGCATGTTCTTTGCAAATCTTGAAGAATATGGGAGGGCAAATTTTGTGGTACAACACTTTCCTTGCATACACGTTTCTTAAATTACCTTTATATGTCTTGTGAATAATCTTCCCCTCTTTCATCGCTTCCCTAGTTTCTAGTCCAAACCCTAATCTCCTAAAATCAGTTATGAACTCTCAGAACAAAATTGCTCATGAAAGGCTCTCTCCTCCTAATAGCTAACATTTTCCTCATCTTCTCTTCTTATCACAAGGGAATGATCAAGAAAGTATATAATAATAACTATATGATGCTTCTGAAGTTACTCTAACTATAAATTTGGACTCGTTAAAATTTCTTTGTGAACCCTTAATATATTTTCAAAACATCAAGGATAATGGCTTTGATCTTTTGACTGATGTTACAAACCAAGGGTGGGAAAACTACTTCAACCTTCTCAATGGACCCGTTCTTCCTCACCTTGTGAAATACTTCTGGCTACATGAAAAGTCATTAACCTTCCAAGTGAAGGTAGATAAAACACAAGAAATGGGGGGTTTGAATTGTGTTCATAGAAAACATCCTCCTTTAGAAATTCTTTGCACTAAAATGACAATATCTATAAAGACAATGAAGAGAAAAATACACAGGTATTTTATCCAAGTTCACCATTAACTAGGCTACTTCTATCCATCCTCGCAAGGATGATTTCGCCTTATCCAAGGATATAATCAATTATAACCAAACTTATTACAATTGCATGGGAAACCGCCGGTGACTAACACACAATGACACATTATCCAACCGGATATAACGTTAATTAACCCAATAGAATCTGATCCCTCAAGATATCCTACTAGGATTTCCTTGCAATGATATCCATCAGGGATCTTATAAGAGTCCGACCTTCACTCGGTCCTCTTTGAGATATGACTACCATTTACCCAATAGAATCTGATCCTGTAGAATCTCCTATCAGGATTTCCCATAATGACCAACAACCATTATCTTCTTAAGATTAGACCTTCACCCAGTCTCTCAAGGAAACTTTCAATGATATGTTCAGTGATCCAACCGAATATCACAATCATTGACCCAATAGAATCTGATCACTTAAGATCTTCTATTGAGATTTCCCATAATGACCATAAACCATTATCTTCTTGAGACCTGACCTTCACTCAGTCTCTCAAGAAATCAATCAAAAACTATTGATGGGGTTTCTGTGTTTACATGTTTGCTTCTTCTAATAAGATCGTACAAAACATTTAAGCACGTGAGAGTGGTTGTCAATATAATATAAAGGACTGTCCTTACGCCACCCTAAAGGGTAGAGGTCACAAACACTTTATGTACCATTTACACAACATCACACGTTAACCATTTGAAGTTTTATTCTTATCTTCAGAGGATTCAGATGTTTGAATGTTGAACGTTGAATATTATTGTAGAAGAATATTTCTTAAGCCTTAGAATCTAATTCTTGGAGTCTTCATAACTTGTCACACAAAACCTTGTTCTTCAGAGTCTTCAGCACTTGGTTGTAAGAACTTGATTTTCTTTAGATCATCAGAACTTGTTTAGCAGAACCTCGTCTTCATAATCTTCTGAACTTGAAACACAGAGGTAAAGCTTTAGAAGGCCTCCAAAGCTAAACCACAAAGTCATGCGCATAACTTCTTGTACTAATGTTCCTTAGACACATTGCAGAAGATTAGTTTAGAACCTTGACTTTAACGAAACATCTAACCACCTGTTTTCTTCAAGAGTGTATGTTCAGAGCCTGATGATGTCACACGCCTTGTACCAGAGTCAAAACATTATAGCATCAACTACACACTAGACAAAACCATTAGTGTATACAATTATTCTCTAAGATAACATGTAAAGTTATCATCAAAATCTCAAGGCCAGATGTAGGAAACACTTCTTGTTCTTACAATCTCCCCCTGTTTGATGATGACAAAACCATGTACTTTGATAGAACAATTTATACGTGGTAACCACCATAACCGACAAATTCAGAGTTAAGGTCACATCTCCCCTTGAATCTGTTAAACCTAAAAATTCGTTTAAGCTTGTTCATAGTTTCCCTCTGAGCCCAAGACTCACAAAATAAATTTTGAGTATTAGAACATAGAATAGAAAAGTAACACATTGCTAAAATAACTCATCAGAATCTGACTAGAAAGCCTGGTCTTCATCTCAAAACCTGGTTTCTATCAGTACTTGATAAAGAATCAAAACTTGATTTGAGCCTGATTAAATAATGCCACACATTATGTATCAGCGCTTATGTACCCTGATTCTAATTTCATAATCAAAACGCTATACTTCTCAAGCATAAATGTTTGATTTGATATTTTCCATTGTATCAAACATTCAGACAGTTCACCACTTCTGAATAGAGCATATGTTGCTTAAGCACACGTATCAAAGCACAAATTCTGAGTGGCATCTCTGTATGAGAGCATGCATAAGAATGTTGACTTGTCTTCCTTTCAGGAGAGCATTGCTTTTGAGTTTTGAGTATGAATTTCATTCTTTCAGAAAGTTAACAACTTCTGAATACTATGATATCAAGCAAGATTACCTTACTTTCAGTAAGTTTATAACTTCTGAATTGTATTTGGTACATCTGTTTGAATATTCATATATTCACAAAGATGTATAACATCTTCTATATAAAATCGTAGTTGATTTCATCCATAAGATTTTCAACCTTAGCATCAGGATCTTCATCTTCAACCTGTCTTAGAACACTTGGTGAACTTGTTTAGAGTTCCAAGATTGAAACATCAAACAAACAAACAGTTAGTACAATAGTATTATATATGTTTGTTATATGTTATCAAAATCATCATTTTACTTTCCCCCCCTTTGTCAGAAATCAAAAAGGTGATAAGGAGACATGGAAATGAACTTTGAAGAAAAACATATTCAAGCCAGAAAATTGTTTGGATAAAAGTTAATTTAAGTCCTGTCTTTAAACATGAGATTCTTAAAAGAAATGATTGGTAAGACTTTTAAGGAAATATTGATTTAGCACACATATATCTAATACACTTATGTAAAAAAATTAACTTATTGATTAAATAGAAAAATAATTGAGATACCAGTTGGAAGAAATAGAGGGAATAGAGAAAAATATATTTCAGAACAAATTAATTATAAAATTAGAACTGTTAATAAAGATAGAGAACATTTAAATAGAGAATGTAAATAACACAGGAAACATAATTCATTAATTGAAAGATAAGTACAAACAAATAGGGAAAACAGGCTAGAGCAAACAGACACAAGGAAACTTAAACACTAAGCAAGCATCATTCAACCCTTGAAGACTTCACACTTTTTCTTCACCAGACCATTTTCAGAACTAGTTCTTAGGGTACCCAAAAAGAATCCTTCTCTAAAAAATATTTCATATGGAGCTATTTCATATGATCATGATTCCTCAAGGAAAGTCCTCAAACCATCAAAAGTCAAGAATTGCCAAATTAGGGTTTCCTTAGGAGAAGTCAACTAAACTTTGACCAAATATAACTTTCACATACATCATCAACTTTTCCATAACCAAAGCCAATTTTGAAGGAAATTCAATTCTATACAACTTTGTATTTATGCTCAAGTCCAAAAAAATGCTTCATTTGAAAGATATGAGCTAATACATTACATGTCATTTCCAAAAGTCAACAAAAAGACACTTTTTGTCAAGGCAACTTACATCAAGATAATGTCTCCAAATGCAAAAATGATCAAAAGAGAAGTTGTAGAGGATATATTGGGATTTTCAAAAAGTCCAAGATCACATTCAAAATATGAAAATTGAGCAAGTTATAAGTTGCACAAGTTGGGAAATTTTGAAGAAATGCATGAAATGCAAAATGTACAAACTTGAAATTTTGGATTTATGGTCTAACTTTTTGGGTTTCAAACATGCCCATGGCCTTATGAGAGACTCCTAAGCTCACTTATATCTTGTCTTGTGTTTTATTATTATTTTATTTATATTTATTTTATTTCTATTCAAATAAATTCAAAATAAATAAATAAAATAGAAAAACCTTTGGGCCAAGCGCATGATGGACTTTCTTAAGGCCCAATACAGCTCATGCTAGCATGTTAGAACATGCCAAAACCGTGCAAGCTT
Source organism: Vicia faba (assembly GCA_948472305.1). Taxonomy (NCBI): domain Eukaryota; kingdom Viridiplantae; phylum Streptophyta; class Magnoliopsida; order Fabales; family Fabaceae; genus Vicia; species Vicia faba. The sequence goes on along the minus strand of CATIWC010002592.1, from coordinate 256,592 downwards.
AAAAATGGCAAGGAAAATCTCAAAATTTGGAAAGTTTTAAACATGTTTGATCTTGTTTGATTAGAGATATCATGGCTTGATTTCATTCCATCTTCAATGAGCCATTTGTTTCCTCTATATAAAGGCAAGCCAAGAAGATGCAAAGACACAGATGCCTACCTCAAGAAACTAGCAAAAACTCCAAATTTTCTCAAAACCCTCGAGCTTCAAAACTCTCTCTACAAGCCCTCTCATCCTAAAGTTCAGATCCTATTCCCTTCCTAGAATATTGAAAGGTAAATTTGGACCAGTTTCCATGACCCAAAATGCATGAGAATGGCATATAATGCATCTCCGGTCATATAACGTTGTGATTTCCATATCTTAAATTTTGTGTTGTTTTAAATATTATTGTCATTGCTAACGTATTCATGAGTTGCTTCTGAACAGATTTAGATCACCAACTTCATCCCATGCACGCAGGTTTAGCAAACACCATGTTTGCCTCCGATTGGTGTGACCTGGTTTGAAACACATGATGTAGGGGTTTTTAGCCCAAAATAAGGCTGGATTTGGAATCAGGAGGTTTGAATTAGGGGGGTAGCATGTATTTCTGCATTTAAATCTAACGTTTTTGCAGGTTCTGGATTTTGACTTGCCAGAGAAGACGATCGAAGCTAGGGCTCCAGAGCTTCTCCAGCTATATGTTTCGTTCATTGTTTTTGTTATTTTTGTTTGTTTTAGATACTAAATGAAATGACCTCCCCAGCGACAAGCGAGTGTGTGACTAAGGCTTTGGTGCGCCAGGGCTGGGGTTCGATCCCTGCCTCTGGCATTTTATTTTTCAACATTTTCTTTGCATATCAGGTACAAGAAATCCTAGCGCGCATATCATGGGCCTCGTACCATCACCATCAGATCTCATCAAGCCAATATCCAATGCCTCAGATCTGACGTGTGCACCGTGAGTTCCCTGGAGCCAGCCATGCATGATCATCACAGGCGCACGGGCTCTTTGTTTTAGGCCTAACGCAATATGCTTCTCACACCCTCAATTCCCCTTTTCACATCAGGCCCATTTAATTTCATTTTTTTGTTTTAATTAATTATTTCTTTTTAATCATTTTTATTTAATCAGAAAAAAAATCATAAAATCATAAAAAAATTAAATTTAGGTTTTAATACATTAATTTAATTTTTATAAATAGAAATTAATTAATTTAATCACACTTTTTTTATTTTTAATGATTAACTAATAAATTAATTAGATTAGGTTTTATTTTACACTTCAAATATTTTTCTAAACAAAAAAAACACCAAAAATATTTTCTAACACTTAGAATTTTTTAGGTCTTAAATATCTTTACCTCTTCACCAACCCGCGCGTTTGTTTATTTTTTTCGCATTAATATAATTATGTAACTACTCAAAAGTTTGTAATAGATAATTATGGTTTATTGCTTTCCTCCCCAATTTTTATGGCTTGTAATTCCCAATCCCCGAAGCATTGTAATAGCACATATTATTTCCCGCATTTTTACTTTTTGCACTTGTATTTATTTAACTGTATAGTAATTAGGCGTGCATGGCAAGACTTAAAAACAAACATTAGAAAATCTAATCTCAAGACAAATAACTGAAATAAAAACACTTCACACACGTGCACCTCTAGGGTGGCCCTCACTTGTTGCCTCAGATTTAAACAGTCATGTCCCTTGAACGTGGGATGTTTTAGCAAAGATCCTTCGGATAAAAGATCGTAGTCCCTCGATGACCCTTCGATGCTGCCTTGGTAAAAGATCTTAATCCCTTATGATAGTTTTTAAAGCGTCCTGCAAGTTGCTTTGTGACTGTACGATGACCCACGCCCGTCCCTCAAACATCCAATGATAGGGCTTCCTACTAACTAATGGTAGGACAACACTATCTAAAGGAAAGGACGAAAAGAAGAAAGACTTTTTGAGTAGATAGATAGCTCATAGTCGCTTGCTCATAAAAAAAACTATTTCTCACACATACACTCTCTTTTCTAAAAAATTTTAAAAGACAACACTTTGTATGCATTCTCAATAATACGAGAATCATTACAAAGTTTTTCACACTTAGGCATTTTTCAAAATATTTTTAAACACACAAACACAAAGCGTTTTCAAAAGTGAGCTAGCGATTAAGAGCCCGTAGATAACTACGGATGAAAAGGGTGCTAACACCTTCCCTTTTCATAACCTACCCCCCTTACTTTTCATAACCTACCCCCCTTACTCAGAAAATTCTCAAAGGTCATTCCTGTTCTTTTCACCCTTTCCTTCATTGGATAAAAAAAGTCGATGGCGACTCTTGCTATCCGTAACATTTGTGATAAAACACAAAATCTAAAAGTCAGTACTCCCACCGTATTATACATGCATCCCTATTTCTGAAGATAACAATTGATATACAAGAAGTTATCATGATACAAGAAGGATAACTATAATGAGGGGTTTGAACTAATCAACCTATCTTAACATGCATGATAAAGGTTTAAGGTAAAGTATTTTCTTGATTGTTTTAATCAAACTTCCTAATAAATTCCTTAATCAAGTTATTGAATTCCATTTATTTTGTAATAAACTCTTTAACTATTTCTTGTTCCTTCTGCATCTCCTCTGAAGTTCTGGTATGAAAGAACTCAGATGTCCTATGACATGTTGCGATATCTGATCCGAAATAAACAAACATGCAAGGTATCAACAATAAAACAGTACTGAAAAGCATAAACAACACACAAGAATTATTAACCCAGTTCAGAGAAACTCTCCTACTATGGGGACATACCAAGCTAGGGACAAATCCACTCAAATAATATTAATTCATAGACCCTACAACAAACCTCCAATTTACAGCCTAATCACTTAGTCACTACCCTTGCTAAATTTCTATCTAAGACTCACCTAGATATGAGGACCTCCTCAATTCCTCTTTAATCACAAACAACGATTGGACAACAATAATTCTGAACAAATAGGAAGACACACTTCCATGACAATATCTAGCCAAGACTCTTGAATAAGACCATAACTTGGAGTTGCTTCAAAGCTTCCTCTAAGAACAATACTCAACTCATTACCTACAGGTTTCTGAGTGAGAACACATTGACCATCTCACAACCCGAGTGGTTCACTTATACAACCTCTCCTAGAGAGCGGAAAAAAGATAAAGCCCTAGACTTCTACATCTTGAACCCATGCCTTTCCTAGGTTACAAAGACTTCTATTTATAACCAATATCCAACTGGATTCGAGCCTTCAAAATATAGCTCTTTGGTTGTTACAAACAACAATAACTTCTTCTATAAACAAGGTCTTTAATCATTAGTTTCCTAAAAAATCTTCATATTTAGAAACTAATCAAATCTTCAATATTCTAACTTGAATCTTCTTTACCTTTAAATCAGCGCCACATAGGATTTCATAATATTACCACAATATTCTGCACCTGTTAAATTATAACTGAATCCACTAATCTAGCTCGGCTCAGGAACGATATCATATGCTTCTTCATAGGACATCTTATCTGACATGTTGTTCCAGATATTGAAACACTTCAACTCAACATGTCCTAACATAAGATAGGACTTCTTGCTCAACCTATTTCTGTTAGCAAGTTAATATATCCTATCTAACATATTGCTTCTATATTTGTTTTATAAAAATTTATGCCAATCCTTAAAACTAAGGAACTTACAATCTCCCTCTTTGGAAAATTTTGTCTAAACTAAATATACTAAAATTACAACTCAATATTGCAATAATAAAAAAACATCCACCAACAGTAGTCCTCAGAAAACTATTGAATACAACAGCACAACAACATGGAGTCAGTCTTCAGTAAATATGTTGAGACATCTTTGTTCAACATCTTCTTTCCATCATTTTAAATGATCTTCATTGCAGTACCAAACCCATTACCAAAGAACAACACCTTCAAGAAAAGGAGTAGAAAGTCCTGAAGTATGTTGGTGTATGTGATCGGTGGATCTGGAACTGACTGTTTAACGCTGGTTCGCGAAATGTCGCGGAAGCAAGAGTCGCCACCGTCTTTTATTTTCTCCAAATGGAAAGGACAAAAGCACAGAAAAATTCCTTAAAGAGATTGCTCTCGGTTCGGGAGGTAGGTTATAGAAAGGGAAGGTGTTAGCACCCTTTCTATCCATGGTTATCCATGGGCTCTTAGATACTTGCTCACTTGTGTTTTCAAAATTGTTTGTTTGCTTTTCAATGTGGGTTTAAAAAGTTTCTTTGAAAAATTTCAGATCGACTCATACGTCAGAGTGTTTGAAAAGTTTGCTTTGAAAGCTTTTGAAAAGTGTCGGTGTGAAAAGTCTTTTTGAGTTTGTTTTGAGATTAGAGCAAGTATCCTTGAGAACCTACCTACCCTAAGGAATTCGTCTGTGTAGATATCCTTAAGAGTAGTGCCATCCCACCATTGAGAGGTAGGTAGCACCACCGTTGGAGGTGTTCGGGTCAATTCGATTTTAAGGGACATGGTGATCACCGGAGCAACGGGAAGACACCTTAGAAGCTACCCTCATGCCAGGTTCCCGGATCATGAGGACTTACTAAGACGTCCTCTACTCGACGACCACCTTTCGAGGCAAGGCAACAGTGAGGCGTACCCTAGGGGTGGTGTGTGATTTGTGTGTCGTTTTCATTTGATATTTGTCTTTTGTCATGTCATTGTGATCTACGCTTGATTTTAATTAGGACATTCATTCTTGCATGCTTGTTAACAGTTATAAGTTTGCGAAAAATAAATCTAAGGCTATTACAAAGGCGCGGGTCCACATCGCCAAAATTAAACCGGACCCGATTTAGCGGAAAATAAATAAAGCAAAAGAAATAAAAGTGCGAGAAATAAATGTTACATGGCTTTGGGAGATTTACATAATTATAATAAGTGATATAAAATAAATGCGTAAAATTAATAATTAAAAGCGACGGGCGTTGGACCCTTTTTGCAAAAATAATTAAATTAATGAATTAAAATAAAAAATTAAATGTTTTGATATTTTTGTGTTTTTTGGATTTAATGAGAAATAGGAGCCAATTGAAATTAAATTAAACGGCAAACCCTAATTCTAATATTTTTATTTATTATGAAAGAATTAAAATATGATCTAAATTAAACCCTAATTTATTTATGCACAATTTAATTATAAAAAATAAATAAATAATAATTATTACTGTGGAAGAAAAAAAAAAGGAAAAATTAAAAAAAGGAAGAAAAAATGTTTATTAACCTAAATTCTATTTTTTTCATATTTTTGTTAAAAAAAGAATTAAACTTATGACCTAATTTACTAAATTATTTACATGTTTATTTGAAAATAATCATAATAAAATAAATATTATATTTTTTATATTTTTTGATTATTATGTGTTTTTGTATTTTGTTAAAAATAATTAATTAAATAAAAATAATTAAATAAAAGTAATACAAAGAAAAATTAAAGAAAGAATAAAAAATAAAAATGATAAAGCAAACCAGGGGGGGGGGGGGGTAGCCCCAAATTAGGAGGTATAGGCCTGGTAATCTGGCCCAATAAGCATGCCATTCGTTTGACCTTTCTGGATCCTATGTCAGCGCATTGACCTGGTGTATGATGCACCTTGAATCTTGGCCATGGATCTGATCGTTTAGGACGCGTGGACAATAGATGGGGAGGACGTATGGTGGTCCTTAAAAGCGTGCCTGCATGGGAATGAATATTGAAAAATAATATTGAAATGTTGCAAGGCCTGGGATTCGAACCCAGGCCATAAGCATTGCAAGCGCTTCCCTCTGCCACTGAACCCCTTCACTTTCAATTAATATATAATATCAAATAAATATTATAAAAGAAAACGTCAATGGTTTTGGAAATTCGCGCGAAATTTGAATGGATCAATCACCAGCTGACACGATGCCTTCGTCTTCGTCGTCCCTGTAACTAAAACACATTGGCAACGGTTTTTTGAAGCGTTGCAGAAAGGGACCTATTGGAAAATAGCGATTAGAACCATAGGCCTCATAAATTGTTCGCGAGGTATGTCTCTTCTTCGTCTCTAAGCGCTGAGTTCAACCATGGTATCCATGAACCCTGATTTTTCCTCTACGCAAAAGCCCTATTTCAAGAAAACTGTAACCCTAAAAAACGCACATGGTGGATTCTTATATACAGTGAAATAATGTAATTAAACATAGTGGTTAGTTCAGAAACATCAAGATGAACATGAATCAACAAAGAAAAATGCAAAAAGATGATGAAATCATGCTGTACGATTTCAAAAATTTCAAGGTACGGTTGGACTTAGGGGTACCAATTCAGGGCCTTTTGATTGATGCTAATGATTGAGAAATGTTCAAGGACGTCTCAGGATGCTAGTAGGACAAGAATTGGGGTCTGAATCGAGCTTGAAATTGGTTTTCAGTGTTTGAGTTTTTATGAAAAATTTCAATGCGCAAAAGGGTTCTTGGGCGCAGCTTGCCGTCTCTTTGGCTTAGGGTTATGTTCTAGTATATGTAAGGAATGATTTAGGTCAAAAAGATTGAATAAAATCCATGGCCATAATGGTTTTTGAAGATTTGATTTCCATGATCTTTTTCATATCTTTTCCATATGCAATTTGGTTCAAATCTGATCAATTCTCATCAAAACTTGCTTAATTAAGAAGTGCACGAAATATTAAGAATAAACATGCATGAAAAGATTTTTTTTAGGTTAAGTTTGATATTTTCCATGTATTAAAATGATTTAAATGAATATAAATTAATATAAATTCAAATAAATAATTAGAAAATATGAAAATACTTCCCTTTGGGCCTAATGGTCGTGCATAGGCTTGGCATGAAGAAACTTGGAAGAAAAATGGGCCCATTTGCATTTTTAGGCCTTTTGTATCAATGTTGACTTTTCAAATTTCCCAAAAATTTCCCAACTTCCACAAGGCATAACTTGGTCAATTTTTAAGCTTTTCACATGTTCTTGGACATTTTGGAAAGGTCTTTGAGTCCTTTAAACAATGCCCTTGGTCCCATGTCATTTTGATTTACCAATCTCAAGTTATGGTCTTTGACTTAAAGTCCCTTTTTGTTGACTTTTGAAAATGACCTATAATGTTGAAATTGATAACTTTTTGTGAGAGCATTTCTTGGACTTGGAACATGAAGATGAATTGTAGGAAATGTCTTTCTCTTCAAAATGAGCTTTGGATGGAATTTTTCTGATAATCCATGTGAAAGTTATGCCCTGGTCAATTTCAGTTGACTTTTTTCAACTGTCCAAATATAGCAACTTTTGCATCTTTGATGATTTCTGAGCCAAATTTTGAGAATCATGATCAAGCATTGATCAAATGATGTTTGTGGCTTCAAAATGATATGTTGACCAAAAATTTGAACTTTTGACTGTCAAATGACCATTTTGCCCCTACAGTTGACTGTAGTGCAATCTAGGGTTTTGGCTGTGCAATCTTGAGCTGAATGCCTTGAAACTTGACATGAGGATACTTGACCATCTTTGTAAGCATATGAGACTTGATTGGGCCTTTGAAAAGTTCATTTGCTTGACCAGAACTCAAACCCTAGTTTTAACTGTATAGGAGACAGTTGAGCTGCACAACCCTTGGGGAATTTTGTGACCTTGACTTTGACAATTCCTGATGAATATGGGAGGGCAAATTTTGGGGTACAACAGTTGCCCCTGTTCAATCTTCTTAGACCTGAGGATGCAGATTGGCTGACGTGCCTTTCGTAATCCGAGGGTAGAAGATGATTGGACACTAGAGTGCCCAGAAATTTGCGCTCACATAGTAGCAATGATGATGAGGGAATGGGCTTATAGATGCCATTTGGATGTTTCTTGGATAGGATGATGGGCTTATAGATGCCATCTGGACGTTGATCGCGTAGGAGATTCCTTAGCGAGAACCTGCATACCTGCAAAACAGAAAAATGAGTACCTGACACGTCGCAGGAGCTGATTTTAGATGCTTGATATAGGTGTGTCCTGACTGGTTACAGGAGCTGAGTCTGGAGCTTCAAACGCTGATGAATGAACCAGGGATGGTTACTGCCTTAGCATGAATGGTAAGAGAATCCTGAACGATTTTAACCTCAACAACGCTCGTTGAGAAAATCTTGGTGAGAATTACCATCTTCGTAGGGTTAGGAAGAGAACCAAAGGACATTATAATCTCAAAGGGAGTCACCTCACTCACCGTTGGAGAGGGAACTATAGGAAATTATAATCTGAAAGGAAATATCACCTCACTCGCCGCTGGAGAGGGAAACATCTTGAAAGGGAATTACCACCTCACTCGCCGTTGGAGAGGGGACCATAGGAGAATATCACCTCACGCTCATGCCGGAGAGGGAAACATCTGAAGAAGGAATTACCACCTCACTCGCCATTGGAGAGGGGACCATAAGAGAATATCACCTCACGCTCATGCCGGAGAGGGGAACATCTGAAGAAGGAATTACCACCTCACACGCCGTTGGAGAGGGGACCATAAGAGAATATCACCTCACGCTCATGCCGGAGAGGGGAACATTTGAAGAAGGAATTACCACCTCACACGCCGTTGGAGAGGGGACCATAAGAGAATATCACCTCACGCTCATGCCGGAGAGGGGAACATCTGAAGAAGGAATTACCACCTCACACGCCGTTGGAGAGGGGACCATAAGAGAATATCACCTCACGCTCATGCCGGAGAGGGGAACATCTGAAGAAGGAATTATCACCTCACACGCCGTTGGAGAGGGGACCATAAGAGAACTTCTACTGAGTCTTTATCAGAAAAATCTGTTTGGAGTCGATTTAACTGGACTGGAGAAGTCCTTGAAATATGTTTGAGAATTTCAACTGCATCTTTCCTGAAAGGTAAAGGTCAGTTATATGCAATGCATGATATGGATCCAGCAATGATGTTCTCAATATGGATGCGATTTGTATGATATGATGCGTGCATGCATGCTATAATGATGTATGTGATGATTCATATATGTTTTTGTCTAGGAAAATAAATCCTTGACGGGTGCCGGGAAGTCATATCCTGGGCTGATGTTGAGGAAGAGATTTTGCTTCCGCTGTGGATGATTCGTTGCAAGAATACTGGTAGGAGGAGATAACTCCGTTGAGGAATGAAATAATTCTGCGGGAGAAAAGATACTCTAGCGATCATGCTGGGGAGTGCTACTCTGTGGGGATAGCGATGCTTTGCTGAGTTGATGAAGATAACTCCGCTGGGGATACCGTTGATGAGTTATGCTGGGAGATTTGATAAATTCCGCTGGGGATATCCTTGTTGTGCTGGAAGTGTTGATAGACTTCGCTGGGGGTAGGAAGATACTTTGCCGAGGACGCTCTTTCCGTGGCTTTTGGCTGAGGATAACCCAGTTATATTCTGTTACGGAAATAACTCTTTAAATCAAGCCGGGACGACGCGTTCGTGCTCTGCGAGGGATAAGCTTCCAGAATCTACTGGGGATAAGCTTGCTGCTTGGGGAGATATGAATTCCAACTTTCCTGGGGAACTGGATTGGACTCTCATGGGGAGTTTTGATATGCTGGAGGATGATCCCTTTGAATGTTGATATACCGCCGGGGAACAATCTTTTAGACCAAGACTGCCGGGGATGCTTTATGTATACTGCTGGGGAAGTATTGAGATCTACGGGGGATACTCAATTTCCTTGATAATTGTAATTTTGCTTGGAGAGACATGTATTGTTTTACTGAACTACTCTCTGGGGAATTAAGATACTCGGTCATATTCTTTGGCTGAACCTACCTTGGTACCTTGGAGGATAGAACAATTAGACTGCTCAGACAACTCTTTATTGCCCCTGTTTCCAGTGTCACCTGCAATTAATTCCTTTGTTTCGTATGCTAATATTTATGAGTTAGCAAATTATTGTCAATGCATACATCACAAATTGAACCTTGGACGTTCTTCGCAAAACAAAACAGAAAAAGAAAAACACTTGGGCACGTTTAACTGGAAATATATTTTTATTGATTTTGAATGGCCTGAATAGGCGTTTTGTGTACAAGAGGCTGACGTCCTAGTAAGAGGTACGTCGCTGATCAAAAGAGTTTATACAAGTTTTGTACAAATGAAAATAAAACAGCTGTGTGAAAGATGTATGATCCACTGGGTTTCAGCTCTGCTATTGTCTTTATGACTCCGAGCGTCTCATCACTTGATGACCTTGGTTGAAGGTGAAGCTGATTGATCGATGCCGTCTGAACTTGATGTAGATACCGGATTCTGGACGCAAAGTGATCAATGAGACATAGTATTACGCTTTTATCCCTAATTTTTTCCTGGACCGCCCTTTCGGGTTTTCAGTCCACCGGGATACCCATTTTTGCCCAAGCCGCCTTTTCAGGTTTTCGACTTGTCGGGTGTACAGATTTTTTCATTTTTCATCCCTACATTTTGCCCGAACCCTTTTGGTTCGACGGGAAGCCCTAATTTTTGCCTAGGCATGTCAGCCTAGCGGGTCTTTTTCATGCGTAGTATTTTTTAACTATGTCTGCATTGGCGGGGTGAGGAAGGTCGTCACCATCCATGTTGGTTAAGATCATTGCTCCTCCTGAGAACACATGCTTAACCACAAATGGCCCTTCGTATGTAGGGGTCCATTTGCCCCTTGGATCACTCTGAGGAAGGATGATTCTCTTGATTACCAGATCCCCAACTTGATATTCTTGTGGCCTGACCTTTTTGTTAAATGCTCTGATCATCCGTTTCTGATACGTCTGACCATGGCAGATAGCAGCAAGTCTCTTCTCGTCAATGAGGTTGAGTTGGTCAAGTCGTGTCTGGATCCAATCATCTTCGTTCAGATTTGCATCCTTCATTATCCGGAGAGAGGGAATTTGCACTTCGATCGGCAAGACTGCCTCCATACCATAAACCAGAGAGAAAGGAGTTGCCCCGGTTGACGTCCTAGCTGAGGTACGGTACCCATGCAGAGCGAACGGTAACATCTCGTGCCAATCTTTGTAAGTTACTGTCATTTTCTGCACGATCTTCTTGATGTTCTTATTCGCTGCTTCTACAGCCCCATTCATCTTCGGTCTGTAAGGAGAAGAATTGTGGTGCTGTATTTTGAACTGTTCGCAGAGCTCAGCGATCATCTTATTGTTCAGATTGGTACCGTTGTCTGTAATAATTCGCTCAGGGACGCCGTACCGACATATCAGGTTGTGTCGAATGAACCGTGCCACAACAGTCTTGGTTACTGTAGCATAGGACGCTGCCTCAACCCACTTTGTAAAATAGTCAATCGCCACTAGGATGAAGCGATGTCCATTGGATGCCGTAGGTTTTATCTCGCCGATCATGTCTATGCCCCACATTGCAAACGGCCAAGGCGCAGTCAGAACATTCAGGGGAACCGGAGGAACATGCACCTTGTCTGCATAGATCTGGCACTTGTGGCATGTCCTGGAGTGTTGGTAGCAGTCGGCTTCCATTGTGGACCAGTAATATCCTGCCCGTAGGATTTTCTTAGCCATAGTGTGCCCACTGGAATGCGTACCAAAAGTCCCTTCATGTAGCTCTTCCATGATCCGTTCTGCTTCAGTCTTATCCACACAACGCAGTAAGGTTGAATCATGGTTTCGCTTGTACAAGATGCCGTTGCTTAGGAAGAACTTGGCTGCGAACCGCCTCAGGAATTTCTTATCATTGATAGAGGCACCTTCAGGGTATTCCTGAGCTTCCAGATATCTCTTCACTTCATGGTACCAAGGCTTCTCAGTCACCAATTCAGTTTCGAGATCACAACAGTATGCCGGTTCGTCCAATTTCCAGATGATGATCCGGGGAGCTTCATTATCCCATTTAACTTTGAACATTGAAGACATTGTAGCTAACGCGTCCGCTAACTGATTCTCTTCTCTTGGAAAGTGCTCAAAGGTTATCTCTGTAAAGTGGGGAATCAGGGTCAACACACATTCTCTGTAAGGAATCAAATTTGGATGTTTCGTATCCCACTCTCCGTTGATCTGATTGATCACTAGAGCGGAATCTCCGAAAACACTTAGAAATTTGATCCTTAGGTCGATCGCAGCTTGAAGACCCATGATACACGCCTCATACTCTGCCATGTTGTTGGTACAGTTGAAACACAGCCGGGAAGTGAGTGGAGTATGAGTACCTTGAGGGGATATGATGATGGCGCCGATACCATTTCCCAAAGCATTGGAGGCTCCATCAAAGTGCATAGACCATCGGGATCCTGGCTCAGGTCCTTCATCCGGTCCAGGTACTTCACAGTCAGTTACTATCATAATGCTTTCATCTGGAAACTCGAAGTTCATTGATTGGTAGTCATCTACAGCTTGATGAGCTAAGTGGTCTGCCAATACACTCCCCTTGATGGCTTTCTGGGTTGTGTACTGAATGTCGTATTCCGTCAAGATCATTTGCCATCTTGCAATTCTCCCAGACAGAGCAGGCTTTTCGAATATGTACTTTATAGGATCCATTTTTGAGATCAACAAAGTAGTGTGAGTCAGCATATACTGTCTCAGCCGGCGAGCAGCCCATACCAAAGCGCAGCAAGTTTTCTCAAGCAGTGAGTATCGGGTCTCACAGTCGGTAAACTTTTTGCTAAGGTAATAAATGGCATGCTCTTTTCGGCCAGACTCGTCATGCTGCCCCAGCACACACCCCATTGAGTTGTCCAGCACTGTCAGGTATAGTATCAGAGGTCTCCCTTCAACCGGTGGCATAAGGATGGGTGGTTCTTGGAGATACTCTTTGATTTTGTCGAAAGCAGCCTGACATTCATCATTCCAACGTACTACCTGATCTTTCTTCAGCAGCTTGAAGATTGGCTCACAGGTAGCAGTCAGATGAGATATGAATCGAGCGATGTAATTCAGGCGTCCTAAAAAGCCTCTGACTTCCTTCTCTGTCTTGGGAACTGGCATCTCTTGAATAGCTTTGACCTTAGCAGGGTCCACTTGAATACCTTTATCACTGACCACGAAGCCTAGCAACTTCCCAGATCTTACCCCGAAGGTGCACTTGTTCGGGTTCAATCTCAGCTTATACAGTTTCAACCGGTCGAACAACTTCTGTAGATGATCTAGATGCTCTTCCTCAGTCTGGGACCTAGCGATCATGTCGTCCACATACACTTCGATCTCGTGATGGATCATATCATGAAATAAGGCAACCATGGCACGTTGATAGGTTGCCCCAGCATTCTTTAATCCGAACGGCATGACCTTGTAACAGAAGGTGCCCCACTGAGTAACAAATGTAGTCTTTTCCATGTCTTCAGGTGCCATCTTGATCTGATTGTAGCCTGAAAAGCCATCCATGAAAGAGAATACTTTGTGTTGGGCTGTATTATCAACGAGGACATCAATGTGAGGTAAGGGGAAGTCATCCTTGGGGCTGGCCCTGTTCAGATCCCTGTAATCGACACACATTCTGACCTTACCGTCCTTTTTAGGTACTGGCACCACATTAGCGACCCACTGAGGGTAAGAAGTTACTGCAAGGAACCCGACATCAAACTGTTTCATGACCTCGGCCTTAATCTTCTCTGACATCTCTGGACGCATCCGACGGACCTTTTGTTTAACTGGAGGGCAGTCTTCCTTAGTCGGCAAATGATGGACGACAATATCGGTATCCAACCCTGGCATGTCTTCGTAGGACCAGGCAAAGATCTCCATATAGTCATGTAACATCTTGGTTAACCGTTGCTTCACGCTGAGCTCTAGGTTAGCACCAATCTTTACCTCTCTCCTGTCTGCCTCAGTACCCAAGTTTATGGTTTCCACTGGCTCTTCATGGGGTTGAATTGCCCGCTCTTCCTGAAGCAACAGTCTTGCAAGCTCGCCAGGCACTTCGCAATCATCTTCACCTTCGTCTTCGGCTAAGTTGATCGGATTTTCAAAGTCATAATTGGCATTAGCAGAGTTGTTGTCAGTAAGATCCAGAGTGGATTGGAACCTGTATGAGTGAGTGTGTGTGTAAATACAGCTGTTTTGAAAATTATGTAAAGGAAAGGAAAGACAGAAAAGGAACACAATATTTGCAATGCGAAAAATACGTCCAAGATTCTCATTCATGATGTATAAAATGACAGTTTGTATGCCCTCACAAATAGAACCACGGTGCCTCGGGTAAGACACCGGGCCATAGAGTTTATCATTGTTTATTACAAAATAACAAAACATAGGAATTCATTACTTAGTAACAAAAGAAACAGGGAGATTGTCCTTCGCGCTCCAATTGTTAAGTCCACCGTCAGTCGCTGGGTAGATCCAGCTATCAAACTCAGCTTCATCAACTTCCTCTTCGTCCCCGATAGCATTAACTCCATGAGCAGGCAGGGGAGCTGTCACCACATTAGGCTTGTCAGATGCCTCAAACTGTACCTCCTTAGCGTCAATGAGATCCTGCAGCTTGTTCTTTAGTGCCCAACAGTCATCAGTGGCATGCCCCGGGCTGTCTGAATGGTAAGCACAACGGGCATTCGGGTTGTACTTAGGAGAGGTAGTGTTTGAGAACTTCGGCGCCTCCTTGGCAGTCACCAAATTGGTGGATAGTAACTGTGGCAGGATTTGCGATAGGGTCATGCTTAACCGGGTAAACTCTCTCCGGGGTCTATCAGCCCTTTGAGGATTGTTTGGCCGGGGAGCGGCAGCAGGCTTAGCGATCATTACCGCGCTGACAGATTGGCGGCGATCAGGTCTTTCTGATTTCCTGGAGCCATACACGGCACTAGACTCCTTTTTGAAGGGTTTCTTCTCTGCACTAGATGATGCACCCTTTGCAATTTTCCCAGATTTCAGCCCAGCTTCGATTCTTTCTCCAGTCAAGATCAAATCGGTGAAACCAGCAGAAGAATTCCCAATGAGATGGTTAAAAAACGGCCCAGATAGGGTCCCCAAGAACATGTCCACTAACTCTCGATCAGTCAAAGGTGGCTGCACCCTGCCAGCCAGATCTCTCCACTTCTGCGCGTATTCTTTAAAACCTTCACTTGCACCTAACGACATACCCTGGAGCTGAGTACGTGTAGGGGCAAGGTCGGCATTATACTGATACTGCTTATAGAAAGCAGTAGCCAGCTCCTCCCAGTTACGAACTTTGGTTCCATCCAGCTGATAGAACCATTCGAGATGAGTCCCTGAAAGACTCTCCTGGAAGAAGTGGATCCATAGATTCTTGTCCGCAGAGTACGGCTGAATCTTTCGAACATAGGACCTCAAATGCAGCTTGGGACAGGACGCCCCGTCATACTTAGAAAAGGTTGGAGCTTTGAACTTGTGCGGGATAATTACACCAGTCGACAAACCCAGATCTCCGAAATCCAGCCCAGGTGCCTGTTGCACCTCCATAGCCTTCAACCTGTCTTCCAGTTGTTTGTACCTGTCATCTGCAGGAGGGTACTGCTCTTCATCAAAATCTGTCTCGTTGTCGGAGACCACTGGAGTAGGAACCTTTACTTCTGCCTGAGAAGGAGTCCTGCCAACAGAAGAAGCAGCCTCTTCATGTTGCAGAGTATTACCCAACCTTCGGCCCGAGTTGAATAGAACAGTTCTTCTTTTCTTCTTCTTCTCCTTCTTCAGGAGCATAGTCTTCAGTTCTTCTTGGCCTTTAGCTAGACCCATGATTAGCTCTTGAAACTGCGCATTCTGCGCCTGGAGAGCCTTGATTGATGTCTCAGTTGATTCAGATCCGGGATTCATGATGCTGAAATAAACAGCGAAGAACTGTAAGCAACCTGAAAAGGGAAAAACCTGCTATGCACATGATGTATGACATGCGTATGCAATGCACTCAAGGGTTCGAAAGTTCAAATTCGTTGTAGACAAGAAAAGAACACACGTTATCATTAATGGAATCATTGTTTAATACATCAAGGCCTCATGGGCAAAAGTACAAAAATCAAGTTAATCCCAAAATACGCTGCGCATCCTCTTCGGAGCTATATAGGTGTTGAGATTCCTCTCCTCATGCAACATGCGAGTGAGCTCCAAGACCTTCTTTTCACTGGCATGCAGACTGGTCTCAAGAGAATTTCGTTCTTCCTTAAGCTGGATCCAGCTCTTCTGCATCTCTTCCCAGGATGTGGGCATATCAGGGTGCTGAATAACATGAGACACTTCCCCTTCCAAGACTGGTTCTTTGATCACTGGAAGCATGTGAGGATAAGGCATCACTAACTTCTGGGAGCGGGCGCGTACCCACTTGAGATAAGGCTCCAAAGGGATGGAGTTCCTGTGCCCCAGTGTCTTGCTGTCTATCCTACTGGGCATCCTCCAGGCTCTGATAAATCTCTGACGAAGTCCTTGAGTATCACTGTCGAAGTCAAAAACTATGTCGGGAATTAACATGTCATGAGGACCATCCCTCCGAGCATAACCAAACTGTCTCCAAGCCAGGCATGGGCTATAAGTAATACCTCCTCTGATTCCAAGTAAAGGAACATTAGGGTACTCCCCACAACGATCAATGATAGTGACATCTCCTCTGGATCTAGGACACCAATGTATATCTGCATGTGTAAGAGTCATCAACCGTTGTGACCATCTCAAACCCCGCTCATTCTTTAGGACTGATTGGGGAAGGTGCGAAATAAACCACCTTCCCAGGAGAGGAGTGCAACACATAAGGACACCTCTTTTTCTCATGGTTCGAGTGTAACATGAGTGAAGGATGTCCCCCAGCAATGTAGGTATAGGATTCCTAGACATGAAGATCTGAACGGCACTGATATCAATGAGCTGATCTGGATTAGGGAACAATACCAAACCATAAACAAGGAGGGCCACAACCTCTTCAAAAGCTTGCAAGTCAAGGGAGTTCCAACATTCATGGGCCTTATCAAACAGAAACCTGGCTAAGAACCCTTTGATACCACTTCTGACTTCCCAATGTCCCTTGAGGTCAGATGACTGTAGGCGCAAGGCTTTAGCAATCTCTTCAAGCTTGGGTTCCCTTTCTGTACCGCTGAAGGGTAGCTGATCAAGGATAGGGATCTTCAGGAGCCGGGAGAACTCCTCCAATGTAGGTACCAACTGATAGTCCAAGAAGGTAAAACAGTGATGCAGAGGGTCAAAGAATTGGAACAAGACCTTAATCATATCTTCCTCTATGTTGGTGTTGACCAAGCTGATGAGGCTTCCATGCCTTTCACTGAATGAAGAGTTCTCGGGAATCCTGGATATAAGCTCCTTAAGCTGAGGAGGGATCCTTACAAGATTGACCTGAATTGTCTTTCTACGAGCAGTTTCCATGTCCTACAAAACAAGAACAAAGATGAAAATCCGAACCCCTGAAATGGTTAGTCAATGCATATGATGCTGGATGATGTCATGATGTTATGATTAAACACACCACAGATATTTACAAAGACAAACATGTAGGGCAAACAAGGCACACAAGACAAGCCCTTAAGGTTTAAGGCCAGCATGGGGTCTGGGTAGTACCCTCTTGAAGTTGGTGGGTTCAACCTGTCCTAATCAAAGTAACCGGGTTCTAAGGTTCCCAATATCACGGGATTGCTTTCATTGTTCATCGTTTCGATTTAGCCACTGAACTGGCGACCGAAATATTCCAGGAAAGCAACCCTCAATTGAGCGTAGTATCGAGTATCAACCAACCTCGGACTGCACCAAAGTCAGTTATCTCACTACCCTAAAGAGGCCAAGATAGTTCAATTAAGGTTCCTAAGGTCTGTTGATGCTTCATGACACCACGTGGAGGCCCCGTACTCTCCTTGACTGAACTCAAGGGTTACCGGTACACACCAAAGTGCCACATCAACGTAGCAGACTGTTTCAACCATGTCGGTATACCCCGCACAGTTCCCTCACAGCCTTGTTGCTACTTTCTAAGAAGGTATCCCCCAGATCCGGGTTTAGGATCTATAGAACTCCCAAGCAACCCACAATAATAAAGCAAGCAAAGAAGACAATTGAAAGCATAGTTATGACCTAGCCCTAAGGTACACCTCACTTTAAGTAGTCCCCAGCAGAGTCGCCAGTTCTGTGATCGGTGGATCTGGAACTGACTGTTTAACGCTGGTTCGCGAAATGTCGCGGAAGCAAGAGTCGCCACCGTCTTTTATTTTCTCCAAATGGAAAGGACAAAAGCACAGAAAAATTCCTTAAAGAGATTGCTCTCGGTTCGGGAGGTAGGTTATAGAAAGGGAAGGTGTTAGCACCCTTTCTATCCATGGTTATCCATGGGCTCTTAGATACTTGCTCACTTGTGTTTTCAAAATTGTTTGTTTGCTTTTCAATGTGGGTTTAAAAAGTTTCTTTGAAAAATTTCAGATCGACTCATACGTCAGAGTGTTTGAAAAGTTTGCTTTGAAAGCTTTTGAAAAGTGTCGGTGTGAAAAGTCTTTTTGAGTTTGTTTTGAGATTAGAGCAAGTATCCTTGAGAACCTACCTACCCTAAGGAATTCGTCTGTGTAGATATCCTTAAGAGTAGTGCCATCCCACCATTGAGAGGTAGGTAGCACCACCGTTGGAGGTGTTCGGGTCAATTCGATTTTAAGGGACATGGTGATCACCGGAGCAATGGGAAGACACCTTAGAAGCTACCCTCATGCCAGGTTCCCGGATCATGAGGACTTACTAAGACGTCCTCTACTCGACGACCACCTTTCGAGGCAAGGCAACAGTGAGGCGTACCCTAGGGGTGGTGTGTGATTTGTGTGTCGTTTTCATTTGATATTTGTCTTTTGTCATGTCATTGTGATCTACGCTTGATTTTAATTAGGACATTCATTCTTGCATGCTTGTTAACAGTTATAAGTTTGCGAAAAATAAATCTAAGGCTATTACAAAGGCGCGGGTCCACATCGCCAAAATTAAACCGGACCCGATTTAGCGGAAAATAAATAAAGCAAAAGAAATAAAAGTGCGAGAAATAAATGTTACATGGCTTTGGGAGATTTACATAATTATAATAAGTGATATAAAATAAATGCGCAAAATTAATAATTAAAAGCGACGGGCGTTGGACCCTTTTTGCAAAAATAATTAAATTAATGAATTAAAATAAAAAATTAAATGTTTTGATATTTTTGTGTTTTTTGGATTTAATGAGAAATAGGAGCCAATTGAAATTAAATTAAACGGCAAACCCTAATTCTAATATTTTTATTTATTATGAAAGAATTAAAATATGATCTAAATTAAACCCTAATTTATTTATGCACAATTTAATTATAAAAAATAAATAAATAATAATTATTACTGTGGAAGAAAAAAAAAGGAAAAATTAAAAAAAGGAAGAAAAAATGTTTATTAACCTAAATTCTATTTTTTTCATATTTTTGTTAAAAAAAGAATTAAACTTATGACCTAATTTACTAAATTATTTACATGTTTATTTGAAAATAATCATAATAAAATAAATATTATATTTTTTATATTTTTTGATTATTATGTGTTTTTGTATTTTGTTAAAAATAATTAATTAAATAAACATAATTAAATAAAAGTAATACAAAGAAAAATTAAAGAAAGAATAAAAAATAAAAATGATAAAGCAAACCAGGGGGGGTAGCCCCAAATTAGGAGGTATAGGCCTGGTAATCTGGCCCAATAAGCATGCCATTCGTTTGACCTTTCTGGATCCTATGTCAGCGCATTGACCTGGTGTATGATGCACCTTGAATCTTGGCCATGGATCTGATCGTTTAGGACGCGTGGACAATAGATGGGGAGGACGTATGGTGGTCCTTAAAAGCGTGCCTGCATGGGAATGAATATTGAAAAATAATATTGAAATGTTGCAAGGCCTGGGATTCGAACCCAGGCCATAAGCATTGCAAGCGCTTCCCTCTGCCACTGAACCCCTTCACTTTCAATTAATATATAATAGCAAATAAATATTATAAAAGAAAACGTCAATGGTTTTGGAAATTCGCGCGAAATTTGAATGGATCAATCACCAGCTGACACGATGCCTTCGTCTTCGTCGTCCCTGTAACTAAAACACATTGGCAACGGTTTTTTGAAGCGTTGCAGAAAGGGACCTATTGGAAAATAGCGATTAGAACCATAGGCCTCATAAATTGTTCGCGAGGTATGTCTCTTCTTCGTCTCTAAGCGCTGAGTTCAACCATGGTATCCATGAACCCTGATTTTTCCTCTACGCAAAAGCCCTATTTCAAGAAAACTGTAACCCTAAAAAACGCACATGGTGGATTCTTATATACAGTGAAATAATGTAATTAAACATAGTGGTTAGTTCAGAAACATCAAGATGAACATGAATCAACAAAGAAAAATGCAAAAAGATGATGAAATCATGCTGTACGATTTCAAAAATTTCAAGGTACGGTTGGACTTAGGGGTACCAATTCAGGGCCTTTTGATTGATGCTAATGATTGAGAAATGTTCAAGGACGTCTCAGGATGCTAGTAGGACAAGAATTGGGGTCTGAATCGAGCTTGAAATTGGTTTTCAGTGTTTGAGTTTTTATGAAAAATTTCAATGCGCAAAAGGGTTCTTGGGCGCAGCTTGCCGTCTCTTTGGCTTAGGGTTATGTTCTAGTATATGTAAGGAATGATTTAGGTCAAAAAGATTGAATAAAATCCATGGCCATAATGGTTTTTGAAGATTTGATTTCCATGATCTTTTTCATATCTTTTCCATATGCAATTTGGTTCAAATCTGATCAATTCTCATCAAAACTTGCTTAATTAAGAAGTGCACGAAATATTAAGAATAAACATGCATGAAAAGATTTTTTTTAGGTTAAGTTTGATATTTTCCATGTATTAAAATGATTTAAATGAATATAAATTAATATAAATTCAAATAAATAATTAGAAAATATGAAAATACTTCCCTTTGGGCCTAATGGTCGTGCATAGGCTTGGCATGAAGAAACTTGGAAGAAAAATGGGCCCATTTGCATTTTTAGGCCTTTTGTATCAATGTTGACTTTTCAAATTTCCCAAAAATTTCCCAACTTCCACAAGGCATAACTTGGTCAATTTTTAAGCTTTTCACATGTTCTTGGACATTTTGGAAAGGTCTTTGAGTCCTTTAAACAATGCCCTTGGTCCCATGTCATTTTGATTTACCAATCTCAAGTTATGGTCTTTGACTTAAAGTCCCTTTTTGTTGACTTTTGAAAATGACCTATAATGTTGAAATTGATAACTTTTTGTGAGAGCATTTCTTGGACTTGGAACATGAAGATGAATTGTAGGAAATGTCTTTCTCTTCAAAATGAGCTTTGGATGGAATTTTTCTGATAATCCATGTGAAAGTTATGCCCTGGTCAATTTCAGTTGACTTTTTTCAGCTGTCCAAATATAGCAACTTTTGCATCTTTGATGATTTCTGAGCCAAATTTTGAGAATCATGATCAAGCATTGATCAAATGATGTTTGTGGCTTCAAAATGATATGTTGACCAAAAATTTGAACTTTTGACTGTCAAATGACCATTTTGCCCCTACAGTTGACTGTAGTGCAATCTAGGGTTTTGGCTGTGCAATCTTGAGCTGAATGCCTTGAAACTTGACATGAGGATACTTGACCATCTTTGTAAGCATATGAGACTTGATTGGGCCTTTGAAAAGTTCATTTGCTTGACCAGAACTCAAACCCTAGTTTTAACTGTATAGGAGACAGTTGAGCTGCACAACCCTTGGGGAATTTTGTGACCTTGACTTTGACAATTCCTGATGAATATGGGAGGGCAAATTTTGGGGTACAACAGTGTACATGAGGAAGAAAATAGAAATCACTCCTCCTTAAACCATGACATCTTTGAAAGACCAATGATGGCATAAGAAAGACCAATGGTGGCATAAGAGAATCCTTTCTTATTTGATTATCAACGGCCACCAGTAGACCTAAACAAATCAACCATCATCCCTGGTAACTCAAAACACATGTCATAACTGTGTTCATAACTCATATCACAAGTCACAAAGCTTAACCCAAGCATACATGGGATAAGACATTATGTCCAACATCTTTGTAACTGGTCTGGAAAAGCAACCTCCCGAATTCATCAGCCAAGCACCTTAATCATCTTTCTCCCTATTTTTAGCCAAAACTTGGCAAAGGAAGCCTTCACAACACCAGACCCAAGCACAAATTGCCCAAATACGAATAAAACCCATTATGATGATGAACACTCATATGTTGAAAGAGAGGAGGAGATGCCTCTATAAATATCTGAGCAGTTTCTTAGGTATTAACGATCTTTGAACAAAACAATGTTTCTTGGTCAAAGAACCCGTTAAAGAAGAAGAATACCAATGCAAAAATCAATGTGCACCATTCACAACAACTTTGAATGCCATTATTATCTATGGACTGTTTCTTCTGAGTAAAACAAGTCCCAATAAATGCACATTCACATTCAAAAATACTTTACACTCTCTTCTGACATGTGTTTGATCACATTGTCCATAAAAACTCCTTTGTTGATCATATCTGATACTATGTCCTGAATAATGTCCTGACATCAAGTCAGACATTGCCTTCTTATGATTGCACATTGACCAACACATCTTTAACCATATTGTCTTCCACTGGATTCTAAGTGTTCTCCTTTCACTTAGACTTAGTGGCACACACCAAGACATCGGAATATCACATTTGTGAACTTCTGATTGATCATCCAGCTTCACATGGATAGAACCCACCATTCCTTATCAAGATCACCAACAACATCATAATGTCACAACATGTTGTTTGACATCACATACTCATAAGATGCACAAGATCTCCACAAGTTTAAACATCACACAAACCATATATGTACCATTGTAGCAACAATTCATAGACAAATACATGACTCCCCCTGTCATGAATAACCAATACTTCAGCTGAAGATGATAGCTTGAGTACTAGATGAAAAACTTCATTCTTTCATGTTGAAGAACATCACTTTCGGCATATGCTAAATCCTGACTCCCTCAGTAGATTCAAACTAAAATAAGATATTCTCACTCCTTAAAAATACTTCCAAGACCTCTGAATCCTTCACAACATAAGGACACATCTGATCACTGTCCTTTCATAACCACACTTTGTATCATGACCTTTTGAATATGCAAGATGTCATGCATACTAGGTGTGAAGTCACTCACAAACTCCAAAAACTCTTAGTTTTCTTAAAAGCTTTACTAAGATCCAGATTACCAAACCTTTTCTGGAGTGACTTGTAACAGAAGAAAAACACCTTGTCAAAACACTCTGCTCAGACCTCAGTATCTGTCAACAGTCTTCTGCCCTTACATCTATTAGTATTTGATGATACTAGTGGAGCCTTCAACAAAATAGTCATGAATTCACCAAGCATACTACTATAGACAGGATTAGATTCCCCACAATCTAATCTACATAGTTAGAAATGCCACTTTTGACAACACAACCATCAATAATCATGATGTTACAACTCCATTTGGGACACCGACTTCTTAATATAGAACCCAAACTACTTTGGTTCTTAAATAAATTCAAAGGACTCATTGTGCATATAACTCCTTTATGAAGCTCCTAATAGAATACATAGACAGTGTGACTTACTCAGGTTATACCAGACACCTGACTCAAATAGAGAGAAATAAACTCTCGCATACTCTCTGAAACATAATGTTCAGAATGCAGAATTGCATTACTCTTCAGACAAATACTTATTCTCCCATCAAAGTATTCACCATCATTCTCATGAACCACCTACTTAGAGGATAGACAAATACCCATCTCCCGTCAAAGTATTTATCATAAGTCAGATAAGATTACCTTCTCATACAAGGTAAGACATTTGGTCTGACGTCCTTCTTTTGCATACGTCTGTCCCTAACTGATTCATCTTCATGACAAACAACCGTGACATCCACTAATATCCTAGAACATTCCAGATTAGGTCAATGGCTTGACCTTAAGCTCCACTCTGGACACTTCCTTGGCTGAAGGAATAAACATACTTTGAGATGATGTTCCAACATCAGATTCGACACCAGTCTCAAACACATGGATTCCACTATTAACTATAGTCTGGAGACACCATAGTAATCTATAACTCTTATAAGGGATACACGAGGATGAACCATCAATAGCTGACCAACCTTCAAACCCAGACCAATCCATGCAGAGCATGCACACCTCAAGAAGATTTCTTCTTATAAGCACAATGTTCAGACCTCCTGTCTGACTTTGAGTGTTGAATGCCATCTTTCTGCACCTGAAGACGAGATTCCCTCTAACAGGTATCTGGAGCAGAATTCAACAACCATGGAAATGTATGATCTTTTACACAAGGATTCCCTTCAGTCCTTACAAAACATTTGTTCCATTATGTGAGGACACCATATAACTGAACCCTAGCAGAGAGGAACTTCCCATATATATATATATATATATATATATATATATATATATATATATATATATATATATATATATATATATATATATATATATATATATATATATATATATATATATATATATATATATATATATATATATATATATATATATATATATATATATATATATATATATATATATATATATATATATATATATATTAAGGGAACTATAATCCTTTTGTCCCAAATAATAACTTCTCATTGCCTCAAACAACCTAAATGCTCATCCTAGGTGAATTATGTGACATTTCAATAGTACAAATACAACTTAGTCTTTCACTTCAATAGAACAAGAGTTCCATGCTCTAATATATTTGATAAGAGTACCAAGTTAAAGTAAACAACCTCCATCCTATTATGAAAAGTAGCACCAGTCATATTGAGAAAGATAAATTCTCAATGCAAGGATGTCCAGACATTATGTTTGACATTTCTTCAAGATCTTCTAGCTTCAGATTAAGGACTTACCCTTATTAACCGCTAAGAATTCCTTGAGAATTATACAGTAACTGCACATCATGTGGTTAGTACATTACTTCCCTCAACCAGAATCCGTTCCATGTTTATAAATAAGATTATGTAAATATGTCTCCTTTGATCAGAAGGATCTACCAGATGTTAGAAAGAAAGTTCTTGATAATTTAGCTTGTCTTCCATATATATAAGGGATCTATATGAGATACCTTTATCAAGCCTCCACGAAAAAATAGAGCACAACCACTGCACTCCAACTCACTTAGATCAGAAATAAACTATTCTAATGAGTATCTAATATGTTGATCGTGTCCTGACCAACATACTTTTTCTAAGATATGTTTCTATCAAAGAAACTTCTTAGACATAGGTGCCTCCTCTTCCAGATTAGAAGTAGGTTCCAAACATAAGTGATTAAAAACACATTTGTTTAGCATCCAAGCAGCTTCTATGTCCTACCTTTATCCAACAAGATTCGGCATAATCTGTTGGTTTGATGTTCCAACATCTGGTAGGACATCAATTCCCTTTACAAGGAACACACCAAGAGATCTTCTATAAAGGCCTGGAGATTGGCCTTTTAGGGTTGGAAGAAAAAGTAAATTGCCTCTACCATATCTCTTTTCAACAAACTTACATACGAGTGCCTTTATGAGTGGACTTGAGATAAACCTCAAGTATCTTTGCCAACTCTAGTAAGCTAGTTGGACCTCTCCTCAAGTATCACCACCAGGAGTTTTCCATCAGATATACATGCAGCGGAACACAAAACAGAAAACTCCTCAACAACCTTCAGACACAATTTAGTAACCCTTGCAGAAACACACCATACTCCCAGTGCAACAGGTTAACCTAGGTTTGAAAATGAATCAAACCCTCAACACAGTAGCTTCCCACCAAAGCTACACGCCTGAAAACAACACAAACAAGTCCAATACACACTTTGGCATGAACAATCCATCCTCCACTTCTAGGGACCGTTCAAACAACAATATGAACTCTCCAAGTTCAAATAGATTTTTAGTAGAAACCTTTCTACCTTGCACAAAAACCAAAAAGTATCCCCCCATAGATCTCATCCAGAAACATACATGATGCCTGCTCTAATACCAATTGAAATTATGGTATGATAGAACTCAGATTTCCTATGACATGTTGGGACATCTGACCCGACATAAACAAACAGGAAAGGTATCAACAATAAAAACAATATTGAAAAGCATAAACAACACAACAGAATTATTAACCTAGTTCTGAGCAACTTGTTGTACCCAAAAATTTGCCCTCTTTATTTTAAACTTTAATTGGCTTTTACTTTGTTAGCATATGCATGCATACATGTCATTGAATCTATACTCATGGAATCAAGACATTTTATCAGCATGTCAAAGCTCTCATGTATTTCAATGCATTCTGAATTGTGGAAGAATTGGGTGTTTCGATGAATTTGAGGCTGTGAGAACTAGAAACAACGTTTTTTCTGGTTTGAGCTTAGAAATTTGCAACTTGCCATCATAATACTTTTTTGAGTTGATTTCTCAGGCATCGAAATCGTCTCGGTATTTTCTTTATTTCATCTGTTCATTCCAGAAGCAAATTATGCGTAGAAAGTCTCCAAATAATTTGTTTTCACTGAAGCGGTGTTTGGACTTCATGACCGGTTATTTGTGCATTGAGTGTTTGGAAATCTGTAACTGTCATCCGATTTAGTATTTTCAGTGGATTCTTCGAGCATTGATACCGTCTTGTTTCTCTTATCATTTCTCGTGTTCAGGTCAAAAGCTAATTGTGTGAAGAAAATCTCCTGGAATTTTAATTTTTTGAAGACGGTATACTGCATTTATTTGCTGGCCCGTTATCGCGCGCATACTTAAAAATTCACATCTTTTGATTGGAATACTTTTTTGGGGAAATTATTGAGGCGTTAAAACCATCTTAATATCTTCTCCAACTTTTGTTTTCAGACTGAAAGCTAATTCTTTGAGGAAGGCTTCCGAGTATGCAATTCTCCTGGAAGTGATACAGTGAAAAAACGGTGAAAATACTGGGCTGAACCGTAGTTGTGTGGATGTTCAAAAATTCATAACTTTTGACTGGAATACTATTTCGGAGCGATTCTAGCATAAAATGTTCCATCTTGATGTCCTCTTCAACTCTTGTGTTCGAACCGAAAGCTAATTCTTTGAGGAAGGTCCCTGGAATTACGAATTACCAGAGAAATAATTGTGTTGAATCGAAATTTTTATTCACCGTTTCTCGATATTGTAAAATTTGTAACTCTTTCAATTTTTATCGTATCGAGACGGTTCTTTCGGAATTTTTTTAAAAATGATGTCAACTATAAGTTTACTTCAGATGCCAAATTCAAATTTTGATCAGAGCATTATCGTTCAAGGCATTTTTCTAGACTCAACGTTGAAATTAATGGGAAAAAAAAGCTGTTTTGATTAATTCTGCTATGCATTAGTGCAACTTCAAAAATTCATAACTTCCTCATCGTTTATCTGATAGAGCCCGTTCTTTTTGATTTGCATCACAAATTTCACCGTCTAAGACTTTGCTTCAGGCACCAAATTTGTATCTTACTCCAAGAGGCACGTTGTTGTCACTTAAGCTTGAAATAAGCTGAAAAATCCACTTTTATAATTTTTGATTTGAGGTCTCGTCACTTAAATTTGTCGAACTAGCTCAATTTTTAGCATATCTCATCTGTTCTTTTTGCACTACGTCACACATTTCATCACAGACGATTTTGTTGTTGACCGCAAATCTTGATTTCGCATCGATTATTATGAGAATTGGGTTTTGTATCTTGTATGCATCAAAAAAGCAGAAAAAAGCAAGCCAAACACCACTTTGGAGCCAAACTATATATATTTGAATTCCAATTTTTTACAAGGAGACTCTCATAATCTCATTTTCCCTCTTCACTCTCATTTTCTATTCTCTCAAACTCTCTCACATTCTCTCAACACAACAACACAAAAATTAAAGAGAAGAAAATTCTCTCTCCCCCTCCAAGAAGAACTCGCGGCCTCTCTCTCCCACACTGCCACCGTCACTCCGGCGCTGCCTCCCTCTGGTGATCCGCCCTCCTTCTGCGGCCTTCTCCTCTGTCGCATACTCCCTCCATTCGTGGTAGCTTCGATTGGACACTCCTTCCCTTCTCTCTTCGCTATCACAAGCATCATCATCAACATTATTCAACTTTCAATTTTCTACAAATTCTCTTAGGTAACATTACTTGATTCTTATAGTTTTGTTGAATACTTGAGTAATTTGATTTTGTTTATGTGAATTGTGCATGAATTGATGAAATATATTAGTTTAGATCTAGAATTCTTTACATAGAATTTGTAATATTCTAGTGCATATTATGTGTTTGTGATAATGTCTATGTGAATTTGTGATGTAGATTTTGGCATAGATTTGTAGACATAAGCTTTGCACATTAGGTGTATCTAGAAATTTCTCATAGAATTGTATTGCTAATTCTTGACATAAGAACTAATTCTTGATATTATACTAATCTTTTGACATAGATTTAATTGTTTGTGTTAATGTTAGATTCTTGATATTGTGAACAAATATGGGTAGATTCGGAATTGGTTGAGTCTTGAGCTTAATTGTGTTGTGCCTAAATGCTAATTTTTTGGAATCGTGATTACTAACTTGTGTTGTGTTTGTTCTATGCTATTCAGCTCAATATGCATACTCTTGTTTACTAATTCCTAGTACTAATATTCAAGTCTTGCTTACTAATACTTAGTGTTAAATTCTAGTTTTGCTCACTTACTTTAACATTTCCATAACATGTAATATTGTAATTGTGTGAACGTGCATACATTCATACTAACATTTGCTTATCCATGAGGTGTAACATTTTCCATTTGACTCAAGACACATTACCAACCTCTTTTGATACATAAAAACTTGAGATAAGTGAAAAATGTCACAATTTTTGAATTTTTTTCTAACACTTACATAATCTCATTTTTGAGCTAATTTCCTAACCATGATGAATTTTTACACTTATGATTAGTGGAACTTAACTTTCTCCATGATTCTGGAGCCATTGGTGTACTTTATTTTCAGTTTAGGATACTTTTTTTCCCGTCTTTTACTACTGTCATCCGACGAAATTGACCTAAAAGTCCCGTTTCCAGGTGGAATTAATTCAAAACGAGTTTGTTTTTGAGTCTGTTGACACATTTGCAATCAACCATGTGATTTTTGTTTAATTCCGGGTTGATAAATTTTGACGCCTATTTCTCGATTTTGCAGTTTTTGATACCGATTGACATGTACCTTATGCTTTGACTTTTACTTAACTTGTATTCATGTTTCCTTGGTTATTTGTATACCATTTCACTTATGTTTTCTTGATTCGAATTCATTCCATGTACATTTTATGATTTGACATAGCCGCTTTTACCATTTTGTGCCATCACTTGATTTTCACATTATGAGTCGATGATGTAACTGCCGATTGCTTTCTTGTTATCACTAACTTGTTTATTGAGTTTGTACAAGGATTATCATAATGGATTTCATTGACGCTTACTTGCTCTATATTCCACTTTATTTTGGTATACCGCATTTCTTATTGTCAACATCTCGGTACTCCGCTTTATGTGTGGGGTACCACTCTTCGCATGTTGCTATCTTTTGTCCCTCAGTTATGAGGTGTATACTTGTATATTGTGTATTGTCTGTGTTATATCCCAAATTTTGTCCCCTCTTTTTTCAATACATTTCTCACCAAAGATCTCAAATGCTCAAGGATTCTCAAGAATTTGATCAGGCAAGCTCACCTCCAAAGCACTGAGCCTTCAAATTAGGGTTTTGACTGAGAATGACTGATCATTGACTTTTGACCTACTCCATGACCTAATGACTTGAATCATAGTCTCAAGGACTCAAACATAACATGTTGAACTAATTTCATGGCTCAAATCATTTCTCAGGATCAAAGGTTTGGTAGTTGAAATTTGGATCAATTGATAAAAAGTCAACTGATACACAAAAAGTCAAACTTTGACTTTTTGGTCAGCATTAAATTTCAAAGATCAAAATTCATCAAGACCTACAAAAATATAAAACTTTATCATCAAGAATCAAGAAAGTCAAGAAAGTCAACAAAAAGTCAAAGTTTCCAATACTTAGAAATTTTCTAAGTGTTTTTACACTTGATAATTTTATTACTTCATGACATTTTTTCACCAAGATGCAAGGTGATTCAAAGAAAACTTTCAACACAAAAGTTGTAGATCTTGATTAGTTCTACAACTTTTATTTAGAGGGTTGATGGCCAAAAAATGCTTAGATTTGAAGATATAAGCCCATGAAGTCATGACATTTTTATCTAACACTTGGAGAAATTTTCAACAGGTTTTGGTCAGTTTTTATCTCAACTTCTTAGCCAATTTTCATCAAGTTCTAGTTTTATTTATCCAAAGTGGTCAACATGAAAGTTGTAGACAATGTTTCATGCTTTCTAAAACATCTAAGAGCATGAATTTATCATACTTGAGATAGGAGATCCAAAGGCATGAAGTTGGGCATCCATTCTTGAAGTACAAGTCATTTTGGTGAAGAACACATAATCCAATCTACATGCTATGCTGCATAATCTTGTTTTGCAGGCCTTCTAACCTGCAAATCTCACCATAATTTAATATTTACTAAATGTTTGATCTATGGTCCATTTGATTTAAGCATTATCCAAGTGATCTTTCCATTTTTGGCACAAAGTTAACATTGCCATTCTTGCAAAGTAGCTTTAATCACAATGTCATCTCTTCTTGAGTCTCTAACTTGTTCCTTCTACACACACTCAACACATAAAATCAGAAAAGCATGCTTAAAGTATCCAACAACTATATGAATCAAAGTACAAAGCATTGGAACTATGATCTTCAAGCTTGCTTCATTCACAATCCAACCTAGCCACAACATGTGATCTTGCAAATCTGATCAACCCTTGTCTTAAAACCTCTTGCCTATAAATAGAGAGATCATTTGCAAGATAGAGAGATATGAACAAGCCCTAAAAACCCCTATACTCTCAAAATACCAGAATTGTCCATAAAACCTCCATTTTTGAGCTTTGAAGTCCTAATCTTCGAGCCTCTCACACCTTGCAAGTTTTTCCCAAACAAACCATCCAAATATTTCACATACATCATATAGAAGCTGTTCAAAAACAAGAACAACTTATGTAACCTCATTATTAATGTCTTCCAAACTCAAAAACAACACCTTGAATCTTGAATTGGTTGGAGTGATTCAACAACTTTAAGCATAAAGTGAGGATTAGCACAACTTCAAGGAGGTCCAAAGAAGCTCAATCTATCACCACTTTACACCCAGAAACATCTGTACGTGTTCTAAAGTTTTCGCTTCAAGAGGTAAATTTTCTCAAACTATAATATCTTAATCTATACATTATTTGCTTTTATTTTAAAAAGGATACAACAGGACAAATCTAAGAGAAAACTTAACAAAAAGGCAGGCAAGGGGCTGACACGAGTGTCCGTGTCACATGACACAACCCATGTTAGTTTAACTGGGTTGGAAAATTGGAAAAACAGGCAGGACATGGGCTGACACAGGTGCCCGTGTCACACGACACAACCTGTGTCAGTCAGAAACATGCAAAATAGATAGGACAGGGGCTGACATAGGTGCCCGTGTCACACGACACGGCCAATGTCAGTTTGGCTGGAACAAAAAATGTGCAGAGAGGCGTGGGCAGATGCTGACACGAGTGCCAGTGTCCGGCAACACGTCCCGTGTTAGCCTAGGCACAAGAAATCTTGATTTTTAACATTTTTGCTATAATTTTAGATCATTAAAGGTACACTAGACATATTGCATTGCTTGGAGATGGCCTAACACTATACAAAATCTTTTCTATCAAAAAACCCTAAAAAAAACAATTTCTTTTCACTTTACATTTTCTTGGGCATTTTACTATTTCACATTATAAATTTTGTAATTGTCAAAGCTTTGTGATAGTAATTAGGATTTATTTTTACTTGTCATCCCCATTTGTAAATTTGTATCCCCATCCCCTAAAGTATTGTAATAGCGTAAGACATTTAAATTCCACAATTTATCGCTTTCCATATTATTGTTAGTAATTAGGGTTTGTATGGAAAGACTTTAAAATCAACCTTAGACAACCCTAATTCAAGATAAAATACATGAAAACAAAAACACCTTGCACACATGCACCTCTAGGGTAACACACACTTGTTGCCTCGAATAAAATACTCATGTTCCTCGAACTTGGGATGTTCTAGCAAAGACCTTCAATTATAAAGATCGTAGTCCCTCGATGATCCTTCAATGTTGCCTTCGATAAATGATCCTAGACCCTTACGAAGATTTTTAGAACATTCTA
This sequence comes from Vicia faba, assembly GCA_948472305.1. NCBI lineage: Eukaryota > Viridiplantae > Streptophyta > Magnoliopsida > Fabales > Fabaceae > Vicia > Vicia faba. Next base: position 224,299 of record CATIWC010002592.1, on the reverse strand, counting down.
TAAGTTGCCTTCTATGACTTTACGACGACCTACGCTTGTCCCTTCACATCCAATGATATGGTGTCTTATTAACTAATGGTAAGATAACACTATCTAAAGGAGGATGGAAAGAACAAAGACTTCTTTTGAGTAGTTAGAATGCTCGTAGTTGCTTGCTCACAAACATTTCAAAACAAACATCTTTCAAACACACCAACACTTTCATGAAATATTTTCAAAAGTCAACACTTTGCATACATTCTTATAAAGACGAGAATCATTATAAAGTTCGCCTAAACGAAGACACTTTTCAAAAATACTTTCAAACAAACACAAACACATTTAGAAAGCATTTTCAAAGTGAGCTAGCAACTAAGAGCCTGTAGACAACTATGGATGAAAAGGGTACTAACACCTTCCCTTATCATAACCTACCCCTCGAACTCAAGAAAATTCTTAAAAGGTCTTTCCTGTTCTTTTCACCCTTTCCTTTATTGGATAAAAGAAAAGTCGGTGGTGACTCTTGCTATCCGCAACAATTGCGATAAAATGCAAAAGACCTAAGTCAGTTCTTCCGCTGTATTACAGAACTGGCGACTCTGCTGGGGAGATACTCAAAAGTGGGGTTACCTTAGAGATTGGTTCATATTTAAATGTTTTATTTGTTTGACTTGCCTGCTTTACTCTTAAAAGGGTGTTTGGGTTTTGCATAGATCCTCTACCCGGATCTGGGGGCATTATTAGGTAAATAACAATAGATTATGGGGATTGTGCAGCGTAATACCGGCATGTTTAAAACAATGGCTATGTTAGTGTGACACATTTATTGGTACCGGTGTCCCTTAAGTCCAGCCAAGGAGAATATAGGGCCGCTGTATGGTGTCATGAAGCACTAACTAACCGTAGAACCTTAGTTGAACAACCTGGCCATTAGAAAGTAGTGAGATAGCCTTCTTTGGTGCAAGACTAAAGTTGGTTGATACTCGATGCTACACTCATTGAGATACTTTAGGGATATTTCGGTCACTAATAAAGAAGCTTGTGCTGAAACAATACCCGATGAAGAAAGATCAGTGACATTGAGATTCCTTAGAACCCGATTACTTTCTTTTAGGGAAGGTTGAACCAACTAAACTTCAAGAGGGTACTTACCTATAAAACCCATGCAAGCCTAAACTTAAGACCTTATGTGCTTGTTTGTGTGTGATTATCTGTTCATAAACATCATGACATCATTCCATAACATTTTCACTAACCATTTCAAGGACTTGGGGATTTATCTTTGTTCTGTTTTGTAGGATATGGCTTTCACCCGCAGAAATACCATCCGAATCAACTTCGTAAGTGTACCTCCTCAACTCAAAGAGTTAGCATCAAGGGTTCCTGCAAATTCTCCGTTCACCAAAAGATATGGTCTACTTCTCAACCTGGCTACCTCAAGCTTTGATGAAGACTTGTTAAAAGCGCTCTTTCAGTTCTTTGATCCCGTACATCATTGTTTCACCTTTCTCGATTATCAATTGGTTCCTACAATGGAGGAATTCTCTCAAATACTAGGATTGACTATTATTGATCAAATACCCTTCACTGGTCTAGAGGAAGTTCCAATACCTGAGGTTATTTCTAAGGCCTTACATTTGAAGAGTTCTGACATTGTAGCTAATTGGGAGACAAGAAGTGGGGTCAAAGGCTTTTTGGATAAATTCTTGATGGAGAAGGCTCTATTATTTTGGGAGGCCATGGATTTGCAAGCTTTTTGAAGAAGTTTTGGCTCTTTTAATCTATGGTTTGGTACTATTCCATAATCTGGACCAACTCATAGATATGAATGCCGTCAAAATTTTCCTTACCCGCAACCCTGTGCCTACATTTCCTGGAGACATTTTGCACTCTCTTCATACTCGCACTATGAGGAAACGAGGGACTCTTATGTGTTGCTTGCCTTTGCTGTCTAGGTGGTTTATTTCACACCTTTCTCGGTCAATGTTTAAGAATGAACAAGGCTTGAGATGGTCTCAAAGGTTGATTTCGCTCTCTCATTCTGATATCCATTGGTGCTCTCGATCTCAATAAGACATTACTATCATTTACCATTGTGGTAGTTCCATAATGTTCCACTCTTGGGAATTAGGAGAGGTATCAATTATAACCCTTCTCTATCCTTACGATAGTTTGACTATGCTCTAAGAGATGGTCCCCATGACATGCACATTCAAGGAATTGTATTCGACTATGAGAATGATGTTCAAGGTTATCATCAAAGGTTTGTGCATGCTTGGGGAATGGTAAGAAAAGTTGATAGTAAGACTTTGGGGCATAAGAATTCCATCCCTCTTGAGCCTTATCTCAAATGGGTGCGAACTCATGCTCAAAGTCTCATGATGCCATATCCAACCATTCTACCTGTGATTATGGAACCAATTGCCGAAAGGGATGTTCCTTATACCATTCTCCATCCCGACATGCCTACTAATCTCGAGGAATTGCAAAGTTCGTGGATTTAACTCAAGGGAGAACGAGACACCTTTGAATCCCAATTCTACGCAAGCGAGAAGAAAGTGTTAGAGCTCACAAGGAAACTTCACAAAGATCGAAGCTTGAATGCATACATCAACCCAAAGAGGAAGCGTCCATGGGAGACCTGAGTCTTTTATTTTATAAGTTCATCTTGTTGCTTTTCTTTCATTGTAAGCCCATGGGGCATTTGTAACTCTTGAACTTATTAATGCAAATTTTTCTTTTGTTTCCTCTTTGGCTAAGAAAATTTAAATCTCTAAAGGTCCTTGAAAACATTGCATTTGCATAACATGCATCATATCATAAGCAGGTTTTCCGACACAAGTTTCCTCATCTTTCTACTGTTTATTTCAAAATAAGATGGATCTCGAGAAAACCATCAAGGACTTGAAAACTCAACACTTTCAGTTCCAAGAGACTCCGCTCAACTTAGCAAAGGGTCAACAAGAAATGACGGCGCTTCTCGTCATGAAGAAGAAGACCAAGAAGAGAGCTGTTATCAACACGGGGAAAAGGTTCAAAGGCCCTGCCCGACAAGTTCAAATTGAAGAGGACTCCTCCAAATAGGATGATAATAAAGATGAAGATGCTAGAAGAACCTGCGTTAGGGGTAGGAATAACCAAATTTCTGAGGACGAGGATTACTCCAAAGAACAATACCCGCCGGCAAACGAGAAATACAAACAGCTTGAAGACAGACTCAAGGCTGTAGAAATTCAAAAAGTACCTGGTCTAGACTTTGGAGATTTAGGGTTAGTTCCTAGGGTAGTTATTCTGCACAAATTCGAAGTCCCTGCCTTCGCCAAGTATGAATGGGTCTCTTGTCTTAAGATGCATCTGAGATCTAATGTCCGTAAAATTCAACCACATACCGCTGATCAGAAGTTATGGGTTCACTTTTTCCAAGAAAGTTTATCTGGAACACAGTTAGAATGGTTTTATAAACTTGAGGGGACTAATATCCACACCTGGGAGGACTTAGCTGCTGCTTTCTACAAGCAGTACCAATACAATGCTGATTTGGCACCAACCCACGTGCAATTACAAGGCATGACTATGGGTTCAAATGAGGACTTCAAAGAGTACGCCCAAAAGTGGAGAGATCTGGCAGGCGGAGTACAACCACCTCTCACTAACAAAGAATTGGTAGACATGTTTATGGGAACACTGACTAGTCCTTTATTCAACTTGCTGATTGGAAGTTCACCATCTGAATTTACTGAATTGATCTTGACTGGCGAGAGGGTTGAAAGTGGAATTAAAAGCGGGAAGATACCAATGACCTCCACCTCTAATGTTATGAAAAAACTATTTTCTGGCAAAAAGGAAACTAATGTTGTGTATGGGCAAAAGAGCTATGCTAAGAAGGGCCGTCATCATTCAGTAAGGGCAGTTTTAATTGCCAATCCTACATCTATTCAACAACAAAACGGGAATATGCGTAGGGAAAAACTTTAAGAAAGGCATTATACTAAGATCAATATGCCATTATCCCAAGCGTTATAGCACTTTCTAAAAGCGGAACTGATTACACTAAGTGATCCTCCCCATAACCTTGATATCTCCTCTCCTAAATACAATCACAGTGCAAAATGTACTTACCATTCAAACAGTCCTGGACATGATACCAATGATTGTTGGCCTTTAAAGAATAAAATCCAAGACTTGATCGACAACAAAACAATTGAAGATGCCTCTTTTGTTTCCTCCATCAATGATTTGACCACTCCTTTGAAGACTGTTAAAAATAATTTGTTAAAAGCCGGAGTATTTCCAGGCTTCCTTGAAGACTGTTACCATTGTGCTGCACAAATTAATGGTTGTATATGGCTGAAGAAAGGTGTCCAACACCTGATTGCTAGCCGTGAAATTCTATTCGATAGAACTCTATCTGTGAAAATTTTGACCAAAAGTGTGTCTCAAGAGTTTGAAGACGTGTCCATAATTACCATTTCAAACACTCCTATTAGGATCACCTCTAAAGGTCCTATTAGGATTCTCGCTGAACCAAGAATAGCTCCCCTTATTATCACCACACCAGGGCCAGTCCCCTACTCTTCTAACAACGCAGTGCCCTGGAACTATGGGGGTGGAAGCGTATTATCATGGCATCAAACAAGAGCTATGGATTGCTGAAGATGAAGCTATTGAAATTACAAATATTTGCAGATCAAGTAAAGTCACTAGGATAGGAAGGATCTTCTCTCCAGAGATCTCTCCTCCAAAAAATCACTACACACCCATTCATATTACCATTGTTAAACTCGTTGCTGATACTCGAGGGAAAGGAAAAATGATTGAGCCTGCCAGGACGAAGGCACCCACAAAAGATATTGCAATTGAGGACCTATCTAGCCAAGAGATGAAGGAGATTCTAAAAATAATCCGAAAAAGTGACCACAAGATAGTGGAACAACTGGGGCAGGCACCTTCAAAGATATCCATGCTATCTTTGTTGTTGTGTTCCGAAGCACATGCTCAAGCTCTGCTAAAATTCCTGAAAAATGCACATGTCCTACAAGAAACTACTGCTGACCAATTTGAAAATTGTGTAGAAAGCTTGACTGCTGACAATGGTTTGGGATTTTCAGACGCAAATTTGACTCCGGAGGGGAAGAATCACAATAAAGCTCTACATGTTTCCATTGAGTTTAAAGGCACCACCTTAGCACATGTTTTAATGGATACAGGGTCCTCCCTCAATGTTTTACCAAAAAGGTGCTTTGGACATATTAGACTGTGAAGGGTTGGTGCTGAAACCCAGTGATATTGTGGTGAGAGCCTTTGACGGGTCAAAGAGAATGGTCCATGGAGAGGTTGATCTTCCCATCAAAGTTGGATCTCAAGTCTTCAACTCAACATTTTATGTGATGGATATCCGCCCGACCTATTCTTGCCTGCTCGAACGCTCATGGATTCATGGGGCAGGTGTGGTAACCTCCACATTACATCAAAAGCTGAAGTACCCAGTAAGAGGAAAAATTGTCAAAGTCTCAGAGAAGAGGAGTTCACGATCAGTCATTTGAATTCTTTCAAATATGTTGAAATGGATGGAGAATTCATTGAAACCCCCTGTCAAGCATTTGAAGTGGTCCCTCCAATGATTGCTGTTGCTAAAACCATTCTTGCTACTCCCAAAGATGCTAAATATACACCAAGAATGGCCTCTCTCAAGGATGCTTGTGATGTTATTGAAGACGGAGGATGCACCATTTGCGGACAACTTCCTGATATCCCCTATCAGTCGGACAAATTTGGGTTGGGCTTCACTTTCAAGGCTCAGAAAGAGGTTCGACATAATCGTGATGGGAAACCACCTCTCCGTATTAGCAACAATGAAGTTAATGCTCTAGGGGACTCTGATAGTGACGATAACTGGGACGACTAGACCTACCCAACTATTGACGGTAGACTCAACAACTAGCAGACCAAATACTTCATCTCAATCTCCTTCAGCCAGGAGTAATTGCCATTTCCTATTTTTTTTATTGCTTTGAGAAATTTGTATGTAATTTTTTCTAAAAACAATAACTTTAAACCATGTGCCTTGCATGGGGCACAATGGTCCATTTGTTAAGGGTTTGTCATTTTCATATGTCATATGCTCATTTTAATGAAAACATTGGAATGTTTTGCATTCAAATTTTGCGCTCCTTGTCTTTCTTTCACTTTATTGCATTTTCAAATAGCCATGTGACCTTACATGCGCACACACACATTTGCAGATCCACATCCACTCTGGATCTCATTGAAAATAATTCTTCTATTGCCGTTTATGACTTCTAAAATCCAATCTATCAAGCCGAAGACGAAGGTGAAGAAGATTGTGAAATACCCGAGGAACTCGCCAGACTCTTTATACAAGAGGAAAAGGCCATTCAACCGCACGAAGAACCAGTTAAAGTGATAAACTTGGGTACTGAGGCAGTTAAGAAAGAAGTCAAGATTGGAACCAACCTGGAAGACAATGTCATGAGAATATTGGTACAGATGTTGCATGACTATGTTGAGGTGTTCGCTTGGTCATACGAAGATATGCCAGGGCTTGATGCTGATATCGTGGTTCATCATTTGCCTATGAAGGAAGGTTGTTCTCCGATCAAGCAAAAGGTTCATCACATGCGGCCAGATATATCTTAGAAAATCAAGGCTTAGGTAATGAAACAATTCAATGCAGGTTTCTTTGCAGTGATTTCGTGTCCCCAATGGGTTGCAAATGTTGTCCCAATACCGAAGAAAGACGGAAAGATCCGTATGTGCGTAGACTACATGGATTTAAATAGGGAAATCCCCAAAGATGATTTCCCACTATCACATGTTGATGTCTTAGTTGATAACACTGCTTAGCATAAGATGTTCTCCTTCATGGATGGCTTCTTTGGGTACAACCAGATGAAAATGGCGCTTGAAGACATGGAGAAAACCACTTTTGTACGACAGTGGGGCACCTTCTGTTATAAGGTCACGCCTTTTGGTTTGAAAAATGCAGGCGCAACTTATCATTGGGATATGGTAGCTTTATTTAATGATATGATTCATCATAAAATAGAAGTCTATGTTAATGACATAATTGCAAGATTGCAAACTAAGGAAGAACACCTAGATAATTTACACAAGCTATTTGAAAGGTTGAAGAAATACAAGCTGAGGTTGAATCCCAACAAATTCACTTTCGGGGTAAGATCAGGAAAATTCCTAGGATTTGTCGTCAGCGGAAAAGGTATTGAAGTCGATCTTGAAAATGTCAAATCCATATAAGAAATGCCAACTCCCAGTACTGAGAAGGAGGTCAGAGGTTTCTTAGGTCGACTCAACTACATTTCCCAATTGATATCTCACTTAACTGCTACTTGTGAGCTAATCTTCAAACTGTTGAAGAAAGATCAAGTAGTCAGATGGAATGACGACTGCCAAATAACTTTTGACAAGATCAAGGAGTATTTAAAATAACCTCCAATCCTAATGCCTCCAATTGAAGGAAGGCCTCTGATTATGTACTTGATCATATTAAATAATTCAATGGGGTGTGTGTTGGGCCAACATGACGAGTCTAGTAGAAAAGAGCATGCAATATACTACCTTAGTAAAAATTTTACCGACTGTGAAACAAGATATTCACTGCTCGAGAAAACTTACTGCGCTTTGGCATGGGCTGCTCGCCGACTAAGACAGTATATGTTGACTCATACTACTCTATTGATTTCTAAGATGGATCCCATTAAGTACATCTTCAAGAAGCCAACCCTCTCTGGACGAATAGCCCGATGGTAAATGATCTTGACTAAATATGACATCCAATATACTACACAAAAAGTGACCAAAGGAAGTGTACTGGCGGATCATTTGGCGCATCAAGCTGTTGATGACTACCAACCCATGAACTTTAAATTCCCGGACGAGAACATCATGATGATAACCAACCGTGAAAATCCTGGACCATATGAAGGAGTTGAACAAGGATCCCGGTGGACTGTGTTTTTTGATGAAGCTTCCAATGCACTTGGTAACGAAATTGATGTTGTGAACATTTCTACTGAAGGTTTCCATACACCTTTCACTTCCAGACTTTGCTTCGATTGTACCAACAACATGGTTGAGTATGAAACATGCATCTTGGGTCTTAAGGCTGCCATTGACCTAAAAATCAAATTCTTAAGCGTATACGGAGATTTGGCCCTGGTAATCAGTCAAGTTAAGGGAGAGTGGGACACCAAACATCCAAATGTGATCCCCTACAAAGAGCTTGTGCTAACCTTGATCCCATACTTTGAGGAGGTTACCTTTGAACATATCCCGAGGGAAGAAAATCAGTTGGCAGATGCCTTAGGAATGATTTCGTCTATGTTCAAGGTCAATTGGGACAACGAGACTCCCAAAATTACTATCGAAAGATTTGATGAACTGGCGCACTATTATGAGATTGACACTGATGAGAAGAAGCCTTGGTATCATGAAGTAAGGAGGTATCCTGAAGCACAAGAATATCCCGAGGGGGCATCAATCAACAACAAGAAATTCCTACGGAGGTTCTCATCCAAGTTCTTCCTATGCAATGGGATTTTGTACAAGCACAACCATGATTCTACTCTGCTCCGTTGTGTGGACAAGAAAGAAGCAGAGGAGATCATGGAGGATATGCATGAAGGTATCTTTGGAACTCACTCTAGTGTACACACCATGGCCAAGAAGATTCTGAGGGCTGGTTACTGTTGGTCGACAATGGAAATTGATTGTCACCATCACTCGAGGACTTGCCATAAGTGCACGATTTATGCTGACAAGGTTCATATGCCTCAAATACCTTTATATGTAATGACTTCTCTGTGACCTTTTGCAATCTGGGGCATTGACATGATCATAGAAATCAAGCCCACTACCTCTAATGGACATCTTTTCATCCTCGTTGCCATTAACTACTTCACCAAATGGGTCGAAGCGACTTCATTTGCCTCAGTTACCAAGAATATTGTAGCCCAGTTCATCAAACATAACCTCATCTGTCGGTATGACATCCCTAAAAGGATCATCACTGACAATGGTACCAACCTCAATAATGCTATGATTACTGAACTCTGCACGCAATTCAAGATCAAACATCACAATTCTTCTCCATACACACCTAAGATGAATGGCACAATGGAAGTTTCCAATAAAAATATAAATAAGATTATGCAAAAGATGGTGGTAACCTATAAAGAATGGCAGGAGATGCTACCATTTCTCTCCATGGCTACCATACCTCAACGCGAACATTAACTGGGGCAACCCCATTCTCTTTAGTCTATGTCATGGAAGTTGTCATGCCTATCGAAGTTCAGATTCCTTCTCTAAAGATTATGAAAGAAGCAAACTTAAGCGAAGACGAATGGAGTCAAACTAGGTTGGATCAACTGAACTTGATCGATGAAAAGAAGCTGGTTTCTATTTGTCATGGTCAAATGTATCAAAAACATCAAAGCATTCAACAAGAATATCAAACATCGAGTATACCAGGCTGGCGACTCGGTAAAAAATGAATCATTCTACCACAAGGAGATCCCAGGGGAAAATGGAATCCCACCTATGAAGGGCCATTTGTTGTCAAGAAAGTATTCTCTGGCGGTGCTATGATGTTAACCACTATGGACGGTGAAGATTTCTCGCACCTTGTGAATGCTTACATAGTCAAAAAATACTACGCATAAAGAATGATCCACTAGGTTGACATACCTAGGCAAAAATAAGGGCAACCCGGTAAACCAAAAGGGTTCGGGAAAAGTTAGGGATATATACAAGATTATACACTCGGCAAGTCGAAAACCCGCAAGGGCGACTTGGGCAAAAAAGGGTATCCTGGTGGAATGAAAACCCGAAATAGCGGTCCAGGTAAAAGTTAGGGATTAAAGTGTACGATTGTCCCGTTGGATCAGTACATCCAGCTTTATTACCAAGGTCAAAAGTTCAAATGGTACAAGACCAGTTCAATCAACTTCTTCTGACAGCAAAGGATGAGATTCTCGAAGACATAGGGGCAATAGTAGAGTTGGAACCCAATGAGATCACTTTCACATGGCTATACATTTTATTTTCACTTTGTATTCTTTTCATTTCACGACGACTTCCTCTTACTAGGATTTTTGTCTCTGTGTATAAAAACGCCTGTTTATAGGCATATTATCAATAACAAATGCATTTTGAAGTGCAAACCTTTTGTTTTTCTGTTTTGATTGCAAAATCGTCCAATGACTAAAATTGAATGAACACATGCATATGAACATGATTAACTGTTAACAAATATACGCATAAGAACAAGAATTAATACTTACTCTAGGAGCAAGGATAACACTCATGTTGTCCATAAATCCCCACTAAGTAGATTCATATATTCTCCACAATTTCCTTTCGAAGTTCCAATCAGCATATCTCTTGGAAATTCTCTTCCCCAATCGAGTTTGGCCTTCCAAAACTGAAAGAGAAACCTTACAAAGTTCTTCCCCAGAAGAATTTGTTTCCCCAGTGAAATCTCTAGAATATCTTCTTCAACAAGGTTTATTTCCCCAACAAAATACAACCTCCCCAGCTTGAGTCTATTCCTCAGACTACTACACATCACTGACATAACTTCTCTTCTCTAGTAGAGTTTATACTATCCCCAGAGAGTTGCTGTAAAACCTGGAATCCGATCAGAATATCAGTTAACTTTACTGTTCCTAGACAAATCAAAAGTTTAATCATCTCTTTTATCCCCAGTCAGGGTATATTATAATTAAATTCCCCAGTAGAGCAACAGACGACTAAGGTTCCTGAACTCTACTCCCCAAGCAAAAATCAACATCCCCTGCAGAGTTTCCTCAAAATAGAAAACAGGAATCCCCAGCGGAAGTATTCAAGATGAAATTGAAGATACACGTACACTTCATCCACAACAATAGTCAGGGATTTATTTTCCCAAACAAAGATACATTTCAACAACATTCATACATCATAACATATGCATACAAAATACATATAATATAATCTCATTTATTTTGAGAACATCATCTTGCAATGTATTTCATACATCATGACATTTCATACAACTAACTCTTTACCTTTTCAGGAAAGATCAATCAACAAATGAATATCATTAACTATCTACATAATCAGACAATTTTCTCCAAAGACTAAAATCTGACAAGTATTTCCATTGAAGACTTTCCCCAGGGAGTCATTCTGAAGAATATCTCTCCGAGAAAAAATCAAGCTTGGATTCCTTTTGGTACTTGTTGAGGTAGTAGTCGTCATATATTCCTTCATTACCTGTTGAAGTAGTAGTCATCATAGATTCCTTCATTACCTGTTGAAGTAGTAGTCGTCATAGATTCCTTCATTACTTGTTGAAGTAGTAGTCTTCATAGATTCCTTCATTATCCATTGAAGTAGTAGTCGTCATAGATTCCTTCATTACCCGTTGAAGTAGTAATCATCATAGATTCCTTCATTATCTGTTAAAGTAGTAGTCATCATAGATTCCTTCATTACCCATTGAAGTAGTAGTCGTTATAAATTCCTTCATTACCCTTTGAAGTAGTAGTCGTCATAGATTCCTTCATTAACTGTTGAAGTAGTAGTCGTCATAGATTCCTTCATTACCTGCTGAAGCAGTAGTCGTCATAAATTCCTTCATTTCCCGTTGAAGTATAGTCGTCATAGATTCCTTCATTACCCATTAAAGTAGTAGTCGTCATAGATTCCTTCATTACCCGTTGAAGTAGCAGTCATCATAGATTCCTTCATTACTTGTTGAAGTAGTAGTATCCATAGATTCCTTTATTACCTGTTGAAGTAGTAGTCGTCATAGATTCCTTCATTACTTGTTGAAGTAGTAGTCACCACAGATTCCTTCATTACATGTTGAAGTAGTAGTCGTCAAAGATTCCTTAATTACCTATTGAAGTAGCAGTCGCCATAGATTCCTTCAGTATCCATTGAAGTAGTAGTTGCATGTAGACTCTTTTCCAGATACATCTCTTAAAGATCAAGTCAAGCACTAGACTTACCAACAATCATTCTGGATGGCATCTATAAGCCCATCTCCGACAATTATTCATTACCTCTCCAAATGGCATCTTTAAGCCCATTCCCGACATAATCAACCAACAACATTACTTTGTGCACCAGCGAGTGCAAATTTCTAGGCACTTTAGTGTTCAATCATCTTCCACCTTCAAGTTACGAATGGCGAACATATCAATCTAACTCTTCAGGTTTAAGAAGATTGAACAGGGGAAACTGTTGTACCCCAAAATTTCCCCCCTCTTTTCTCAAGATATTTCTCACCAAAGATCTCAAATGCTCAAGGGTTCTCAAGAATTTGATCAGACAAGCTCACCTCCAAAGCACCGAGCCTCCAAATTAGGGTTTTGACTGAGAATGACTGATCATTGACTTTTGACCCAATCCATGACCTAATGGATTGAATCATAGTCTCAAGGACTCAAACACAACATCTTAACCTAATTTCATCGCTCGAATCATTTCTCAGGATCAAATATTTGGTAGTTGAAATTTGGATCAACTGACGAAAAGTCAACTGATACACAAAAAGTCAAACTTTGAATTTTCGGTCAACATTAAGTTTCAAAGATCAAAATTCATTAAGACCTATAAAAATATCAAATTTGATCATCAAGAATCAAGAAAGTCAATAAAAAGTCAAAGTTTCCAATACTTAGAAATTTTCTAAGTGTTTTTACACTTGATAATTTCATTACTTCATGACATTTTTCACCAAGATGCAAGGTGATTCAAAGAAAACTTTCAACGTGAAAGTTGTAGATCTTAATGAATTCTACAACTTTGTAATAGAGGGTTGATGGCCAAAAAATGCTTAGGTTTGAAGATATAAGCCCATGAAGTCATGACATTTTTATCTAACACTTGGAGAAATTTTCAACAGGTTTTGGTCAGTTTTTATCTCAACTTCTTGGCCAATTTTCATCAAGTTCTAGTTTGATTTAGCCAAAGTGGTCAACATGAAAGTTGTAGACAATGTTTCAAGCTTTCCAAAACATTCGAGAGCATAAATTTATCATACTTGAGCTAGGAGATCCAAAGGCATTAAGTTTAGCATCCATTCTTGAATTACAAGTCATTTTGGTGAAAAACACTTAATCCAATCTACATGTTATGCTGCATAATATTGTTTTGTAGGCCTTCTAACTTGCAAATCTCACCATAATTTAATTTTTACACAAACTTTGGAGCTATGGTCCATTTGATTTAAACATTGTCAAAGTGATCTTTCCATTTTTGGCACAAAGTTAACATTTCCATTCTTGCAAAGTAGCTTTAATCATAAAGTCAGCTCTTCATGAGCCTCTAACTTGTTCCTTCTACACACACTTAACACACAAAATCAGACAAGAATGCTTAAAGTATCCAACAACTCTATGAAGCAAAGTACAAAGCATTGGAACTATGATCTTCAAGCTTGCTTCATTCACAATCCAACCTAGCCAGAACATGTGATCTTGCAAATCTGATCAACCCTTGTCTTAAAACCTATTGCCTATAAATAGAGAGATCATTTGCAAGATAGAGAGAGATGAACAAGCCCTCAAAACCCCTATACTCTTAAAAAACCAGAATTGTCCACAAAACCTCCATTTTTGAGCTTTGAGGTCCAAATCTTTGAACCTCTCGCACCTTGCAAGTTTTGCCCAAACAAACCATCCAAATACTTCACATACATCATATAGAAGTTGTTCAAACACAAGAACAACTTATGTAACCTCATTATCACCATCTTCCAAACTAAAAAACATCACCTTGCAACTTAACTTGGTTGGAGTGATTCAACAACTTTCAGCATAAAGTGAGGATTTGCACAACTCCAAGGAGGTCCAAAGAAGCTCAATCAATCACCACTTTGCACCCGAAAACATCCGTACGTGTTCTAAAATTTTCGCTTCAAGAGGTAAATTTTCTAAAACTATAATATCTTTATTTATACATCATTTGCTTTTGTTTTCAAAAGGATACAACAGGACAAATCAAAGAGAAAACTTAGCAAAAAGGCAGGCCAGGGGATGACGCGGGTGCCTATGTCACACGATGCGGCCCATGTCAGTCAGAAACGTGCAAAGCAGGCAGGAAAGGGGCTGACACGGGTGCCCGTGTCACACGACACGGGTGCCCGTGTCACACGACACGGCCAGTGTCAGTTTGTTTGGAACAAAAAATGTGCAGAGAGGCATGGTTAGATACTGACACAGGTACTAGTGTCCGGAGACACGGCCCGTGTCAGCCTAGGCTTAAGAAATTTTGATTTTTGACATTTTTGCTATAATTTTGGATCATTAAAGGTACAATAGACATATTGAATTGCTTGGAGATGACCTAACACTATACAAAATCTTTTCTATCAAAAAACCATAAAAAAACAATATCTTTTCACTTTACATTTTCTTGCGCATTTTACTATTTTGCATTATAAATTATGTAATTGTTAAAGCCTTGTAATAGTAATTAGGATTTATTTTTACTTGTCATCCCTATTTGTAAATTTGTATCCCCTATCCCCTAAAGTATTATAATAGCGTAGAACATTTAAATTCCGTAATTTATCACTTTCCATATTATTGTTAGTAATTAGGGTTTGTATGACAAGACCTTAAAATCAACCTTAGACAATCCTAATTCAAGATAAAATACATGAAAACAAAAACACCTTTCACACATGCAACTCTAGGGTAACCCACACTTGTTGCCTCAGATAAAATAGTCATGTCCCTCAAGCGTGGGATGTTCTAGCAAAGACCTTCGATTATAAAGATCGTAGTCCCTCGATGACCCTTTGATATTGCCTTTGATAAACTATCTTAGACCCTTACAACGATTGCTAGAACATTCTACAAGTTGCCTTCTATGACTATACAACGACCCACGCTTGTCCCTTCACATCCAATGATATGGTTTCTTACTAACTAATGGTAAGATAACACTATCTAAAGGTGGAGGAAAAGAATAAAGACTTCTTTTGAGTAGGTAGAATGCTCGTAGTTTCTTGCTCACAAACATTTCAAAACAAACATATTTCAAACACACAAACACTTTCATGAAATATTTTCAAAAGTCAACACTTTGCATACATTCTTATAGAGACGATAAGCATTACAAAGTTCACCTAAACAAAGGAACTTTTCAAAAATACTTTCAAACAAACACAAACACATTTACAAAGTATTTTTAAAGTGAGCTAGCAACTAAGAGCCCGTAGATAAGTACAGATGAAAAGGGTGCTGACACCTTCCCTTTTCACAACCTACCCCCCGAACTCAAGAAAATTCTCAAAAGGTCTTTCCTATTCTTTTCACCCTTTCCTTTATTGGATAAAATAAAAGTCATTGGCGGCTCTTTCTCTTTGCAACAATTGCGATAAAACACAAAACACCCAAGTCAGTTCTCCCACCGTGTTACAGTCTGGATCGTTGGTTTTCTTATAGGATACTTGTTCAGTTGTGTCTGACACACACCGCTTATGTTGCTTTGGTGCTTCGACGCATATTCTAACTTTATTTATTGTTGATTCTAGCTTGTTCGAGGTTCTCTGGATTTCTTGCTGGTGTCAATTTAGTGACACGTTTTTGCTCGATTGGTAGTTTGATTTATTTCCTTTATCTCTTGCACTTTTTACTGCACTTTACAACTTTATGATGCCATGAGAAATAGGATAGATATGCATGATAGGGACATCTGTTGTGGATTACGTCATAAGTCCCTCTGGTTTATTTAAAGACCTGTTTAAGACAATGCTGCACTTGTTTGCGAATTGTGTTTGTGGTTTGTTTAAAGACGTACCTCAAAGTAGTCGTTTTTGCTGTGTTTACATTTGTTCCTAAAGACCTCAAAAATAGGTGCCCATTCCCATTCCCAACCCCTGCACATTCTAGTCTCTGTCATCCTTAGCGCCCAACACACCGCGATGCTTTGGAGTGTACTGCTATTGTTATCGAGTCAGTCAGATGGAAAAGGGATTTGTAATAGATCCCCCACACTTTGTCTTGAGCTCACGTTGGTCGACATTGATGCTCTGTGTTTATCACTTTCCCCCTTACTATTCTTACCTGTTAATATGATACCATGGTATAAACACTTATATTCCCACAAATAGCTTGTTTGGCTCGGTTGATATAACCCTGTGATACGGTGGCAGAACCGACTGTTTAATATTAGTTTTGCATTTTTTATTCGCAAATGTTGCAGTAAGCAAGAGTCGCCATCGACTTTTCTTTTATCCAACAAAGGAAAGGGTGAAAAGAATAGAAAAATACATTTTTCGAGATTTTCTGAGTAAGGGGGTAGATTATGGAAAGGGAAGGTGTTAGCACCCTTTCCATCTGTGGTTTTCCACGGGCTCTTAGGTACTTACTCATTTTTGAAAACTGTTTGTGTTTGTGTGTTTTGAAATATTTTTGTTTGCTTTATGGAAACTCTTGTACCAGTCCTTAGGAGTGTGATAAAGCATTTTTGAAAATAGTTTTTGAAAGGTGTGTAAGTGTGAAAACTTAGGTTTGAGCAAGTACTTAAGAGTCATCTACCTACTCGAAAAAGGACATTATTTTTCCTCCTTTCCTTTAGATAGTGCTATCCTACTATTAGTGAGTAGGTAGCCCTATCGGTTGATGTTGAGGGACTATCGAAAAGGATGCTATGGTCATTGAAGGCAATATATAAGGATATCTTAGCATTCGAAGGGACTGTCATCATATAGGCAACATCGAGGGACAAGATCATTTCTCGTAGGCAACTCGAGGGATGTTAAGGGATCATGATCTTTATAATGACTTTTAGATTGAGGGTCTTTGCTAAGATATCCCTACGTTCGAGGGACATGATCATTTCCGAAGGCAACCAGGTGAGGAGTACCCTAAGGGTGCAAGTGTGTAATAATTCTTTTTTCAGATATTTGTCTAGAGATTAGTGATCTAATGATTAATTGATTTAATCTTATCACACACACCTAATTACTAGCAATCTATGTACAAGTATACAATAAATATAAAGCGAGAAATAAAGTTCCTACAACTATTACAACGCTTCGGGACAGTTACATAAAAAAGATGCAAGAAAATAAAGTGCAGAATTTTAAATCAAAACTATTACATCCCACAACCAGTTACATTATTATATAAAATGCGAGAATAAAAAAAAATATGCGCACTGATTCAAACCCAGGTCCTCCCCCTCACATACACGCTTCCCTGCCAACTGAACTATCATACCATTCGTTACATAAAGTCAATTAATAATATAATATACAAAAAAATGTCAATATTGGAAAAAAATAAAAAACATGCGCGCTGATTCAAACAGACCAATTGTAGGCTACCACACATTGTCTTCTTCCCCCTCCGTCGTCTTAGGTAATAAGACTTGTAGTGACAGTTTTTGTCTGTCACTATAGCACCCACAATTCAAAAATAACTATAATACACAGAATAAATTCAATGTGAGGCCATGGATTGATTGGCCTCAACCTCCTGAGCACAATGGTACCCTTGGTTGGGCCTAATTTTGGCTATTTCAAGAAACCCCAATTTGGAGGTATAAACCCTAACAATGGCAACGTACGATTCCTGCACCAAAACCTCAATCCAACTATACAAAAAGCTCGCAAATATTTAAATGATCAGTAATGCATGGCCAAAATGTATTTATATTACACAAATTAAGCAAAATAAAATGGACAAGAATTGCAAACCATGCGAACTAGTTGGATCGTTTTGTGGCGTTTTAGGACTTGGTGATGATCACAAATGCTTCAGGGAAGCTCCAGGAATATGTTTGGATCTTTGGTTTGGATTGAGGAAGGTTTGAACTGCACTCTTGGATTTCACAATTTTAACAATTCTTTGTAATTTTGGTAGCACTTTTCTACAGTGTATATGCGTGTGTTTGGCTTGCCAAAGTGATGTATTTATAGCATAAAAGGAGGAGACACAATTGAATGGAAAAGGTTATGGCCATAACTCATGTTTTCCAACAAGAATCCAACAAATTCAAAGCCTTCCAAATTTGCCAAAACATGCCTTATCCTTGCTTGAATGAACCTGGTCACTTGTGCACGAAATCTTGGGCTTCAAGACAAGTCAAAACAACAGCCCAAATGCCTTAGCCCATTTCCAATTATTTTGTACCATTTATTTTATATTTATTTGAAATAAATTAAAATAAATATGTAAAAAATAGGTAGAAAATGCAAGGCCATGCAAAAATAAGATTAGAGGTCCTCTATGACCTTAGGAGGATATTTGAACCTTAAAAAGTTACGCCATTGACCCAAAAATTCAAATTTTCTCAATGCACCATTCTTGAAATTTCCAAAAGTTTCCCAACTTGGGAAAGCCATAACTTGCTCAATTTTTATCTAATGATGATAATCTTGTACTTTTTGGAAAGCCCAATATGTCTACTTCAATACCTCTTTTGATCAATTTTGCATTTGAAGAATTTATCTTGATGTAAATTATCTTGGAAAAAAGTGGATTTTGTTAACTTTTTGAAAATGACCTGTAATGTTTGAGCTCATATCTTTCAAATGGTGCATTTCTTGATCTTGGGGGCTGAAGAGAAGTTGTAAGAAATTGGATTATCTTCAAAATGAGATTTTGTTGGGGGAAAATGGATGAAGTATGTTAAAGTTATGCTTGGTCAAAATTTGGTTGAGTTTTCCTATAGAAACCCTAATTTGCCATTTTTGACTTTTGATGGGTTAGGAGCATTTCTCGAGGAATCATGATCAACCCTTGATCAAATGATGGATATCACTTCAAAATGTTGATGTTGACCAAAAATATTGAAGTTTGACTGTACATGGGCCACAATTGACTTTTGACCTAACACAGTTGATTTTCAAGCATTTGAGCAATTGACTAAGTAAACTTGTTGTGCAAGGCATGAAATTTGGCATGGATAATCTTGAAGGCATATTAGGACCATGGGAAACATTTGAGACCATTGGAGATCAACCATCTTGATGAAAATTGAAACCCTAGTTGGGGGTTCATTGCCTTAGGAGGAGAATTATCTAGTCAATTCTTGGTCAACCTTGAGCAATTGAGAACCTCTAGGAGTATGTCTTGTGTGAAAATGGGATGGAAAATTTTGGGGTACAACAGCTGCCCCTGTTCAATCTTCTTAAACCTGAAGATTTAGATTGGCTTGTTTGCCTTTCGTGATCTGAAGGTGGAAGATGATTGAATACTAGAGTGCCTAGAAATTTGCACTCGTCCGAGGTGAGACTGTTGGTGGATAATATTGGGAATGGGCTTACAAATGCCATTTGGAGAAGATAACAAAAGAGTCGTCGGAGATGGGCTTAGAGATGCCATCCAGAGAACATGACGGAGGATCGTCGGAGATGGGCTTAAAGATGCCATCCAGAGAATATGATTTCATGAGATATTCCTTTGTGGGAATCCCTACTCCCGTTGTTGAGCAGGAATTCGCTGAGGAATGTTGGTCTCTGTCTTGGGAAATAGAGCTTAGGAGCTTCATTTGTCCATTACTCTACCGGGGAGTCATCTCTTGACTGAAGAGACTGAAGTAAACTACTATTTGGTCAGGATCTAGGCTTCATAGTGACTTGCTGAGGATAATAAGGCTGACTGCTATCTGGTCATATTCCAGGCTTCACAGCGAGTTACTGGGGAAATGAGATTAAACTGTTATCTGGTCGTACCCCAGGCTTTTTAGTTTCCTTAACTGAAATAGAAATCAGAAAAACCTTAGTGTCGATTTAACTGAACCAGAGAAAGGATCTACCGAAAAAGAATAAGTAATAAATCAATGGTCGATTCGAACTGAACCAACAAAGGTCTTGATTTATCTTTGACTGGATAAGAATCAGAAAAATCTTAGTGTCGATTTAACTGAACCAAAAAAGGTCTTGGATTATCTTCAACTGGAATAGGAATCAGAGAGATCTTGGTATCGATCTAACTGAACCAGAGGAAAATCTTGAACTAACTTTGATTGGAATGGAAATCATAAGGGTCTTAGTATCGGTTCAACTGAACCAGACAAAAATCTTTGAATATCTTCAACTGGAATAGGAATTAGAGAGATCTTAGTGTTGATCTAACTGTACCAGAGGAGGTCTTTAATTAACTTTGACTGGAATGGAAATCAAAAGAATCTTACGATTGATTCAACTGAACCAGACAAAAGTCTTGGAATATCTTCAACTGGAATAGGAATCAGAGAGATCTTAGTGTTGATCTGATTTAACCAGAGAAGGTCTTTAATTAACTTTGACTGGATTGGAAATTAGAAGAATCTTAGGATCGATTCAACTGAACCAGACCAAAGTCTTGGAATATCTTCAACTGGAATAGGAATCAGTGAGATCTTAGTGTCGATCTGACTGAACCAGAGAAGGTCTTTAATTAACTTTGACTGGAATGGAAATCATAAGAATCTTAGGATCGATTCAACTGAACCAAACAAAAGTCTTGGAATATCTTCAACTGGAATAGGAATCAGAGAGATCTTAGTGTCGATCTGACTGAACCAGAGGAGGTCTTTAATTAACTTTGACTGAAATGGAAATCAGAAGAATCTTAGGATCGATTCAACTAAACCAGACAAAAGTCTTAGAATATCTTCAACTGGAATAGGAATCAGAGAGATATTAGTGTCGATCTAAATGAACCAAAGGAGGTCTTGTGAGGACATATTTCTGAGGAAATTGCTGAAATAGCCCTTCATCAGACGTAGCTTTTGAGAAGACTATCAGGTCACATAAGTAGTCAGCAGTGTTTGTTGATTTGATCTTTTCCCTGAAAAAGGAAAAGAATTAGTCATATGCAATGTCAAGATGTATAAAATGCATTGTGATGATGTTCTCAAAATAAATGAGATTATGCTGTACGCGATGTGCATGCGTATGTCATGATGTATGACTATAGAATGCTATTGCGATATTTGTTAGTCTGGGAAAGTAAATCCCGGAATGTTGCTGAAGAGTGTTGGGAAGCTGAATCCTTTATTTCTGTTGGGGATGATGAATGGATATTTCCTCTTTCTGTTTGAGGATGTTCTGCTGGGGATTGAATCTGCTTGAGGATAACTCTGTGGGGAGGATGTTTTATTGGAAGATTCTGCTGATGTAGAGAAATAAACTCTGTTGGGGAATGAGCTTCCGTAGTTGGAGAAATAAACTCTACCCGAGAGGAGGTTTCATAAACTGTTTAAGATTATAAAGCTCGACTAGGGAACACATATTTCAGCTCTTGACTGGAGGAAGTAATTTCTGCTTGGGGAAGGAGAGATCAAAACTTTGGTTGTTTCTACTCTGTGGGGAATATAGATGTCACGGGGTTGTATGTAACGGTGACTTCGTCTCAAACCGTCTCTACCCCTGTACCATGCTGGACAAAGTAACTGTCGGGACTACAAATTATTTTTTAGACTTCGCCCTATTTTGTAAAGTCATTAGCAACCGTCTTTCTGTTTTTTAGTCAAGTATTTGTGAACAATAATCATATTTAAGTGCATATGTCAAAAATAAATCACTGGACGTTTTTGCAAAACAAAACAGAAAAAGAAAACAAATGGTTTTGTAATTTCAAGGAATGATTTGTATTGATTTTTGAAGTTCGCCTATAACAGGAATTTTGTACAAAGAGACTGACGTTCTAGTAGGAGAACGCTGGCGTAAGAAATGAAAATCACACAAAATAGTGTACAAAGAGAAAACAACTATGTGTAATAATCCCATCGAGTTTCAATTCTGCTATTGCCCCTATGTCCTTGAGCGTCTCATCACTTTGCTACTTGTCAGAAGCTGACTGGATTTATTGGTATCGTTTGAGCTTGGTAGTTGATACTGAAGTCTAGTTGCAAGGTGATCCAATGGGACATAGTTGTACGCTTTAAATCCCTAACTTTTTCCTGGACCGCCCTTTCGGGTTTTCGGTCCACCGGGATACCCTTTTTTGCCCAAGCCACTTTTTCAGGTTTTCGACTTGCCGGGTGTATAGATTTTTTTGTATTTATCCCTAATTTTTTCCCGAACCCTTTTGGTTCGCTGGGATGCCCTTATTTTTGCCTAGGCCAGTCAACCTAGCGGGTCTTTATTTAAGCATAGTATTTTTTCACTATGTCCCCGTTAATAGGGTGAGGAAGGTCGTCACCATCCATGGTGGTCAAAATCATGGCTCCACCCGAAAATATGCTTTTGATCACAAATGGCCCTTCGTATGTGGGAGTCCATTTTCCCCTGGGATCACCTTGTGGCAGTATGATGTGCTTGATCACCAGATCACCCACTTGATATACTTGACATCTGACTCTTTTGTTGAAAGCCTTGATCATTCGTTTTTGGTATATCTGACCATGACAGACAGCAGCAAGCCTTTTCTCATCAATCAGATTCAATTGATCAAGTTGAGTCTGGATCCAACCGTCTTTGTTCAAACCCGCATCCTTCATGATCCTTAAAGAAGGAATCTGAACTTCAATAGGTAGGACAACCTCCATGCCATACACCATATAATAAGGGGTTTCCCCTGTTGACGTACGCACTAAAGTGCGGTAACCATGAAGAGAAAATGGTAACATCTCATGCCAGTCTTCGTATGTCACCGTCATCTTCTGTATGATTTTCTTAATATTCTTGTTAGCAGCCTCCACATTGTAATTCATCTTCGGCTGGTAAGGGGAAGAATTATGATGCTGGATCTTGAATTGTTTACAGAGTTCGGTGATCATTATATTGTTGAGATTTGTACCATCGTCTGTGATGATTCTCTCTGGCACACCATACTGATAAATCAGGTTATGCTTGATAAACCGCGCCATAACATTCTTGGTAACAGTAGTAAAAGAGGCAGCCTTAACCCACTTCGTGAAGTAATCAATGTCCACTAGGATGAAGCGATGCCCATTGGAAACAGTAGGTCTAATCTCTCCGATCATGTCAATGCCCCACATTGCAAAGGGTCAGGGAGCCGTCAAGACATTCAAGGGAACCAGAGGTACATGCACTTTATCAATGTAGATCTGGCATTTGTGACAAGTTCGGGAATGCTGATAACAATCTGCTTCCATAGTGGACCAATAGTATCCTGCCCGTAGGATCTTTTTAGCCATGTTGTGTCCACTAGAGTGGGTGCCAAAGGTACCTTCGTGTAAATCAGCCATAATCCTTTCTACTTCTCTTTTATCTATGCATTGAAGTAAAGTAGAGTCATGGTTGCACTTGTAGAGGATTCCATTACCAAGGAAGAACTTTGCAGAGAACCTTCTCAGAAACTTCTTATCATTGACAGACGCTCCCTCAGGATACTCTTGATCCTTAAGATACCTTTTCACTTCGTGGAACCAAGTTTTGTCTGCTACCTCTTCAGTGTCAATCTCATAGCAGTATGCTAGTTCATCCAACCTCTCAATAGTGATCCGAGAAGCCTCATTGTCCCACTTGACCTTGAACATAGATGACATAGTAGCTAGCGCATCCGCTAACTGATTCTCTTCTCGTGGGAAATGTTCAAAGGTAACCTCTTCAAAGTGTGGAAGCAATGTCAGCACATGTTCTTTGTAAGGGATAAGATTCAGGTGCTTCGTGTACCACTCTCCTATGATTTGACTTATCACCAAGGTTGAGTCTCCGAAGACGCTCAAGAACTTGATCCTCAGGTCAATAGCAGCCTTTAGACCCATGATGCATGCTTCATACTCCGCCATATTGTTGGTGCAATTGAAACATAATCTGGCTGTGAAAGGAGTATGACACCCCTCAGGAGATATGATTACAGCACCGATGCCATTGCTGAGTGCGTTAGAAGCTTCATCAAAAACCATAGTCCACCGTGATCCTCCCTCAGGTCCTTCATCCATTCCATGTTCGTCATAGTCAGTCACTAACATAATATTCTCGTTCGGGAACTCAAAATTCATGGACTGGTAGTCATCCATGGCCTGATGAGCCAAATGATCAGCTAATACACTTCCCTTGATTCCTTTCTAGGTCGTGTTTTGGATATCGTATTCGGTCAAGATGATTTTCCATCTCACTATTCTTCCAGAGAGAGCGGGCTTCTCGAAGATGTACTTGATCAGATCAATCTTAGATATCAATAAAGTAGTGTGGGTCAACATATACTGTCTCAGTCAGCCCATGCCAAAGCGTAGCAAGTTTTCTCGAGCAGTGAGTATCTTATTTCACAGTCGGTAAACTTTTTGCTAAGGTAGTATATTGCATGCTCTTTTCGACCGGACTTGTCATGCTGCCCCATCACACACCTCATTGAATTATCTAACACTGTTAAGTACATTATCAAAGGTCTTTCTTAAATCGGAGGCATCAGAATTGGAGGTTCTTGAAGGTATTATTTAATTCTCTCGAAGGCAGTCTGGCATTCATCATTCCATTTTACCACTTGATCTTTCTTTGGGAGTTTAAAGATTGGCTCACAAGTAGCAGTTAAATGGGAAATGAACCAGGCAATGTAATTTAGGCATCCCAATAAACCTATAACCTCCTTCTTGGTGTGAGGATCAAGCATCTCTTGTATAGCCTCCACCTTTGCGCGGTCTACCTGAATACCCTTTTCTTTAACAATGAAATCCAGAAGTTTACCAGACCTTACCCCAAAGGTGCACTTGTTCGGATTTAACCTCAGCTTGTACGTCTTCAACCTATCAAACAAATTTTGTAGATGATCGAGGTGCTCTTCCCCAGTTTGAGACCTGTCTATCATGTCATCAACATAGATCTCTATATCATGGTGAATCATGTCATGAAACAAAGCTACCATGGCTCGCTGATAGGTTGCCCCGGTGTTCTTCAACCCAAACGATATCACTTTGTAGCAGAAAGTGCCCCATTATGTGACGAAGGTTGTCTTCTCCATGTCTTCGGGTGCCATCTTGATCTGATTGTAGCCAGAGAAACCTTCCATGAAGGAAAATTTCTTATGCCGCGCGGTGTTGTCAACCAAAACGTCAATGTGGGGAAGCGGGAAGTCATCCTTGGGACTTGCCCTGTTTAAATCTCTGTAGTCCACATACATCCTTACTTTTCCGTCCTTCTTAGGCACTGGAACTACGTTAGCAACCCATTATGGATAAGAGGTGACAACTAAGAACCCAACATTGAACTGTTTCATAACTTCTGCTTTGATCTTCTCTGACATTTCAGGGCGCATACGACGAACTTTCTGCTTTACCGGAGGGAAATCTTCTTTAGTTGGTAGACAATGAACCATAATATCCGTGTCTAGACCTGTCATGTCTTCATATGACCAGGCAAAGATCACGACATAATCATGCAACATCTGTATCAACCGCTGTTTGACACTGAGCTCCAAATTTGCACCTATCTTAACCTCTTTTCTGTTCTTTTTTGTGGCCAAACTCACTATCTCAATTGGCTCTTCATGAGGCTGTATAGCCCTTTCTTCCTGCTGTAACAGCCTAGCAAGTTCTTCGGGTACCTCACAATCTTCCTCACCTTCATCCTCGGCTTGGTTGATCGGATTTTCAAAGTCATAACCGGCAATAGCAGAACTGTTAACAATGGGATCCAAAGTGGATATGGATCTAAAGTTTGATACGTGAGTGTGTGTAAGAGCATAGCTGTATTGACAAAGTAAAAAGCAGAAAAGAAAAACAGAGAGCGCAAAATTTGTATGCAAAAACGTGCAATGCTTTATCAATGACATATGAAACTGAAACATGATAACCCTCACAAATAAACCATTGTGCCCCGGGTAAGACACATGACCATAAAGTTTATAATGTTTATTACATATCTAAAAACAATAAAGACAATTACTTCTGAATAAAAGTAATTGGTACAAAGTCTTTTGATGTCCAGTTACTGGGTCCACCGTTGTAGTAGGGAAGATCCATCTATCCATGTCATCGTTACCATCATTGTCTTCTAAGGCGTCGACCCCATGATTGCTGATGCAGAGGGGAGGTCTTCCAGCACGATCATGACAAACAGCCCTCTGAGCCCCTGAAGAGAAACCCAAACCAAACTTATCAGACTTGTATGGAATATCAGGGAGTTACCCCCAGATGGTACACCCACCTTCTTCATTAACTGCTTTGGCGTCCTTGACATAAGCCATCTTGAAGGGTGGTCTGGTGATCTTTGGCAGATTGGTGGCAGTTTCAGTTACAACCTTAGTTTGAGGCACCTCTTCAAAGTTATGACATGGAGTCTCAATGAATTCTCCATCCATTTCTACATACCTGAAGGAGTTCAGGTGACTGACCATGTATTCTTCTTCACCGTGTACCGTGACAGTCCTTCCTTTCACCGGGTATTTCATCATCTGATCCAACACGGATGTGACAGCTCCTGCCCCATGGATCCAAGGGCGACCCAATAAACAAGAATAGGATGGTCTGATATCCATCACGTAGAAGGTAGAGTCGAAAGTCTGAGAACCAACTTTGATGGGGATGTCCACCTCCCCGTGCACCATTCTCTTCGAACCGTCAAAAGCATTCACTACTATGTTGCTGGGCTTTAAGGTCAAACCTTCACACTCTAATATATCTAGAGCCTTCTTGGGCAGCACGTTCAATGAGGAACTAGTATCTACCAGAACATGGGCCAAAGTAGTGCCCCTGCATTCGACGGAAACATGTAGCGTATCATTGTGTTTTCTCCCTCTGGGTGTCAGATCAGCATTAGAAAAACCCAAACCATTATCAGCTGTCAAACTGGTCACACAATCTTCAAATTGGTCGGCAGAGGTTTCTTGTGGAACATGGGCCGTTTTAGGAACTTCACCAAAGCCTTTGCATGAGCTTCAGAGCATAACAGTAAGGCTAGCATAGAAATCTTGGACGGGGTCTTCCCCAACTGTTTGACCACGTTATAGTCACTCTTCTTTATAATTTTCAAAATTTATTCCATTTCCTTCTTAGAAGCCTCTGGGATAGATTTTGAATGCGCCTTCATCTAGACAGGCTCAATCAGTATGTCTTTGCCCCGAGTCTCAGCCAACTCGGTGATAGGGGTGTCAACAGGGGTAATCACAGGGATTGCAGTAGTAGTATCAACAAGAACAACAATATGAATGATCACAGGACCAGTAACAGTTTTCAGAGGAGAAATTTCAGGGGAGAACACTCTTCCACTTCTTGTTATTTTTCTGGTTCTAACAATGTTGCCAATGTCAGGATCAACATTTTTAGAAACCTTGTCTTCAATAGCCAGTAGGTCTTTCTTGATGCCGTGGTAGTAGACGTCAGCCCCATAGTTCCAGGGAACAGCCTTGTCCTAGGAGTATGGGATTGGCCCTGGCATAATGATAATCAGTAGAGCCACCTTTGGAGCGGATGTAATCCTGACGGGTATTTTGGTGGAGACCCTGGGAGGATTGGCGAAAATGGTTATGATTGAAATTTCCTTGCAAGAAACAGTCGGAACATGAGTCTTCTCAAACAAAATCTCTCTATCGTTTATCAGGCGCTAAACACATGCCTTCAACAAATGACAACCATCCAGTAGAGATAGACATAAGTGGTAACCTTCTCCACAGCCTGGTAATAAATCGGCCTTCAACAGGTTCCACTTAACGGTCAAGAGAGGAGTAACAAGTTCCTCAACAGAAGTAACGAACACATCATCTTCAATAGCGTTAACACCAAGTATGTGCTTAGGCATAGGAGCAGTGATAACATTGGGGATCTCAGGGGCGTCAAATTCAATTTCCTTCGCCTCGAGAAGGTCTTACACCTTGTTTTTCAAATCCCAACAGTCGTTTGTATCATGACCTAGACTTTCGGAATGGTAGGCACAACGAGAATTTGGATTGTAGCGGGGAGATGCGGTGTTGGGATTCTTGGGAGCTTCCCGCAAGGTTACCAGATTAGATTTCAACAAATGTGGAAAGACTTGAGACAATGTCATATTTATCCGGGTAAACTGTCTTACCGGCCTTTCTGTCCTAGACTGATTATTTCTTTGTTGAATAGGTGCAGGTTTAGAGATCATAACAGCCCTTACCGCTGGACGGAGTTCATTTCTGTCCTGATTCCTTTGGCTATAGGTGGCACTGACTTCCTTTTTCCCAGAAAATGGCTTCCTTACTGTACTGGAGGATGCATACTTTTGGATCGTACCACTTCTAATTCCAACTTCCACCCTTTCTCCTATCATAATCAATTAAGTGAAGCCGACTGAGGAACTTCCAATCAGATGATTGAAAAATGGACCAAACAGGGTACCCAGAAACATATCCACTAGCTCCCTATCATATAGGGGGTTGGACTCTTCCCGTTAAGTCCATCCACTTCCGAGCATAGTTTTTAAAGCCCCCACTCGAACCCATAGACATATTTTGGAGTTGTGTATGGGTGGGAGAAAAGTCTGCATTATACTGATACTGCTTATAGAAAGCAGCAGCCAGGTCTTCCCAATTATGAAATTTGGCCCTTTCCAGCTGGTAGAACCATTCTAGTTGAGTTCCGGACATACTATCCTGAAAGAAGTGGACCCATAAGTCCTTGTCAGCAGTGTGAGGTTGGATCTTCCTCACATAAGATCGGAGGTGCATCTTGGGACATAAAACCCCACTGTGATACGGTGGAAGAGCTGACTTGGGTGTTTTGAGTTTGATCGTAAATGTTGCAGTTAGCAAGAGTCGCCACCGATTTTTCTTTTATCCAAAAGGAAAGGCTGAAAAGAACAGGAAAGACCTTTGAGATTATTTCTTGAGTTCGGGGGGTAAATTATGAAAAGGGAAGGTTTTAGCACCCTTTTCATCCATAGTTATCTACGGGCTCTTAGTTGCTTTCTAGATCACTTGCTTTTGTTTGAAAATGTGCTTTGTGTGGTTTTTGAAAGTATTTTGAAAAGGCGCCTTTGTCTAGGAAAACTTTGTAATAGTTTTCGTTCGTAAGAACGTATACAAAATGTTGATCTTTTGAAAATATTTCATGCTTTGAAAAGGTTTTGAAAGTGTTGGTGTTTGTTTTAAAAATAAGCAAGGATGTTTGATTTGAATATGAGCAAGCAACTAGGAACAATCTACCTACTCAAAAGTATTTGTTCATTTCTTCCTTTCCATTGATATTGCTATCTTACCATTGACTTGGTAAGAAGCCTTATCTTTGGATGTTAAGGGATGGGTGTGGGTCATTGTATAGTCATGATAGTAATGTTGTGAGATGTCTTAGCATTTCTCTTTAGGGACTAAGATCATTTTGAAAAGGCAACATTGATAGCGTCATCGAGGGACTATGATCTTTGTATTTTTTATTGCTTTTGCTAAGACATCTCACATGCATAACATGGCCATTTTTGTAAGGCAACAAAGTGGAATTATCCTAAGGGTGTAAGTGTGCAAGTGTGTTTGATTTACATGCATTGTTTATCTTGAATTAGGGTTTACTACTTGTTGGTTTTAGTCTTGCCATACAAACCCTAATTACTAGCATTTATATAAAGCAATAAATTGCGGAAAGTAAAATTACTAAGCTATTACATCATTAGGGGAGGGGGTATACAAATTTACAAATAGGGATTGCAAGAAAATTAAACTTAATTATCTATTACAACCATATTGAATAATGTACAAGAATTGAATAAATGATGTAAGAAAATAAATGGAAAAGAAATAATTTTTGTTTGATTTTTGTTAAGGGTTTTAAACTAATTACTAAAAGGGAAAAATAATTGACTAAAAATAAAATTAAACCTAAATTTATTAAGAAAAGAAAATAGGTTAAAAAAAGTATTTTTTAGGGTTTTTTGTGAAAGGTTTTAAATTTGATAAAAATAGTATGGAAATTAATTAATTAAAGGAAACTTAAGTTCTAAGTTAATTTTAATTAAGAAATCAAAACCTAAATCTAATTATTATTTATTAAAAAAAGAAATTAAATTGTTAAGAAAATATTTTTGTCCTTTTTGTTTTATAAAGAAAATAAAATATAAATGAGCATTTTTAAATATATAAATAAACAAATAAAATATTTTTTGGATTTTTTATTAACAAAAATAAAAATAAAAATAATAGTAGTAATAAAAATATAATAAAGAAAAATAAAATAAGAAAAAGAAAATAAAATGAATTAAAATGATAAAAGAAAAAAAAATATAATTGGTTAGGTGTGTGAAAGTGAACAGGGGGGTATGTGGAAGAAAAACTGATAAGGCCCACTGATTGAGGCCTAGCGCTGCTGTTTGGAAATAAAAAAGGAGGAAAAATGTGAGAAAATGAACAAAAGGTAGCGCTGGGTGTTGAACCCATGACCTCCGCGCTACCTTTGCGACTGGGGTGGTTGTACATCCGATAACATTGATGAAATAATAAATACATAACATAAGTCATGTCCTGAATATGACTTCATCTTCAACCTCCAGCTTGAACATTTGTAACTTCACCAATTCTCAACAAAAATGAAATATGCAAACATGAAAGTTGCTCCATTTTTCCATACGAATCTAACCATATAAGTATCATAAGCTATAAATCAAAGATGAACGAGAATTTCTAAAAGTACCAAATTATGACCTAATTATTTTCAGAGATTCAAACCTAAAATTCTGACTACTCAAGCAATATAAATGAAATCTATGCACATGTATAATTTCAGGGCAATGATGTCTACATTTTATCTTCACAAATACAAGCCTAACAATGCCTAAATGAGAAGATAGAAGTTCAGAAAATGTACCTCAAAACTGGAAGTCGTGAAATGAGTTTGAGCTGCTTTCAAGAAGTTGTGATGATCAAGTTAGCTTCCTTAAGTTCCCAGGAAGCTAATGCAATGATTAGCTTGAGCAATGGATGGATGGAATGGCTTGGAGAAGTCAATGTGCAGACTCTGTTTTTTGGTTATGGTGGTTGATGTAAATAGTGTTACAATTCTGGAATAAGGATGGGGATGGACTATATTTGATGTGTAGGAGCTTTTGGAAGTGAAAAGCCAAGAAACACACGAGGGAAATGTGAGTTACAAGTTCAAAGTTAGAAACTGTGCAACAATGGTGTTTTTGGGTAATTTCTGGCTTGAGGGAGTTTGGGAGAGTTTCATGGCACTTAAGCTTGTGTCTTATCTCACAAATAACGCCTCTATTTATAAGCAACAAGTTTGGAGGCCTGTCTTTGATCAGAATTCAAAATCACATGTTTAAGCTCAACATGTGATTTTTGAGAAATCAAGTTTCAATGCCTTGTGTACTTGCTATTGTAGAGTGGTTATGCTTTAAACAAACTTCCTTCTGACTTTGTAGATGGAGTGTGATAAGAGGGAATAAGTTAGAGGCTCAAGAATTGACTTTTTTTATAAAGCTTGCTTTTCAAGAATGACATTATTCACTTTCTTCCCAAAATGGCAAATTAAGTTGGACAATGCTTAAACCACTTGAATTATAGCTCAAAATTTTGTGTAATCCATTAATGATGGATAGATACACAAGTTAGAAGGCCTGAAAAGCAAGATTATGCAGCCTAACATTGAGATTGAATTATGTGTTCATCAAGAAATGACTTATAATTCAAGAATGAAATGCTAACTTCTTGCCTTTGATTGTCCTTGATCAAGTATGATCTCAATGAGTTCTTGGACATTTTTAAAAGCTTGTAACATCCTATACAACCTCTATGTTAGACATTTTTGAATATTCATCTTGGAACTATGTGAAAAATTTCCATGAAGTTAGGTCAAAATCCTGCCTAAACTAGGGCAAAGTTTCACTAAGTTTTCAAGTTTCATGAGCATGTCTTCTAAAAATCATAACTTGAAATCCAAGTATTTCTAGGAGAAGTTGTGTTATACAATGTTTTATATCTCATTGATATCTACAACTTTCATGTTGTAAGTTTCCTTTCAACCATCTTGCATCATGGTGGAAATTTGGCTCAAAGTTATGAAAAAAATGTGAATTTCCAACACTTAGAAAAATTTCTGTTTGGAAATTTTGAATTTTCAAAATGAAATCTTGAATTTTTGATTTCTTGATGAAAAAGTTTCATATTTTGACATGTCTACAACTTTCATGTTGTAAGTTTCCTTTGAATCATCTTGCATCATGGTGGAAATTTGGCTCAAAGTTATGAAAAAAATGTGAATTTCCAACACTTAGAAAAATTTCTAAGTTTGGAAATTTTGACTTTTCAAAATGAAATCTTGACTTTTTGATTTCTTGATGAACAATTTTAATATTTTGACATGTCTTGATGAATTGTGATCTTTGATACTTGATTTTGACCAAAAAGTCAAAGTTTGACTTTTCAGTGTACAATTGACTTTTCATCAGTTGACTGAAATTCAACTGTCAATCAACTGAACTTGAGAAATGTTTTGAGTCATGCCATTAGGTCAAAATAAACCATTTGAATCCTTGAGATCACGTCTCAAACCAATAAGTCA
Organism: Vicia faba; assembly: GCA_948472305.1. Lineage (NCBI taxonomy): Eukaryota > Viridiplantae > Streptophyta > Magnoliopsida > Fabales > Fabaceae > Vicia > Vicia faba. The sequence goes on along the minus strand of CATIWC010002592.1, from coordinate 191,935 downwards.
TTTTCTAGGTCAAAAATCAGAAATTGCACCTTCTTAGTCAAAACCCTAATTTTGACCATTTTGCCCTTTTGATGATCTGATCAAATTTCTTGAGGAATTGTGATAAAAACTTGATTAAATGACATATATGAGTTCATGATGTTTATATGGATAAAAAATTATGAAGTTTGACTGTAAATTGACCACAATTGACTTTTTCCCCAATACATCTAATTTTAGGTCAACTGATCAATTGACTGAGCAAAAATGTGATCCAAGACTTGAAACTTGACATGAGCAATCTTGAGGGTCCAAAATTATCCATGAAAGTCATATGGGGCATTAAAAGTCCATTTGTCCTTGTGCAAATTCAAACCCTAATTTTCAGTTATGAGTGCTTAAGGAGGTGTCTTGAGTTGATCAACCCTTGTGCAATCTTTAATCAAAGGAGGTCTTGTGAGAGATTATTTAATAAATGAGAGAAAATTTTTTGGGGTACAACACGCATCATATTTGGATAACACTGTCACCTTGAACTTTTGCGGGATGACAACCCCAGAAACCAAACCCAGTTTTTCAAAATCCAAACCTGGTACCTTCCGGACCTCCATTGCATTCAAACGATCCTCCAACTGTTTGTATTTTTCATCAGTAGCAGGATATTGTTCCTCATCATAGTCAGATTCATCATCAGATTCTTTTGGACTGGAGTCTTCCTCTCTTGTTTCCTCTTCTTGATTGTTTCCTTCCTTTGATGCAATTACCAATTCAGAGGCTCGCCGCACTGGTTCTCTGATCCTTCTTCCCAAGTTTACCACACCAGCTGGTTTCTTTGGCTTCATTTTTTCTTTAACAATCAGGGCTTTCAGTTCTTCTTTCCCCTTGGCCAGAGCCATGATCATCTGTTGAAACTGAGCATTCTGATTCTGTAGATCCTTCAATGTTTGTTCTAGAGCCATTGTTGAAATAAACAGCGAAGAGGATGAGAAACCTGCTTTGAAACCTGCTTATGCAATGATATGTATGATATTTGTATGCAATGTTTTCAAGGATTTATAAGACTCAAATTTTCTTAAATAGAAAGAGAACAAACATTAATTGTATTAAGATATTTTATTGATCACAATAATGCCTCTTGGGCTCACAAGCAAAAATAAAAACTCTCCAAGCAAAAGAAGACTCAAGCTTCCCACAGGCGCATCCTCTTTGGTGAAATGTAAGCATTTATACTCTTCTCCTTGTGAAGTAACTGGGTGAAATCTAAGACCTTCTTCTCGCTGGCGTAGAATTGGGTTTCAAAGGTATCCCGTTCTTCTTTGATTTGGATCCAAGATTTCCATAGCTCCTCAAAATCAGTTGGCATGTCAGGATGAAGCACAATGTAATGAGTGTCTCCCTCAGTAATTGGATCCATAATCATAGGTAAGATGGCAGGGTAAGGCATCATAAGACATTGAGCATGCACTCACACCCATTTGAGGTAAGGCTCAAGAGGGATGGAATTCTTGTACCCCAGTGTCTTGCTATCAACTCTGTTTATCATGCCCCAAGCTCGAATGAACCTCTTACGATAATCTTGAACATCATTCTCATAGTCAAATGTGATTCCTTGGACGAGTGTGTCGTGAGGACCATCCCTTCTAGCATAACCAAACTGTCGTAACGCCAAACAAGGATTATAAGTGATTCCTCCCCTAATGCCTAAGAGAGGGACATTAGGGAATTCCCCACAACGATCAATGATGGTAACATTCTCCGAGGATCACGAACACCAATGAATATTTGAATGTGTAATGGACATCAGCCTATGAGACCATCTCATAGCCTGCTCATTTCTTAATATAGACTAGGGTAGGTGCGAAATAAACCACATAGCCAATAGAGGAGTGCAACACATAAGGGTCCCTCTTCTCTTTAGAGTGCAAGTATGCAGAGAGTGTAGAATATCCCCAAGCAAAGTAGGCACCGGATTATGAGACAGAAAAACCTTAACCGCATTCACATCTATAAGTTGGTCCATGTTAGGGAGTAGTACCATCCCATAGACGAGAAGGGACAACACCTCTTCAAAATCTTGCAAATCTAGGTTATCCCAAAAATAATGAGCTTTCTGAAACAAAAACTTATCTGGAAATCCTTGGACACTTCTTCTAGTTTCCCAATTTGCCACTACATCAGACGGTTGTAGAGACAAAGCTTGAGCAATCTCTTCAGGCTTTGGGTCTCTTTACATACCGTTGAATGGTAACTGATTAAGGATAGGTACCCCCAATAATTGAGAAAACTCCTCCATAGTAAGCACTAACTGGTAATCAGGAAGAGTGAAGCAGTAGTGCAATGGGTCAAAGAACTGAAAGAGCACCTTTAACATTTCTTCATCAGGGTTTGAAGTGACCAAGTTGAGAATTTGACCATGTTTTTCAGTGAAGGGAGAGCTTTCAGGAATCCTTGATGCTAATTCCTTGAGTTGAGGATGTACTTTCACAAGGTTGATTTGGATAGTGTTCCTGCGAGCGGATGTCATGTCCTACAAAACAAGACAAAGATAAGCCCTAGAAAATCCTTGAAATGGTTAGTATGATATGCCATGTTATGATGTCATGATTATGCTAAGAAATCACATATATAGCAAGCACAAGCAAATCACACCAAGACCTTAGGTTTAAGGCTTGCATGGGTTTTAAGGTAATACCCTCTTGAAGTTGGATTGGTTCAACCTGTCATATAAATAGTAATTGGGTTCTAAGGGATCTCAATATCACTGATCTTTCCCACAAGTTTCGTTCGATAGGCAACTGATTTGCAACCAAACAAAACTCGGGAGTCAAATCTCAATGAGTGTAGCATCGTGTATCTGTCGACTTTTGGAATACACCAAAGACGACCATCTCACTACGTCCTAATGGCCAAGTTGTTCAATTAAAGGTTCTAAGGTCAGTTGACGCTTCATGACACCATGCAGCGGCCCCGTTTTCTCCTTGATTAACCCAAGGACTACCGGTACCAACCAAAGTGTGACATCAACGTAGCCATTGCTTCAACCGTATCAGTATACCCCACGCAGTTTCCACGATCTATTGCTACTTACCTAAAAGGTTTCCCCAGATCCGGGTGTAGGATCTATAGTAACCCAAACAATACCCTTAAAAGAAAGCAAACAAACACACAAAGAAGAAAAATTATCTAGGCCCTAAGGTAAACCCCACTTTATTATTTTTCCCCAGCAGAGTCGCCAATTATGTGATAAGGTGGCAGAACCTACTGTTTAATACTAGTTTTGCGTTTTTTGTTTGCAAATGTCGCGGTAAGCAAGAGTCGCCACCGACTTTCCTTTTACTCAACAAAGGAAAGGGTGAAAAGAATAGAAAAATACCTTTTTCGAGATTTTCTGAGTAAGGGGATAGATTATGGAAAGGGAAGGTGCTAGCACCCTTTCCATCTGTGGTTTTACATAGACTCTTAGGTACTTGCTCATTTTTGAAAACTGTTTGTGTTTGTGTGTTTTGAAAGATTTTTGTTTGCTTTATGGTAACTCTTATATCAGTCCTCAAGAGTGTGATAAAGTGTTTTTGAAAATAGTTTTTGAAAAGTGTGTAAGTGTGAAAACTTAGGTTTGAGCAAGTACTTAAGAGTCATCTACCTACTCGATAAATGACGTTCTTTTTCCTCCTTTCCTTTAGATAGTGATATCTTACTATTAGTGAGTAGGTAGCCCCATCGTTGGATGTTGATGGACTATCGAAAAGGACGCTATGGTCATTGAAGGAAACATGTAAGGATATCTTAGCATTTGAAGGGGCTGTCATCATATATGCAACATCGAGGGACAAGATCATTTCTTGTAGGCAACTCGAGGAATGTTAAGGGACCATGATCTTTATGATGACTTTTAGATTGAAGGTCTTTGTAAGATATCCCTACGTTCGAGGGACATGACCATTTCCGAAGGCAACCAAGTGAGGAGTACCCTAAGGGTGCAAGTGTGCAATAGTGCTTTTTTCAGATATTTGTCTTGAGATTAGTTATCTAATGATTAATTGATTTAATCTTATCACACACACCTAATTACTAGCAATTTATATACAAGCATACAATAAATATAAAGCGAGAAATAAAGTTCCTACAACAACTACAACGCTTCGGGACAATTACATAAAAAAGATGCAAGAAAATAAAGTGCGGAATTTTAAATCTAAACTATTACATCCCACAATCACTTACATTATCATATAAAATGCGAGAATAAAAATAATGTGCGCGAAATGAAAAATCCCGTCTAAAAATCCTAAGAATGAAAGTCTTTTTTGGTTTTATTTTTATTTAGGAAAATACTTAAAATGAACATCCTAAAGTCTATTTAAAAAATTAATTAAGAAATAGTCTAAGTTCTTTTTTTGTTTAGTTTTTATTATGAAAAGAAAATGATTAAACCTAAATTAAATCCTAAGTTCTAATTCAATTTTAAATTAAAGAAAAAAATGGTTTAAATAGTTATTAATTAATTCAAGAAATTAACTATTTAATAAAAAAAATCTAATCCTAATTTTTTGTGATTTTTTTTATTATTTGGCTAATTAAATGAATAATCAAGAAAAACAAAATAAAAAAAGAAATAAATCAAATACAAAAAAAATGCAAAGTGGGCTTGGGTGATTAAAAAAAAGTGAGGGTGCATTGTTGAATTTGCTGGCCCATGAAGGGAGAAGCCCATATTTGCTTCTGGATCCAATGTGATATGTTTCTTGATGGCACACGGTGAGCCTGCAGATGGAGTGCGCTAGATCTGATCAGATGGATATCTGATGGCACAAGACTGATGGTGTATGATACACATCTGGCTACAAGGAGCACCAGATATGTATGAAACAAATGTTAGAAAATAAAATGCTGGACCTGGGATTCAAACCCAGGTCGTCCCCCTCACATACACGCTTCCCTGCCAACTGAACTATCATACCATTCGTTACATAAAATCAATTAATAATATAATATACAAAAAATGTCAATATTGGAAAAAATAAAAAAAACACGCGCGCTGATTCAAACAAGCCAATTATAGGCTGCCACACATTGTCTTCTTCCCCCTCTGTCGTCTTAGGTAATAAGACCTGTAGTGACAGTTTTTGTCTGTCACTATAGCACCTCCAATTAAAAAAAAAACTACAATACGCAAAATGAATTCAATGTGAGGCCATGGATTGATTGGCCTCAACCTCCTGAGCACAATGGTACCCTTGGTTGGGCCTAATTTTGGCTATTTCAATAAACCCCAATTTGGAGGTATAAACCCTAACAATGGCAACGTACAATTCCTGCACCAAAACCTCAATCCAACTATACATAAAGCTCGCAAATATTTAAATGATCAGTAATGCATGGCCAAAATGTATTTATATTACACGAATTAAGAAAAATAAAATGGACAAGAATGGAAAACTGTGCGAACTAGTTAGATCATTTCTTGGCGTTTCAGGACTTGGTGATGATCACAAATGTTTCAGGGAAGCTCCAGGAATATGTTTGGATCTTTGGTTTGGATTGAGGAAGGCTGGAACTGCACTCTTGGATTTCACAATTTTAACAATTCTTTGTAATTTTGGAAGCACTTTTCTACAGTGTATACGCGTGTGTTTGGCTTGCCAAAGTGATGTATTTATAGCATGGAAAGAGGAGACACAATTGAATGGAAAAGGTTACGGCCACAACTCATGTTTTCCAACAAGAATTCAACAAATTCAAAGCCTTCCAAAATTTCCAAAATATTCCTTATCCTTGCTTAAATGAACCTGGTCACTTGTGCACGAAATCTTGGGCTTCAAGACAAGTCAAAACAACAGCCCAAATGCCTTATCCCATTTCCAATTATTTTGTACCATTTATTTTATATTTATTTGAAATAAATTAAAATAAATATGTAAAAATAGGTAGAAAATGCAATGCCATGCAAAAATAAGATTAGAGGTTCTCTATGACCTAGGAGGATATTTGAACCTTAAAAAGTTAGGCCATTGACCCAAAAATTGAAATTTGCTCAATGCACCATTCTTAAAATTTCCAAAATTTTCCCAACTTGGGCAAGCCATAACTTGCTCAATTTTTATCTAATGATGATGATCTTGTACTTTTTGGAAATCCCAATATGTCTACCTCAATGCCTCTTTTGATCAATTTTGCATTTGAAGAAGTTATCTTGATGTAAATTATCTTGGAAAAAGTGGCTTTTGTTGACTTTTTGAAAATGACCTGTAATGTTTGAGCTCATATCTTTCAAATGGTGCATTTCTTGATCTTGGGGGCTGAAGAGAAGTTGTAGGAAATTGTATTCTCTTCAAAATGAGCTTTTGTTGGGGAAAAGTGGATGAAGTATGTTAAAGTTATGCTTGGTCAAAATTTGGTTGACTTTTCCTATAGAAACCCTAATTTGCCATTTTTGACTTTTGATGGGTTAGGAGCATTTCTCGAGGAATCAGGATCAACCCTTGATCAAATGATGGATATCACTTCAAAATGTTGATGTTGACCAAAAATCTTGAAGTTTGACTGTACATGGGCCACAATTGACTTTTGACCTAGCATAGTTGATTTTCAAGCATTTGAGCAATTGACTGAGTAAACTTGTTGTGCAAGGCTTGAAATTTGGCATGGATAATCTTAAAGACATATTTGGACCATGGGAAGAGAATTTGAGACCATTGGAGCTCAACCATCTTGATGAAAATTGAAACCCTAGTTGGGGGTTCATTGCCTTAGGAGGAGAATTGTCTTGTCAATTCTTGGCCAACCTTGAGCAATTGAGAACCTCTAGGAGTATGTCTTGTGTGAAAATGGGAGGGAAAATTTTAGGGTACAACATAACCCTTGGCTAAAGTTACCCCTTATCTCCTGCCTCGATTCATGATATCTTGGTTAGGCATTTTGACTTGAGTTAGCGTGTGGTACTCATGACATGTGTGTGCTCTATTGAGCTTGTGGATTACTTACTTTCCATCTTTGTGTACATGTTTTCTTAGGTTTTGAACCTTTGGCATGTTCCTTAGGAGCTCTTGATTTACCCTTTGGTGGTGATTCGAGATAGATATAGGTTTAGGTTGTGAACCTTTAGCATGTTCCCTTAGGATCTCTTGATTCACCCTTTGGTGGTGATTCGAGATAGACATAGGTTTAGGTTATGAATCTTTGCTATGTTCCCTTAGAAGTTCTTGATTCATCCTTTTGCGGTGATTCTAGGTAGACATTAGGATTGTGATCCATGTATTCTAATATAGGATAGATATTTCCATTTCAAAACTCAATCTTAGGATCAATCATTGTATGATAACATTAGGGATAGATTTAAGATAGTCTTCCATAGATGTTTTTCTTTTCTTTTTGCATCATTGCATTAAAACTAAAACTTTAATTTTTTTAACAAAAGAATAAAACACCTAATGGCTTTCAAATCCTTTTTCAAGGTAAAAAAATCAACCAATGCAAACTCTTTTCGCCTTCGGGCCCTTTCTTTCAAACTTTCAGAAGAACATGTTAATTCACTTTTGTGCTGATGTGTGAATATCCAAAGGTCGAGTTGAGGCAAAAGGAAAAATTAATAATGTTCATTAAAAAACACAAAACAAACTAAAAAATGTGAGCCTAACTACGGTGCTCTTATTCCTTAAAATGGATACGTAGGCATCTGGTCACGGGGCTCATCCGAGCGAAACTTTGTAAATATTTCCTTCTTTTCCCAGTGTTTGTTTTCTTTTGTAGGCATTCCCTCTTTGAATTTTTATTTTAGCTTGTAAGATTTATATCTGAAACACACCCTTTGATTAGAACAACAAGAGTGGATACCGTGTAGAGTACTACAGGCATGAGGGGGTGTTAATACCTTCCCCTCGCGTAACAGACTCCCTTACCCGATCTCTCGATCATTTGATCGTGATTTTACCCTTCTCAGGTTTACTCGATGTTTACCTTTCCCTTCCCATGGGATAAAAAAAATCGATGGCGACTTCATTGATTTCATCTCGATGATATTTCAGCTGGTTGTTTCATAACTCTCCTACTCTGGGGGCATACCAAGCCATGGACTAATCCACTCAAATATTCAATATTTTTACTAGAATCTTCTTGACCTTTAAATCAGCTCCATATAGGATTGCATAATATTCCCATGATATTCTGCATCTGTTAAATTATAACTGAACCCACTAATCCAGGTCAACTCAGGCGCGATGTCGCATGCTCCTTCAAAGGACATTTTATCCGACATGTTGTTCCAGATGTCGAAACACTTCAACTTAACATGTTCCAACATAAGATAGGACTTCTTGATCCACATATTCCTGTTAGCAAGTTAATACATCCTATATAACATATTGCTTCTATTTTGTTTTATAAAAATTTATGTCAATCCTTAAAACTAAGGAACTTACATTTTCCATAGACTTTAGAAGCTTGGGAAATAATCTATAACTTCTGCTGGAGAAATCATATATCTCAACTTGATCCTTTCTGGAAGCTTCTCTTTCTGTGGCCTTCTTTTTAGCTGTCTCCTTTTCTGCCACTCTTTGAGCTTCTAGGGCTAGAGCATTTTCTAGTGTCTCAGTCAAATACTTTTCCTTGGTCTGATCGGAAAATTCTTATAATCTTAGAAATTCAGCATTCACCTATTTGCTCATTTCATTCCAGTTGCTACTTAGAAGAGGCGAATCAGTGCTTGAGCCAGATAGGTTTCGAAGTTTCCCAATTTTTGTTAAAGCATCTTCTGTGAACAATGAGATGCTTTCTTCAAGATTTAGTTCTAGTAAATTGGAGCTTTGATGGAGGGAGGAGGTAACCGTGGTTGGCGGGAACACTATGGAGGTTGAGGGAAGAGGTAAGATAGTATTCCTAGGATTATAGCTAGAGCAAGGGGAATTAGATTCATTCATATCCATAGATGAGTTTATCCTTTTCATTTTATTCTTTTTCTTCTGAGATGTTTTAGGTTCTTTAAACATGGCATTTATGGATGACCTTTTCTTGCAAGATAGATTCTCTTCTAGCGAAAAGAGATGTGGTTTTTACAACACCGTATTATTTATTCTTCACCATCTGCTTCCATGCAGGAGTTTCCAAAAAGAAACATTGCCCTTAGACTTTCATTTTGATTCTGAATTTTGAGCTGAGAATTTTTTCTTGGTCGACTGACGTTCATAGCCTTTTCTTCAGGTGGTTTGGATATCTTTTCCAGAATTCCCATTTCTACCAAGTTAAAAGAGTTGAAGGGTTCACCAATGGTCATCATAAGGTCTTCTTCATTTAGATCCTTCAGATCGATACTCTCAGTGATGATACTGGATATGAGTCTTCCCAAAGGAATATAACTCTTACTTCTATCACTTCCATCTCTGGTCATTCTCACATTATCTCTTAGATGATGGAAAATAAGAGAGGGGAGATTTATACAAACGCCTAAGGAAATGAAGTACAATATGTATAACAAATCTCCAGGAACAATTGATGCATGCTTCCTTTGAGGTACTTGGATTATTGATTATTCAAATATTTTGGCCCAAATCTTTGGATAATCATGAAGACCATCACTCTTAGAGGATTTCTGTGACTTGAAGATGACTTGATAGAATTCCAACATTTTTGACCGTCGACTGTTTTCCTCATAGCATATTATTCCTTTTCCATCAAGATTAAGAACTTTAGCGATGATTTCTTCATTGTCGATAAGCTTCTTTCCTTTAAAAAACGATACTACTTGTAAGGTTGATGACTTTGCATGTATCCAAAAGTCTTTCACAAGGTGAGGAAGAACAAGTTCGTTGAGAAGGATGAAGTAGTTTTCCCATCCTTGGTTTGTAACATCAGCCAAAAGATCGAAGCCATTATCTTTAATGTTTTGAAAATCTATGAAAGGTTCACAAAGAACTTTTAAGAAGTCCAAATCTGTAGACAAAGTAATTTCAGGAGCATCATATGGTTTTTCTTTTAAACTTTTTTGATCATTTCCATGTGATAAAGAGAGAATATGAGGAAAGGGTTTTCGGTTGGGAGGAGAAAGTCTTTCAAGAGAAATTTTGATTTGAGAGTTCATAACTGATTTTGGGAGTTTAGGGTTTAAACTAGAACTAGGACTGAAACTAAGTAAGTGATAAAGGAGGGGAAGGTTATTTAAAAGACATATAGAGTTAGTTTTGGAAATGTGTACGCAAGTAAAGTAATGATGACCTATTACTATTTTCAAGAAAACACTATAGTGCATGTTGTGACGTATTATGACAAAATGAATAGACAACACTGATAAATGTCTAATAAAAAAAATAAGAGAGAGTTTAGATGACACGTGTTGACGCTTTACGAATCTGATCCTAGATATTTCTTTTAAGGGATTATTTGAGAATCATGAGATTCTATTCATACTTCTGATATATTGCAACTTCTTGGTTTGTTCTTTCTTCAGAGTTTGAAAGAAGAATTTTCTAGATGATCATCTTCTAAATTCTTCCCTTATTGTTCTTCAGTAGCTTCTTTACTTTCTTTAGATTCTGAAAATAGTTTCCATATATTTTATGAGTTTTCTGATTTGATCAGCTTCCTGGTGGATGGAATTTTCTCCTTTTGACTTCCAAATCTTATGTGCAACACTTCTAAGAAGCTTTTCAGGCATCTCATTCATCTGAATTTTGGAGTGCACATTTGAAAGGCATTAGTCTTCTTGATGGATCTTCAGAAGATGACATAGATTAGATTCATTGCAGCTTGCAGCGACTATTTTTGAAAGACAACTTCAGATGATGATCTAAAGTGTTGATCTTTAACCTTTGCTTCTGATGTAAAACTTTTGTTGAATGAGAAGATGATTTTCCTTTCCATCAGTTGCTTGAGCCTTCAGAATCCTGAGAACTTGTTCCAGGGATTTTGTCTTCATATTTCTGATTCTAGCCCAAAGTTTTTAATCTTCTATAGAACGTATTTTGAATCAGAAAAACTTTCTATCATTTGGGTAGCAGACAACTACATAATTTTCTCTTTACTGGATCTCTCTACACAGTTAAGTGTTTGATCTTAAATCAATAACAGATCCAGACTCTGATACCAATTAATGGTAGAGAAAATATAAGAAAGGGGGGTGGGTGGTTTAATTGTATTCATAGAAAACATTCCCCATTAGAAATTCTTTGCACTCAAATGATAATATCTATAAAGACAACAAAGAGAAAGTACACAAGTATTTTATCCAGGTTCGCTGTTAACTAGGCTACTCATGTCCACCCTCGCAAGGATGATTTCTCCTTATCCAAGGACTTAATCCACTATAACCAAACTGATTACAATTGCACGGGAAACCGCCAGTGACTAAGTCACAATGACACGTTCAGGGATCCAACCAGATATAACGTTCATTGACCCAACAGAATTCGATCCCTCAGATCTCCTACCAGGATTTATTTGCAATGATATCTAGTAAGGGTCTCACAAGAGTCTGACCTTCACCCGGTCCTCTTTGAGATATGACTACCATTGACCCAACAGAATCTGATCCACATAATCTCCAATCAGGATTTCCCATAATGACCAGCAACCATTATCTTCTTGAGACCAAACCTTCACTCAGTCTTTCAAGGAACCTTTCAATTATATGTTCATTGATCCAACCAGATATAACAATCATTGACCCAATAGAATTTGATCACTTAAAATCTTTTATCGGGATTTCCTATAATGACTAGCAACCATTATCTTCTTGAGATCAGACCTTCACTCAGTGTCTCAAGGATTCAATAAACAACAATTGATGGGGTTACTGTGTTTACATGGTTACTTCTTCTAAGCATATTGCACAAAAAATTTAAGCACATATTGTTTAACACTTCTACGAGCAACAACTCAAGTGTTAAACAATTTACATGAAGATATATGAGCATAAACACTATACGAGCAATAACTCTAGTGTTCATTACAATGTTCTACAAAGATGTATATGATCAGAAGTTTAGTATCATCTTGTAGTGTTCTTCTTCATCTTCTTGTTGAGCAAGATATGAGCAACAACTCATTTGCTTCTTCTAAGATCTACCAAGATGTATGTGATTGAAAGTAGAATAACATCTTGTAGTCTTCTTCTTTGAGCGAGCTACGAGCAACAACTCCTTTCTTCTTCTGTTTCATCTAAGATGCATATGATGATAGTTGATTGGCATCTTGTTGAAATCTTCTTTATTTATTTTCTCTCTTCTTTTAGTGGTTTTCAGTATGTATAACATTGTAGTTTTAACATTTTCAGAATTCACTGCTTTTCTTCACAGGATGAAGCTTCATGGCCAATGGAAACAGCTAAACCTCCAACCAACAATTTATCTTTGAAGCATTTGATCTTATTTTATAGTCTTTGACAAAGAGAGACGTTGTGAGGATATAACAGACTTTTCCTGCACCAACAGTTAGTTCCCAACTGATAGAATAATGTATAAGAGTTTACACAATATAAAATAATATTTCTGTATCCTGTCACTGTTCAATAATAGCTTTCCACCTTTTCCTCTGAATAATATTTTTCTATTAAGCTTGTAAATAGAGATCCGTTAAGTAAAAAAATATAGTTGTAAATCCAGATGTTTGTTCCCAACGGTCACAATGAGAGTGGTTGTCAACACAGTATAAAGGATTGTCCTTACGCCATCCTAGAGGGTAGAGGTCATAGGAACTTCATGTACCTTTTTCACAACATCCCATGTTAACCATTTGAACTTTTATTCTTATCTTCAGAGGCTTCAGATATTTGAATGTTGAACGTTGAAGCTTGTTGTAGAAGAATATTTCTTAAGCCTTAGAACCTAAGTCTTAGAATCTTCAGAACTTGTCACACAAAACCTTTTTCTTCAGAGTCTTCAGCACTTGGTTGTCAGAACTTACTTTCCTTCAGATCATCAGAACTTATTCAAAAGAACCTCGTCTTCATAATCTTCAGAACTAGTAACACAGAAGTAAAGCTTTAGAATGCCTTCAAAGCTAAACCATAAAGTCACGATCAGAACTTCTTGTACTAACGTTCCTTAGACACGTTGCGGAAGATTAGTTTAGAACCTTGACATTAATGAAACATGTAACCATATATTTTCTTCCAGAGTGTATGTTCAAAACCTGATGACGTCACACGCCTTGTACTAGAGTCAGAATATTATAGAAACATCTATACACTAGACGAAATCATTAGTGTATACAATTTTTCTATAAGATAACATGTAAATCTATCATCAAAATCTCAAGGCCAGATGTAGGAAACACTTCTTGTTCTTACACAAAGTAATGTCATTTGTTAAAGGGAAGAAGGTTATCATCAATGAACAAATCATCGCCAAAGCTCTTAATCTTGATGGAAAAGGAATAAGGTGCTATGAAGCAAATTATCGATGGTCGGAAATGATGGAAGTTTATCAAGTCATCTTCAAATCACAGAAAGCCTCGAAGAGTGATGATCTTCATGATTATCTAAGAATCTGGGCCAAAATCTCTGAATCATCAATAATACAAGTACCACAAAGGAAGCATGCATCGATTATTCCCAGAGATCTGTTATACATACTGTACTTCATTTCCTTAGGCGTTTATATAAATCTCCTCTCTCTTATTTTCCATCATCTGAGAGATAATGTAAGAATGACTAGATATGAAAGTGATAGAATGAAGAGTTATATTCCTCTTGGACGACTTTTATCCGGTATCATCATTGAGAGTATTGATCTAAGATATATGGATAAAAAAGACCTTAACATGACCATTGGTGAACTCTTCAACTTCGTGAACCTGGTAGAGAATAAAATTACAGAAAATATATCCAAACCACCTGAAGAAAAGGCTATGAACGTCAGTCTACCAAGAAAAACTCCTCAGTTCAAAATCCAGAATCAAAATGAAAGCCTAAGGGTAATGTTTCTTTTTAGAAAATCCAGTATGGAAGCATATGGTCAAGAAGAAAGAAGACGATGTTGTAAGAAACCACATCTCTTTCCACCAGACAAAAATCTATCTAGCAAGAAAATATCAGCCATAAATGTCATGTTTCAAGAGTCTGAAACATCTCAGAAGAGAAGAAGAAAAAGAAAAGGATAGATTCATCCATGGATACTAATGAAATAATCTCATCTATCATTGTTCCAACCCTACATATCTCAACACCTTTAGGAGTATCTGACCCCTCCTCACCCAATATTATCATCAATCAAAACCTAACTTAACCTACAGAGTTTCCTGGTGACGAAATTTCTCTTAACCATCTAAGTTATGATATACCAGATCTGGATCTTGAAAAAAGTATCTCACTTTTCCAAGAAGATGCCTTGACAAAAATTGGAAAGCTTTGAAACCTATCTGGCTCAAGCACTAATTCATCTCTTCTTAGTAACGACTGGAATGAGTTCAGCAAATGGATGAATTTTGAATTTCTAAGAATACAAAATTTGTATGAACATACTAAGGAAAAATATTTAATTGAAACAAAATAAAAGGCTCTATCCCTGGAAGCTCAGAAAGAAGCTGAAAAGGAAGCAACTGAAAAAGAGGCCTCAGAAAGAGAAGTTGCCAGAAAGGATCAAGCTGAGATAGAAGAATTCTCTAGCAAAAGTTCCGGCTTATTGTCTAAGCTTCTAAAATCAATGAAGGAGTGCAAAAGGAACAAGAATCGATTAAAGAGTTTATGGAAAAACAAATGAATTTTAATAACATGATTAAGGAGTTTATTAGCAAGTTTGAACAAAACAACCAAGACAATCTTATACCTTAAATCTTTGTTATGCATGTTAAGATATGTTTATTAGTTTGATCCCTTCATCATAGTTGTTTTTCTCGTATTATGATAAACGCTTGTATGATTTTCCATTTTGTCATATGTTGTCTTTTGAAATAGGGATTTATATATCTAGCCTTCATAGCTTTTGAAATAGTTCTATCTGAAATCTTCTTTAGAGAAGTACTTTTTAAAGTATTCGGAGAACTGGCTCTGCAAGTGTTTTTAGTGAAGACATTTTTTGAAGTCGTTAATGATTAAATGATGTATGTATAGTGTCTATCTAACACTCTCTCTCTCTCTCTCTCTCTCTCTCTCTCTCTCTCTCTCTCTCTCTCTCTCTGCGTGTGTGTGCGTGCGTGTGTCTCTAGATTTAAAATCAATGATATTGACTTCTTCTATTTGTTAATTTATGCCCTATTATAGTCATGCTTATTGTGTTTTGTCTATACTCCTCTATCTTTTATCAATAGAAATGAGTTTTTATGATTCTATTTAACATTTATACTTTTCTTTTTTTATCCATTATGTCTTACCAAACATTTCTTTAAAATCTCATGTTTAAAGACATAACTTAAATTAATTTTTATCCAAACAAATTCTCTGGTTTGAAAATGTTATCTTCAAAGATTCATTTTTATGTCACTCTATCACCTTTTTGATTTATGACAAAAGGGGAGAAAGTAAAGTGATATTTTGATAATACTTACTCTCATAATCATTAAACTCAAACATGTAAAATGATGTTGCTACTAACTGTTTGTTTGATGTTTCAACCCAAGAACTCTAAGCAAGTTCACTAAGTATTCTAAGACAAGTTGAAGATGAAGATCCTGATGCTAAGGTTGAGAACCTTATGGATGAAATCAACTCTGATTTCATATTTATGATGTTGTACATATAATGAATATATGTATATTCAAATAGATGTACCAAAATTTCAATTCAAAAGTTATAAACTTACTGAAAGTAAGGTAATATTGCTTGACATCATAGTGTTCAAAAGGTGTGAACTTTATGAAAATATGGAATTATGACTTAAAGCTTCAGAAGTTGTGCTCTCCTGAAAGGAAGTAAAGTCAACATTTTGATGTATGCTCTCGTACAGAGATGCCACTCAGAAGCTGCACTCTGATATGTGTGCTTCTGCAATGTACACTCTATTCAGAAGTCATGAGCTGTCTGAATGTCAGATATATTGGAAAATATCAGGTCAAACACTGATACTTAAGAAGTATTGAACTTCTCCATAAGTATAGTGTTTTGGTTGTGATATCAAAATCAAGGAACAAAAGCACTGATACATGATGCGTGACATTATTCAATCAGGCTCAAAATCAAGATTTTGATTCTTCATCAAGTGCTGATAGAAACCATGTTTCAAGATGAAGACCAGGTGTTCTAGTCAGTGGGAGATTATTAACAAGCATAAATGAAAATTTGGGTTTAACAATTCAGAGGGAGCTGTGAGCTCAACTCTGAATTTGTTTGTTACGGTGATTACCCTGTATAAATTTTTCTATCAAAATACATGGTTTTCTCATCATCAAAAAAGGGGAGATTGTAAGAACAAGAAGTGTTTCTACATTCAACCTTAAGATTTGATGATAACTTCACATGTTATCTTAGAGAAAATTGTATACACTAATGATTTTGTTCTAGTGTGTAGCTGCTGCTATAATATTCTGACTTTGGTATCAAGGCGTGTGACGTCACCAGGTTCTGAATATACACTACTGGAAGAAAACATGTGGTTACATGTTACAGTTGAAGTCAAGATTCTGAATACGTCTTCTGAAACGTGTCTTAGGAACATTAGTATAAGAGGTTATGATTGTGACTTTGTGATTAAGCTTAGGATGCCTTCTAAAGCTTTACTTATATGTGTTACAAAGTTCTGAAGATTATGAAGACGAGGTTCTGCTGAACAAGTTATGATGATCTGAAGAAAAGCAAGTTCTTACAACCAAGTGCTGAAGACTCTAAAGACAAGGTTCTAATAGGACAAGTTCTGAAGACTCCAAGACTTAGGTTCTAAGACTTAAGAGTAAATCTTCTATAACAAGCTTCAATGTTCAATATTCAAATATCTGAAGCCTTTGATGATAAGAAGAATTTCAAAATGGTTAACGTGTGATGTTGTACAAAAGGTATATAAAGTGTCTGTGGCCTCTACCCTCTAGGGTGGCGTAAGGACAATCCTTTATACTGTATTGTCAACCACTCTCATTGTGACTGTTGGGAACAAACGGTTGGATTTACAACTATTTTTCTTTACTTAATGTATCTCTATTTACAAGATTAATAGAAAAACATTATTCAGAGAAAAGGTGGAATGCTATCATTGAACAGTGACATGATACATAAATATTATTTTATACTTTCTAAACTCTTACACCTTATTCTATCCGTTGGGAACTAACCGTTGGTGCAGGAAAAGTCTTTTCTATCCTCACAATGTCTCTCTCTTTCAAGGCTACAAAATAAGATCAAAGATTTAAATAAAAGTTTCGTAGGCAATCAAGCTAAAATGTTGTGGATGCTGAAGATGTTAAAGCTGCAATGCTACATATTCTGAAGACCACTATAGAAGAGAGAAAAGAAAGAAAGAATATTTCAACAAGATGTTATTCAACAACCATCATATACATCTTGGATGAAATAGAAGAAACAAGAAGTTGTTTCTCGTAGCATGCTCAATAAAGAAGAAGATTCTACAAGATGCTAACCAACTATCATAATATTGGTAGATCTCAGAAGAAGCAAGGAGTTGTTGCTTGGAACTTGCTCAATGAAGAAGAAGAACACTACAAGATGCTACTAAACTTATAATCATATACATTTTTGTATAACATTGTAATGAACATAAGAGTTGTTGCTTGTATTGTGTTTTAGTTCGAATCTCTTCATGTAAATTACTTTAACACTTGAGTTGTTGCTCGGAAAAGTGTTAAGCAATATGTGCTTAAATATTTTGTGCAATCTGATTATAAGAAGTAAACATTTAAACACATAAACCTTATTAACTGTTGTTGATTGATTCCTTGAAATACTCAGTGAAGGTATGATCTCAAGAAGATAATGGATGCGATCATTATAGGAAATCCTGATAGAAGATCTTGCGGGATTAGATTCTGTTGGGTCAATGGTAGTCATATCTCAAAGGGGACATAGTGAAGGTCAGACTCCTGTGAGATCACTGATGGATATCATTGTTGGAAATCCTGGTAGATGATCTTTATGGACCTGATTCTATTGGGTCAATGAACTTATATTCTGTTGGATCATTGAATGTGTCATTGTGTGTTAGTCACCGGCCATTGCCCGTGCATTTGTAATCAGTTTGGTTATAGTGGATTAAGTCCTTGGATAAGGAGAAATGATCCTTGATAGGGTGGATAAGAGTAGCCTAGTTAACGATGAACTTGGATAAATCACTTGTGTTCTTTTCTCTTCATTGTTTTTATCGTTATTATCATTTGAGGGCTTAGAATTTCTAAAGGGGGATGTTTTGTATGAACACAATTCAAACCCCCCTTTCTTGTGTTTTATCTACCTTCAATAAGTTGTTTGTATGTTGAATGATGTGTTGTTGATGAATGATATAATTTTGTATGTTATTCGTATTGAACCTGTAAATCCTGATATGCTTAATGTTTCATAAAATTTGGGGTTTTGAAAGAGGGATGTGACTGGTATTCATACACTAACATACCAAAAAATTTCTTTTGTCGTAGTGATAATCGATTATGGGTATTGGCGTAATTCATTACATCTATGACTATTTTAAAACATGGGAATTTTGTATGTGAAATTGATTTCCATGGATGGTGAAATCGATTTCATAGGCAAAAAATGGTGAAAACTGGGTTCTAGGAAGGGTGAAACCGATTTTCACTTTTGGTGAAAATATATAAAAAAAGTCTTATGTTTGAGTCTGTTTGTTTCCAGTTGAGCCTTCTTTTCTTTATGTGTCTTTGTTTTCTTAGTTTTTGTCTCTTTGGGTAAGTCTTAGTTTTTTTCTCTTTGGGCGAGTCTTAGTTTTTGTCTCTTTGGATAAGTCTTTGTCTCTTTGGGTGAGTTTTAGTTTTTGTCTCTTTGGGTGAGTATGATTCTTTTTGTTGTTTATTTAGTTGAGTCAATCTTGTTCAGGTTGTTTTGCATCCGTTTATTTTGTGTCTTGTTTTAGTTCCTTTTGTTTCTTTTCACTCTGTTTTCGTCAATTTTTAGCTAAAAAGGGGGAAAAAGTGTCAGTGAGTCTAGTCTAGTTTTGTTGCTTACTATATGCAACATCTTAGGGGAAGCATGATTATCTGTCATATGAGTCTTGTGTCTGTCTGCTTCTGCTACTATTTTTATTCTGATATGTGAAGGATGTCCTACTAGATGTTCTAACATCATGTTTGTTGTGTCTTGTGTCCTGAGTTATGTTTGTTGTTGAGTCTTGTGTTCTGAGTTATGTGTGCTTCTTCAGCTGCATGTTTTTCTAATGTGCAATCTTTTGGGGAAAGTTTCTTCTTCTGACTGGTTGTTTAGTTTTCTTTTTGAAGGGGAGAATTGGTTTTCTGTGACAAGAATTGGTTCCTTGTGAAATGAGGAGTATTCTGGGATAGATCTGAAACTATAGGTTATCTTCATCCTCATGTACAAAGTTTACATGTTTGCACGTAGCTTGTGTTTTGTTTGTGGTTTTATTCCCCCCTCCAGGTTTATTATGCAAAAGGTTGTTTTAGCCAAAATTTTCCAAATAAGAAGATTGTTAGATCCATGATTTTAGGATTGGCAACAATTTTTCTAAAACATGGTTCATGAAAGATGCTGAGCAATATGTCATAACATCTTGATCTTACTGCTATAGTAGAGTGTGAAGGTTACATTGAAGACAAATTTTCTGCAAGATGTTGTGACATGTTGTACCAGAAAAACAATATATGTTGTTTTAAATCTTGTTTGTTTTGTGATATTTCTTTTGGATATATCTCAATAAATTTTGCAGGCCAAGAATATTTAATCTGGAACAAGTGAATAAAATATATAACTGCATTAAGGTTTCTAAAATTGGACCTTGAGACAATTTATAAACCTTGAAGATTTGTTGTAAGATTTAAGGAGATTTTTTTCTGCATAATTGGTGCAGCCCTCAGCTTGCGAATCAAGAAATATTTGGGTTAAGATTTTGAAGGCCATGGACTACTGAGGTATATTTAATGAAAAGATCTAACCTAATGTAATTTAACTTTTTACAATTTTAAAATTAAGGGAAGTCTAAAGTCTTAGGTTTTGAGAGTCTTTTATGTTCTTTGTAAGTCACCCACGTATCTTTTGATACGGCGTGGTAGACAGTTTGCTACTTGATAATTTATCAAGTTATTGTTACTTGATTGTTTATCAAGTTATTGTTCTTGGTTAAAGATTTTAAGAAAAACTAAGTATTGTTCTCACTCATAAGCGTTTAAGCAAAGAGTTGAGTGTTGTTTATTTGAAGTGTAATCTTCTATTGGGTTTTAATTCTAGTCACAAGGTTTATGGTTGTAGATATAACTATGGTGATTGGAAGTGAGAGGGGGGTCTCATATCTAGATGGTGATTTCTAGGTAGAAGTTGCACAAGGTAGTGATTAGGTGAGAAGTTGTAAATTGGGACTGTTTAGGATTTGAACTAGTACTATCATAGTGAATTTCCTTCATGGCTTGGTAGCCCCCAGAGTAGGTGACATTATACTGAACTGGGTTAATAATCATCTGTGTAATTTATCAATATACAATTTATTTTATAGATTGATATTATTCTGTATCAAGAACAGATGGCTCAATATCTGTCTTGACATTGTCTTCTAATGTTGGGTCATCAATATTAATATATGTTGCAAGTGCAATAATTTCAATTGGCATCAGAGCAGGCACCTTGGTCTGTTTATTGGATGAGCTTCAGGGAGTATTTCTGGTTCTATTGTTTCTTTTTTTGGAAGGATAGAATGATAGCATTCTCGAATTCAATGAACAATAGATCTCGGAGAATTGTCAGGATAGGAGAATCTTGGTTCTGAGGAGATAGAAGGAAAGAGTATGAGTTGGTCCTCTGTTAATATGAAATTGTCAATATCATAAACAATGAATTGATAAGATTTTTCTCAAACTCAATATCACTTTTAAAGGAACATCTAAGTGTTTTGGGAGGAAAGAGTTTAAAAGGAAGAGGAAGAAACTCAGGTCTTTGTTCAAGAGCTTTGACATGGAAGTTAGAACTTTTGAAAAAGAACAAAGCATGACTTTTGTTTCCAAATCTGTGGGAGCTTGTATTCTGGTCTCTAGTTAAGGGTTTATTTTTTCTATTGTGTTCCTTGGAAGGCAATTGTTAGGTGCCAAAAAGTCGTGTTTCGAGTAGTTAGTTTGTGGCACTTTTCGACTCTTGTTTGTTAATATCCTTGAATAATTCCCCGCTTTTTGGATAATTATGTATAAATTGTATTTAATCGAGTTTTTGTGTATTTGTGTATCGTTTGATAGTTTTCCATTCATAAAATAGGTATTGATTCATATTTGGAGCATGAGCAATAAAGTGTCGAAGACACGACTTCAAACGCGCGATTTGAGCAACTCATCAATGAATAAGGCTCAAAATTAAAGAATAAAAATAATCAATTTGGTTGATATTTTGTCATTGTTAGATAGATCATTGAATAAGCATTCCAATGCTTTTAACCATGCGTAAATCAGAGTTACGGTTATCAAGTTATGGTGAAAACAAAATCGGGTTTTTTCTGCTACCGCTTAGCGGGATCTATGCCGCTAAGCGCGGCCCCCTGGGCAGAAAGTCGTTAAAAGGGGGTCAAAGAACACATTTTTTTAGGTTATGTTTTGGGGTATTTGTTCCCAACTCATCAAACCTTCATTTTTGATAGAGAGAGAATAGAAAACAACTTCGGAGCTTGCATACAGATGATCGAGGGTGGATTGATAATCCATCGGCACTGTTAAACAGGGATATTTTTGGTTCATTTCTCTTCCTCTTTGTGTATTTCTCTTTGGTTGGATTTCTTATATGATTTTACTTTGAACTGATGTATATTTGTCGCCCATGGTATTATATTTAATTTGTTTTACAAATCTGTGTCGATTGTTATCTTAAATTTTTGCTCTATGCTCGGGGTTTGGGTTGTTATAGACATATACTGCTCAAATCCTTATCTAGGATGATTATCTGTTAGTTTCTGGATTCTAGAGATAGATTTAGAGCTAATATTTATGGGTTTCAAAGCTTAATGTTTCTGTGTTGGTTGTGTTGGTTGAGAGATCGTCAATACGAGTAACATGAATGTCTGATGTGTTGTTGAGGTTGACTGAGAGATCGTCGATGAGAGGATATAGTAGTTCTCTCTACTTTGGGTTAGAAATAACTTAGGGAGTGAGTGATGCTAGTTGAATCTGAGGAGTATTGTAGGTTGAGTGTAATTGGTCGATAAATTTAAGTTTGTGAGATGTAGATTATATGCATGCTTGATAAGTTTCTTCTTTCTATAGAATGAATTCTTTCATGTTCATATTTACTTTTATGTTTTTATGTTTTACCAATTCAATCCAAACTCATAACTGCGGAAACCGTTGAATGGCAGTTCAATAGAACTAATCTCTATGGACTGATAAATTCCCAAATAAATATTTCCAAAACTTTTGTTGCTTGCCGCTCTACTGCTTCAAAAAAATGTCACCATTATCGGGGATTGGTGTTTTTATTGACTTGCATCACAATAGTTTCTATGGTTTTGAGTTTTGTATATATCGCATATATTGTATATTCTCACTTGTTTATATTGATACTTGTGTATGTTTTCTATACTTGTGAATTTGTTATATCATTATTTGTTCTTTTCACATTCGCTTGTGTATGGTTAGGAATAGTCGGCCAAAAGTAACTTGGAGGAATGTTCTTAAATAACAGGCGTCGAGCTTACGATGTAAAATAAGCATGTTGATTCTTTTTAGTTTTTGTTTAGTTTAGGTAGTGTGATGCAATTGTCTAAACAAATTTAGATCATACCAGTTCTTAAATTTCAAATTTTCACTTTTAAATTTGTTTAGACAATTTCATCTGGTCTTTTAGTTGTTTATATTAATAGTTTGTGTGTTTGTCAATAAGCTCGTTTTGAGTAACTTATGTAATTGGAGGTGATTTTCCAAGTTTGATCGTTTCAACTTGCGAGTGTGTGGTAATGATTTTGTTAAAGTTTTGTACACGCTCAAGGTATGTGTTTATCTCTTTCTTGACTTTAGCATATTCATGATACTTAGGCTTTTTACTACTTTTATGCCATTCATTCTTTTGTATACTTGTTCATTTGTGAATCATTTTAGTTTCCACCTGTAATATGGTGGGAGAAATGACTTTTTTTTTGTTTTATCGCAAATGTTGCGGTTAGCAAAAATCGCCACCGACTTTTCTTTTATCCAACAATTAGGAAAGGTGAAAATAACAGGAAAGACCTTTGATAGATTTTGAGTTCGGGGGGTAAGTTATGAAAAAGGAAGGTGTTAGCACCCTCTTTATCCGTAGTTATCTACGGGCTCTTAATTGCTTAGCTCACTTTTAACTTGCTTTGTTTGTGTGATTTTTTTGAAAATATTTTGAAATGCCAATGTAAGGATAACTTTGTAATAATCCTTGCGTCGGTCCTCAAGAATATATACAAAGTGTTTTTGAAAATATTTGTTCTTTTGAAAGTGTGATGTCTGAACATGTTGTGAGAAAGCAACTAGGAGTCTTACCCATTAATAAAGTCTTTCTTGTTATATTCCTTCTCCTTTAGAGATAGTATTATCCATACCATTAGTTGGTAGGTAATCCTACCTACTGGATATGAAGGGACATGCGTGGGCTCATCGTATGATTATCGAAGACAACATGTAAGAATACTTTAACAATTGTATCAAAGGGACTATCATAATTTTGCTCGTAGGGTCATCGAGGGACTATATCATTTTGTAGGCAACTCGAAGGATCATCGAGGGACTATGATCTTTATTCGAAAGGGACCATGATGATATTGTTGAATCGAAGTTCTTTTGCTAAAGTATCCCCACTTTTGAGGATATGACCAATAGCATCGTAAGACAACGAAGAGAGGTTACCCTAAAGGTGAAGTGTGGAAAGTGTATTAGTTTCAGTTATTTAATCTTGAAAATTAGGGTTATCTATATTACTTTTAATAGTCTTGCCATACAAATCCTATTTTACTAACAGTTAAATATGTAAATAAAATTTAAGTGTGGAATGTAAAATCCTACGCTATTACATGGCTTTGGGACATATATATAATAGGAAGAATATGCGATAAAATAAATCTATGCTATTACATCGGAGAGTGCGATCTATGCACTTGTCCTAGGAATTTAAATAACAAAAGATAAGACAAAGAATGTTAGAAAAATGTTAAATGCCCTAAAAATTCTATGTGTTAGAAAATATATTTTTGGTGTTTTTGTAGAAAATAATTTAAGTTAATAGTTAATAAAAACCTAATTATTCTAATTAATTTTAGCTAATAAAATGAAAGAAACTAAAGCCTAATTAATTAATTAATTAAGAAACTAACCCTAATTTAGTAAGGTTAATGGTTTATTTTGAAAAAAAGGTTTTGTGTTGATTAATTGGTTAATGGATTGATTAGGAAATTAATGGTTAGTTAGAAAACTAAATGGAGTGAGAAAATAGGATTAGAAAAATTAAAACAACAAAATGCATGGGGTGGGACTTGAACCCACCCCCTGGAGGTCATAAGTGAATGCTTTGTCCATCAGGCCATTCTCTTGTTTGCATTTGGAGATGACTACCAATCAACATTGTTGTACCCCAAAATTTGCCCTCCCATATCCTCAACATTTTCTCATCACAAGACCCTTGAAGATCAAGATCCAGTTAGGGTTTCCTCTGCTCAAGACTTCTCCTTACACTGTGGACTCAAATTAGGGTTTGTGTTTGCCCAAGAATGTTTTGACCTAAAATTCCTAAGATGACTTTCATGCTTCATGTTGGACTCCCAAGTTTACCCATGCGAAGTTTCAAGTCTTGATTTCAAGTTTTGCCCAGTCAATTGGACAGTTGACCTAGAAATCAGCTGTATTGGGGAAAAAGTCAACTGTGGCCAATTGACAGTCAAACCTCATGATTTTTGACCCACATCAACATATTGAACTCATATGGACCATTTGATCAAGTTTGGATCACAATTCCACAAGAAATTTGATCAGATCACCAAAAGGGCAAAATGGTCATTTTTAGGGTTTTGACTGCACAAAGGCAATTTTTGACTGTTTGACCTAGCCAATGGCAAAACAAGCTCACATATGGACTCAAGGACCCCATGGAATTATCTTTACATGTTCATCAAGCTCAAAAGATCCCAAGTACACAAGATTGACAGTTGAATTTCCCAGTCAATTGATCAATTTTGACTGTACACTGAAAAGTCAAACTTTGACTTTTTGGTCAAAATCAAGAGTCAAGATTCATTTTTCATCAAAACTTGCCAAATCATGAAACTTGTTCACCAAGAAATCATAAAATGCAAATTAGGGTTAGAAAATGGAATTTTTCATAACTTAGAATTTTTCTAAGTTATGAAAACCCTAATTTTTTCCCAACTTTGCCCCATCTTTTCACCAAGATCCATTTGGATTCAAACAAAAGTCAAAACATGAAAGTTGTAGCTTGTTGCATAATCTACAACTTTGATTCACAAAGTTTTCTCATTTGAAGCATGTATCGCAAGTTACAATTTTTTGAATAAGGGCACTAAACCATTTTTAACTTAGTGAAATTTTAACCTATTTTGACAAGGTTTTCTACCCCACTTCAAGGCCACTTTTAATACCCTTCCACTTGGAATTTCAACTTGCATTTCAAAGATGGATTGTAGTACACATTCCAAGCTTTCCAAAATGTCCAAAAACTTCTCAAACAACCTCATAACTTGAGAGATTCGAATTTCACAAGTTGGCAAAAATTCACTTTTGTTCTTCATCAAAACATGTCCATAACCTTACCATTTGAAACTCAGCTTGCTTTATGCTTGATTACAGGTCCTTGAACCATTCCATACTCAATAATTTAATGCATATTCAATGTGTTAAAGTGTTGTTCTTTGAGTGCAAGCATTGTATGCAAGATTAATCCTAAACTAGATAAAGTGAACTTTCCATTTTTGAAAAGATTAACTTTATGTCCAATTGCAAATCAAGAAAGTACATGGAAAATCTGCTTGGCACAAGATTATGTGCATAACACACTGATCAAGAGAGGATTATGCAGCACATTAGGGGGTCCTCTACTGACCTAGAAAGCCAAGTTGCATTTGTTTGCTTCAAGTTCAAGAAAAAGTCCATAACTTGTACCAACTCTCTCTTCAGCATAGAAACACAAGAAAGAAGTTATCAAACACCTTACACATAACATATCCAAGCTTTGGCATGAGTCCTTGACCTCTCAAGCACCCTCCATCTCAGAATCATCCTCAAACTGCAAAAACAAGGTTGCCTCTGCAGTTTGAGTGCCAACTCCCATTTCCCTCGAGCATTCTTACCAAAATCAATCCATACACATTCCCTAGCATGTATGCAAGCTAACCATGACCTAAAACCTGGCCTGTAATCCCCCTAACAGTTTCTACCATTTTCATTTTTTCCTCTTGCAGTTGAAGTTCCACAGCTCGATACAAGAAGTTTCAAGACAAAGTAAGCATTGAAACAACATCCTTGGACCTCAAGGAAGCTTTTCCAATCACTACCTTGCACCAGAAGTTCCTCATTCTCCAGATAGAAGTTCAACTGCACAGGTAAAACTTTGAACTCGTATCTCTCTTATCATGCATCTTTAGTCTTAAGTTTGTGAAGAAACAAGGTTCTACTCATAGCCCTGAACATGTACATATCTTTACATTTCATTTCTTTTGCCTGAGTAGAGAGAATTTGGAGTTTAAAAATGGCAGAAAAATTAGGTTAGGATTTAGGGGAGGAGAAATTCTCCCTCATCTTAGAGAGTTAGGTCAAGTTCCATACATGGTTAGAATCGTCTCTTCATGCTGAACATTTGTTGTGTTATGAGTTTTTGCTAAAAAGCCAGGAATCAAGAGTTAGAAGAAGCTGAACATGGCGCGCGTTTTTTCAAACATTTGTGCTGGAGGTTGAAGACAGTGGCATTGGGCTGGGCTTGTGTGTTTTTTCTTATTCACACCACATATTTGCTATTACACCCCCTGAGCCCATTTGCTTCATTTTTGACTCTTTTTGACTTTTTCGTTTTTGATTAACTTTGTTTATTTTTTCTCATGACATTAAAAAAATAAAAATATTTTTTCCATCATTTTTTGAATATATGGCATATTTATTTGGTTTATTTCTTTTGTTTGTATATAAATATTATATATATACTATTATTAGAATAAATAGAAAAAATAGTGTAAATACATTTTTATTTTTTATTTACCTTCTGAAAATATTTCACATAAAAATACTCTTTTTATTTATTTTATTAAAATATTAAATAAATATTATTTTGTGTATAATACATATTTAAGACTTAATATATATATATATATATATATATATATATATATATATATATATATATATATATATATATATATATATATATATATATATATATATATATATATATATATATATATATATATATATATATATATATATATATATATATATATATATATATATATATATATATATATATATATATATATATATATATATGTTTATCAATATATTTAAGTTAAAATATAAAAATACTTGAATTTTTCATTTTTATTAATATTTGATACAAAAATACCTTTTTTCCATAATATACTTCATTTTATTTTATTTTTATAAATAATAAATAAATAGTTGTATTAAATTAGATAATAAAGCATTTTCTTTAAAATTAGGGTTTTTGCCCTAAATTCAAAATACTCCAAAAAATAATATATTTTTATTTTCTTTTCCCTTTTACATAAATAATATTTTTTCATACATATACAAAACATTTCTTTTGCATCTTGCATTCTTATTTAATTTTTGTACATTATTTATATTGCAAATATTCAAGTTGATGTAATAATTTAGATTTAAATTCTTGTCAATATCCCCATTTGAACATTTGTACCCCCCTTCCCATATTTGGTTTTGTAATAGCTTAGTAATTTAAATTTCGCACTTTATTGCTTTCTAATGATAACATGTTAGAATTAGGGTTTGTATGCGAAAAAAAACGATAAAAAATAGTTATGACCTAATCTCAAGATAAACAAGCATGAAAATGGACACACAAATCACACTTGCACCCTCTAGGGTATTCCACTTGTTGCCTTTCAAAATTGGGCCATATTGTATGTTGAACTTCTTTGGGCAAAGCAAACAATTTGAATGATCATAGTCCCTCGATAAAACTTTTCAAAACAAACAAAAATAAATGATCAAGCCCCTTAAAGAAAATTGCCCAAAGACATTTAACACCGTTGCAATTATGGTCTAAACGATGACCCGCGCCTGTCCCTTTCACATCCTAACATAAGGTTGTCCACCAAATACAATGGTGGAACAAACTTGTTAAAAGGGTTAAAACATAGCGATAATCTTTTGAGAAATTTAGGAGTAGATAACCTCTTAGTCACTTGAATCAAACTTGCAAAACAAAACACTTGCCTAATTTCAAAACCACACCTCACTACACTTTCAAAATCACTTTCAAAACAACTTTCAAAAACAAATGAAAACCTTTTCAAAAGACATCCATCTTTGTATACATCCCCAGATGGATCATTACAAAGGTTGCCACCACATTGGCTTCTTTTCAAAACATTTTCAAACCCACACACTCAAGCACCATTTCAAACAATTGAAAACAAAAGGCAAGTGATCTAAGCAAGTAACTAAGAGCCCATGGATAACCATGGATAGAAAGGGTGCTAATACCTTCCCTTTCTATAATCTACTCCCCGAACCCAAGAAAACATCTCAAAAGGTTTTTGCTGTGCTTTTTAACCTTTCCTTAGGATAAAATAAAAAGTCGGTGGCGATTCTTGCTCAACCGAAACATTTGCGAAAATAAACGCAAAACCTCAAGTCAGTTCTCCCACCGTATCACAGAACTGGCGACTCTGCTGGGGATGAACTTAAAAGTGGAGTAACCTTAGGGCTTAGATCACCTTTGTTTTCAATTGTTTGCTTTGTTTGCTTTTATATTTGTGGGCTTTGCATCGGAGTTTCATAGATCCTAACCCGGATCTGGGAAATACCCTTTTAGGTAGCATAATCTGTGAGGGACCTGTCCGGCGTAGACCGACATGGGTGAAACAGTGGCTACGTTGGTGTGGCATCTTAGTCTGTACCTATATCCCTTTTGTTGCAACGGGGAGAATATAGGTCTTCTAAGGGGTCATTAAACACCAACCAACCTTAGAACCCTAAATTGACCAACTTGGCTATTAGGACAGTAGCAGTATGCTACACTCATTGAGGCTAAACTCTCGAGATGGTTCTGGCCGCGAGAAAAGATTGCGATGCTGGAGTTATGACCGATTGAGGGTAGCCAATGATTTGAGATCCTCTAGAACCCGGTTACTTTTGATAGGACAGGTTTTAACCAACAAAACCAAAAGAGGGTAATACCTGAAACTCATGCTGGCCTGAAACCTAAGGGTGTCTTGTGTGACTTGTGTGCCTTATTTGCCTATGTGAATACTTGTGGTGTGCTTCATCATAGCATCATGCCATCATACCATTGCATGCATCCTGTATAAAGGGCTAACCCATTTCAAAGACAAAAAAGGTTTCATCTTTGCTCTGTTTTGTAGGATATCATGATGCCCGTGCGTAGGAATACTGTCCGGCTCAACTTTGTTCAACCACCAGTGTTACTCAAGGATTTGGTTGGAAGGATTCCAAATACTTCTTCCTTCATCAACAGACATGGCTCTCTCCTTGGCTTGGTCACTGCAAAATGGGACCAACAACTGATAAGTGTTCTGACCCAATTTTATGACCCTCTGTATCATTGTTTCACTTTTCAAGACTTCCAGCTGGTTCCTACCCTGGAAGAGTTCTCTTATCTGCTTGGGATCCCTGTTTTGGAACAAACTCCATTTACTGGTTTAGAAAAGACTCCTAGGCCTGAAGAGATTGCTGCAATTCTCCCCTTGACCAAAGAAGAGGTGTTGTCCAACTGGGAAACTAGAAATGGGATCAAGGGCTTTTTGGTCAAGTTTCTGGTTGGCAAGGCTAATGATTTCTGGAATGACTTGGACTTCAAGGCATACGAGGATATTCTGGCTCTTTTGATCTATGGTCTGGTGTTGTTTCCCAATCCCGACACCTTTATCAGTATCCATGTCATAAGGATATTCATGTCTCGGAATCCGGTACCCACTCTTTTGGGTGATATTCTACAACAACTCTATGCTTGTATTGCTCGAAAACGGGGAACTCCGTGGTGTTGTGCTCCTTTGCTAGTAAGGTGGTTTATTTCGCACCTTCCTAAGTTCGTGCTGAAGAATGAAGAAGGAAAAGGTTGGGCTCGGAGGTTAATGTCTCTCACTGATAATGACATCACCTGGACTCTCAGAGGTTTGGATGAGGTAGCTGTTATTGACCGTTGCGGAGAATACCCTAATGTTCCGTTGATTGGTATCCAAGGAGGAATCTCTTACAATCCGTGCTTAGCTCTCCTTCAGTTTGGAAGAGCCAGAGGAGATGGGCCTCATGAAATGCTGGTTCCTCACTTCCATTTTGAGTTTCAGGCAGACAATGACAAACTGCGCCAGGGATTCATTAAAGCTTGGGACAGAATTCACAAAGCCAACCCACATGAGTTGGGACCAAAGACTTCTCTGCCATTGAAGCCCTATTGCAAATGGGTCCGCATCCGTGCTCAAAGTTTAGGTATGCCCTACGAAGCTGTTAGACCTCTCATTCTTGAGTCTCCTGTTGAAGATGGGGTTCCTCCAACTGTCCTCCCTCCTCAAATACCTACTGATTTTGATACCATGAAGAGATCTTGGGCACAGCTAAAGGAAGAACGGGATTTCTATCGGGAGAAGTTCAACGAGCAGGAACGGAAGATCCAGAGGCTGACTAAGCAATTGGAGGAAGAGCGGGTCCTGAACAACTACATCAGCACTGAAAAGAGGAGGCCATGGGAGCATTGATGAGCTTTGGATGTTTCCTTTTATAGTTTATTTCCTTTCAGTATTTTTCATTCCTGTAAAGCCTAAGGGCAGATTTGTTGAACAATTGAAAATTTTAATCTAATGAAGTGTGTTTCCCTTTTTTGTCTACAAAGTTGAATCTTGTTTGTCTTTGAAAACATAAAACATACGCATTCCATTGCACCATATGCATAGCAGGTGTTGCACCCCAAAATTTGCCCTCGCGCTTTTTCCCCAAGAAATCTCAGCTTCAAACATTTCCTGACTTTTCAAACTGGCTCAAGAATCGGACAAACGGACTTTTCTTGACAGTCAAGCAAAACTAGGGTTTTTACTGATTTTCAGAGCTCTGAATTGTTTCATACAGTGGGCTTAGGGTTTGGTTGATTTTTGGTTCAATTTTGATCAAGCGAGCGTTATTTGGCATTTAATCAGGAGTTAGGGTTTTATGGGCATATTCTCAGAAGAATTTAACTCCCACAGCACTTTGCGGTTTATTCCGAGATTCAGGTTAAAATTCGCGTTATCTTGGTTTAATCAGCAAAAGAGACAGTGGTTTGAATTCAGTACGTTTTGATTGGGCCAGTCATATACAGGATGCAGTATTAGGTTCACAAGTGTTTATGGCAAATCAGTGAAGAAGGAATGCGCTTGGACAGTTCAGTTTGGTTGACTGCTGCTTTGCTTTGGATATCGGAAGAGACAGGTTTAACTGATCAATGTTGTTTTTATTTAAGTTATTTATTATTCTAAAATTGAATGATTGAAATTTATTTTTCAATTGTTTTAATTCTAAGAATTTTAAATAAATAAATAAGCAATAAAGAAAATTAGAATTAATTGGATAATTTAGACTTTTATTGATATTTGAATTATTTGTACAAATTGTTGTTTATAATTTAAATTATGAATAATAATATACATAAATTTAAATATTACATAAAATAAGAACTATCCTATTTCTAATGTTCTTCATTCTTCACTCTGCTCCGGTGCTCCATTTTTTATCTGCAAAAAGAAACAAGAAAAGTCAGAAAGCAGTTAATTAAAAGACAGTTAAAATTGCTCATCATTAGGGGCCACTGACTGGGATCAGTTGACCCTCTCTGCAAATCACGGGATTTCTCCCGGTTCACAAAGAGGGAAGAATGCCATTTTTTATTCATGAATGTCAAATGCATGATTTCTAAAAGATCAAACTGCAAATTCAAACTAAACTGAAAAGTCCAATTCCCACTCAAATGCCAAAGATATCAAAGAAAATCAAGAAAGTACATTTGCTGTCACAAGTACTCAAAAGCTGTCAAGGAAGGATTTTGGAAGGATATCAAAATACAAAGTCAAATCCCAAGATATCAAGGAAAAGAAAAAGCACACAAACTGTCAAAGCTGAAGAAAGAGATGCAGTAATGTGTTATGCAAGCAGTCTAAAAATCATCACTTCCCATCAAAGGCCCCTTCAGAGCAAGTACAGAATAATAACATTATAAAATTCTAAGCTGTACTTTAGGAGAGAAGAAAAAGAGATAAAGCAAGCATAGGCAGGGTTCAGGCATAGTACAGTAGGAGAAGACAGAAAAAAGATATACAAATCAAAAAGCCAACTCAGTTCAGCAGCAGGCAGAATAGAGAGGTTAGGATAGAAAAGAAGAGATATACA
The DNA here is from genome assembly GCA_948472305.1 of Vicia faba. NCBI lineage: Eukaryota > Viridiplantae > Streptophyta > Magnoliopsida > Fabales > Fabaceae > Vicia > Vicia faba. The sequence goes on along the minus strand of CATIWC010002592.1, from coordinate 159,346 downwards.
AACTCAGTCCAGCATAGCAGGTTAGGCATAAGCAGCAAGATAGAAGAAAACAAAATATACACAATAGACATAAGCTAATACAAAGACAGTTCAGAAGTAAGGTGAGGAGATAGAAGAAAAAGAGACAAACTCAGGAAGCAAAAGAGGCCTCATTACTGTCAAGGCAAAAGCAAAAAACTACTGCACCAGCTTTAGCCTCACATAACCATCAAACTTCATCAACCCTGCCCAAACACAAAACTCAGAAAAACACAACTCTGCATCAATACAAACACACTGAAGCATAACCTGCAAACGAGGTTATCAAGCCAAGCTAACATAAAAATGCCTTAACCTGCCTGCATCATCCAAGCCTAACCAGAACTACCAACAACCTGCCTATCACACATGCTGAAGCAAGAAACCTAGCCAAAAAACTGTGTTAAACCCTGCCTCAACCTCCAAACACAAAAAAAACCTGATAAGCAAACCATAATCATCAAACACTGAACATACAACCTGTCATAACCAAACTCAGAATACCCTGTCATAACCAAAAAACCATCAAACACTGAACATACAACCTGTCATAACCAAAACCACCAATACACTGTCCAGGATCACAAAATCTCTAAAACCTGAGCAATCTCAAACTTGGCCAAGCCCAACAACATAACAGATCTCAAAATCGTAACCTGAAACACCTTTCAAAACTCATAACCAGAATCACCACTACTCTCAAACCTGATACCAGTACTAAAACTGTCAAGCATAACCAAACACATAATCCCTCAAGTTATCAAGCCAACCATTGTAAAAGATAAGCTTAAAGCCTTTCAAAGCTTTAAAGCTCCAAAAAGGGCATCAAGCCTTCAAGCCCTCAGAATCTTGGATTCATCATGGGGCGAGAAAAAACATGTTAAATTAGGCAACACAGGTAGAAGGCTAATGGTTTTCAGAACAACAACTCAAGGCAACCTAGGCCCTCATTGAAACACATCATGGGGCAAGCTCAAGGCAAAACATTTGAGGCAACAGTTCTAGGCAAGCAAACATACAGGAGAAGCGACAAATTTTCAAAGGTAACCTAGGCCCTCAGTACAAGCATCACTGGGTATCTCAAGCAAAGGCAACACGAGAGAAGAGAGAGATTTCGTTCAGAGGTAACAGGCATTTCAGCAAGCAACTCAAGTTACTCAGGCAACAATACATAGGCAACACATAGTGGAAGTAGAAGAGATAAAGAAGTGAGGAATTAAAGGGTTCTCAGTATACATCATCAAAACCCTAATATATCAAAAGAACGAAAATACCAGGAAAGCATCAAAAGCAAGCTCAAAGCTCCATCACCGAATCTCCGGCCTCCTAAGCGCCACAGCTCTCCTCCGCCTCTCCTCCTTCTCCGAAATCAGGTAGTATAATCTTCTCCCTCTTCCCTTCTCCTTCATCTCATAATGAAAAAATAAAAATAAGAACTCAAAACAACATACGTGAATCCAGAAGAAGAAAGAAACATAAGACACTAAAACGAACCTCGTATCGAAGGCGCTGAGTTCATGTTATGGAGGGAAGAAAGGCGTTGGAATAGCGCTGGTGGCCGGAGAAAACGTTCAGGAAATTGATGATCGGAGAAGACGAATGCACAAACGGCGCCGCTCAAACCCTAACCTTCGCTCTGACTGTCAAAATGCCTAACCCTAAATTTCGTTCAAGACAAACATGGGCATGACCCGTTCTTAATTGTTCTAAGCCCAAGTTAACACTTAACCATTTTTTTTAAACACTAACCCTCTTTTTATTTCATAAACAATATTTACCTCTTTTGTTTTTCTTGTGTAAAATACTAACCTTTTTTATTTTATTTTATAAACAAATGTTTACTTTTTTTATTTATTTCTTGTAAAATACTAACTTGAATAAAATACATTTTCATCATATGTTTAAAACATCTTTTTAATTAATACACTTTTGTACATAAAAATAATAAACTTTTTCATACATAATTAAATTGAAAATACTTTTTTAATTAAAATACATATTTGTACATATTATACATTTTTTCATACATAATTAAAATTGAAACTCTTTTTTAGTTAACATTCTTTTTCATACATAACAATTCAATACATTTTTTCTCTAATATCAAATTCACAACATTTAATCAAAACACTTTCTTTTTTCTTTTGTACATAATTAAACATACAAAAATCAAAGATTCATTTAAAATACATTTATCTAGGTCAAACCCTAATACGATTCAACTTCATAATTCGCACTTGTAAATAATTACACATACATATACACTTGTACACTTACACAACACATTGCCCTATACACATTTGTTTATCTTACATTTATATTTGATATTCATTTTGATCGCACATTCGATTTGGTTGTAAATTATTGGGTACTATAAGTCTCATCCCCTTGTACATTTATACCCCCACTCCCGGACACTATTTTGTAATAGCGTAGATTTTACATTCCGCAATTTACAGCTTTCCAATTATACCATGGTTAGACCTAGGGTTTGTATGTACATAAAATCAAACGCTAGATAACCTAATACAAGACAAATACATGTAATCAATACACAATCACACTTGCACCCCCTAGGGTAATCCCACATGTTGCATTCCAAAATGGGCCATGCTTGCACGTCGAGTATCTTTGGCAAAACAAAATCAAATGATCATAAGTCTCAAAGTGTTGCCTAAACGGAATGATCATAGTCCCTTCAAAACAAAATTGCCAAAGACACTTGGCATCATTGCATTCATGGTCCATACGATGACCCGCGCCCGTCCCGAATAAACTTCCTAAACGCAAGATTGTCTACCAATTTCAATGGTAGAACAAAATTGTTAAAAGGGGTTAAAACATGACAAAAACCTTTGAGTACAATAGGGTAGACAAAACTCTTAGTTACTTGAGATCAAACTTGCAAAAACACTTGCCTTCTTTTCAAAAACCACAATCCACAACACTTTCAAACAAACTCTCAAAAACATTTGAAAACATCTTTTCGAAAAGATTCACACTTTTGTAAAACACTCAAACACGAGTCAAATACATTAGTTGCCTAAGACAAGGCATCTTTTTCCAAAACATTTTCAAAAAGCACCCACACACGCACCATTTTCAAAGCAATCGAAAAACAAGGCAAGTGATCTAAAAAACCAAGTAACTAAGAGCCCATGGATAACCATGGATGAAAAGGGTGCTAATACCTTCCCTTTTCATAATCTACCCCCCGAACCCACGAAATATCTCAAAAGGTTTTTGCTGTGCTTTTTTAACCTTTCCTTTAGGATAAAATAAAAAGTCGGTGGCGACTCTTGCTTAACCGCACAAGTGCGAATACGAACGCAAAACACTAGTCAGTTCTCCCACCGTATCACAGAACTGGCGACTCTGCTGGGGACACTTTTTAAGTGGGGATACCTTAGGGTTTAGATCACCTTTACTTTCAATTGATTGCTTTGTTTGCTTTACATTTATGGGCTTTGTATCGGAGTTTTATAGATCCTAACCCGGATCTGGGGAAACCCTTTTAGGTAGCAACAAGGCTGTGAGGGAACTGTGCGGGGTATACCGACATGGTTGAAGCAGTCTGCTACGTTGATGTGGCACTTTGGTGTGTACCGGTAACCCTTGAGTTCAGTCAAGGAGAGTACGGGGCCGCCGCGTGGTGTCGCGAAGCATTAACTGACCTTAGAACCTTAATTGACCATCTTAGCCTTTTTAGGGTAGTGAGATAACTGACTTTGGTGCAGTCCGAGGTTGGTTGATACTCGATACTACACTCAATTGAGGGTTGCTTTCCTGGGATATTTCGGTCGCCAGTTCAGTGGCTAAATCGAAACGATGAACAATGAAAGCAATCCAGTGATATTGGGACCCTTAGAACCCGGTTACTTTTGATAGGACAGGTTTTAACCAACCAACTGAAGGAGGGTAGCACCTGAACCTCATGCAAGCCTAAACCTAAGGCCTTGTGTGCTTTGTGTGTGAATATTGTTTGCCTGTATATACACTTACTTGCTTGTGCATACATAACATCATAACATCATACCATAGCATTTTAGCATTTTCAATAACCATTTCAAGGATCTCGAGGGTTCTTTTGATGCAGGGTTACATTGAACCAGACATCTATCAAGGGGCAAGAAGTTTCTCCCCTAACCAATACAATCAAAGATCAAGTGCAACAACTTGAATCAGGGGCTATGACCCACTCGACATGGTGAGCTTGATTCTAGTGGAAAGACATCCGCCGATACAAAGTTCTCCAATCAAAGATCAAGTGCAACAACTTGAATCAGTGGCTATGACCCACTCGACATGGTGAGCTTGATTCTAGTGGAAAGACATCCGCCGATACAAAGTTCTCCAACCAAAAGATCAAATACAACAACTTGAATCAGTGGCTATGACCCACTCGACATGGTGAGCTTGATTCTCGTGGAAGGACATCCACCGGTGCAGAGATCTCCAATCCAGGAGCAGAATTCAACCTCTAACATTTTCTTGTGTTTACCCCAAGAGATCCTTGAAAGCATGCATCCACATATCATGCATTGCATTTTGACAATCTTTCCTTTTTCAGGTTTCCTTACTCTCCTGCTGTTTATTTCAGCAAGAGATGGCTCTAGAACGGCCTGTCAAAGACATCCAAGACCAGACTGCTCAGCTGCAGGAGATGTTCCTGAACTTGTCTCTGGGGCAAGAAGGGATGAAAGCTCTCCTCACCAAAGGCTTGGGGAGTTCCAACAATGCCAGAAGTGATCAGATTGCGGAGCTGCAGTTTGATCTGACAACACTGAGGACTCAAATGATGGGACAGTTGGTGGGCCAGATGGCTCTCATCCAAGACCTATCTCAAAGACAAGAAGAACTCAGAGCTCTTGTCCGCCAACTGCTTCCAAACAACCAACTGGGGCAAACATCTGAGGTCGAAGAGCAAGTCACCACTCAGCCTCCATCCACTCAAGAAGACAAGGGGAAAGCTCCTTTGCTAGCTTCAGGGTCACAATCCCATCAACAACCTCGCCAGCGTCAGCGGGGCAATCGGCGTAAACAAGAAAAGTCGGGAAGACAGTTTACGGAGACTGAAATACCATCATTTTTCATACTGAAGCGCCTGTTGGAGGTCGATTTGCTCACCGTAAAGGACCCTCCTCAGAAGCTCAACATCTCCTCTCCTCACTTTAACCCCGACGAATTCTGTGTTTACCACTCCTGCAGCCCGGGTCATAGTACCAACGACTGTTGGGCCTTGAAAAACAAGATTCAAGATCTGATTGACATTGGGGTGCTGGAATTCATGCCAGACGGCGAGATGAAGATCTTCCGTTAAAGGGTTCTCCGCTTGAAGTGACGAAGCTCGAATTGAAAGACTTTTGCTTCTTTTTGAATTTTCAAAGTTGTAATTTCTTTTGCTGTCAAACAATTATTTGTTGATGTTAAACTCTGTTTTCATTAATGCATTGCATATGTTTGTCTTGAATTCATCCATTCGTTTCACTACTCTTATGCTTTTCTTTATGATATTTGACTCTTGATAAAAAGCTGCAAGCCTTTAGAGGGAGGATGACGAAACAATACCGTGATCTTATACAGTATGCTTTTGAACAAACCTTGCTGATGATGTACAGGCATTTCTTTCAATTCCCAAACACTGGAGTTATAAGGAAGTTAATCCCTAGTCAACCCCTTCGAGCCAAAGAAGTAGGAGTTTCCTGTTCTAAACGATCAAAACCTTTGATATAAACCTGGGGCAGGGTAGTATCTCAGTTAATTCAAAAGAAAATGCGCATTGAAGTCGCAAACTCTCAGTTCGTAATACAACGAACGACGTCAAAAAAGAAAGCGTTCCTTCGGAATCAAAAGACAAGGGTGGTTCCCTATCACATAGACAGTCAATCTCTCAAAAGAGAAAAGCCCACCAAGCTAAAACCTATAAAGGAGGCTTAAGAAAACTGGGGCATCCCGCTGACAGTAATCCCGAAAACGGTAACAGTCAGGCAAAAGTTAGGGATAACAAATCAAAATCAAAATAGTGAGGTCATTACAAAACCCTCAACAACATGAAAAGTGTTGAAAAAGAAAAAGGAGAAGATGACTGTCTCCCAAAAATTCAAAACTGGTGAACCATCGCCCAAGAGTCGTTCCAAACTCAAAACAGAGTGTGACGCACAATTAACTGAGCTTAGGTTGAAGAACATCACGAAGAGCGGGTGGGTACAAATATACTTTGAGCCTTTATCCTTTTTTTCTTAAACCGTGAACCAGGCCACGTTACAACCCTCCAAAAGTCCTAATTGAAACATGGGTTAGTTCGAAAGCATACTGTTACAAAAGGTATCCTGACTCCTGTAGGGCTTTGCTCTAAATCTTGTGTTAACTTGTCTTATGAAAAGTTTTCTGCTAAAAAACGCATTTTTCAAAACTTCGAGACAAACATAAACTTTGCATTATTCGAATATCACTGTCTGCATTTAACCCTTTTGTTTGACAGCGAAGAAGTTCATACAGCGAATGTTCGGAGGAACGAAAACTCTCTCAGTAAGTCAAAATCTCTTCAAAAGGATAACACTTCCATCAAATCTCCTATCAACAAGGGGCATGACATGTCACAATTCAATTAACCTGGGGCAGTCCAGTCAAGGTCCAACAGATCTTTCAAAGTTCAGTTAACCTGGGGCAGTCCAGTCAAGATTTCAAGAAATCTCTCAATATGCAGAGTAATCTGATTCAAGACTCCTTCACAACCACTTGGGGCATTCGAATGTCAAAAGTGTCCAACAAATCAACTACAACATCTCCAGATTCGATTCCTGTATCCAGCCAGGGCATATCTGTTGACGATTATTTCCAGATTCGACTCCTGTATCCAGCCAGGGCATATCTGTTGACCACATTTCCAGACTCGACTCCTGTATCTAGCCAGGGCACGTCTGAAGAGTTCGAAGATTCGATTCCTGTATCCAGCCAGGGCATATCTGTTGACCACATTTCCAGACTCGACTCCTGTATCTAGCCAGGGCACGTCTGAAGAGTTCGAAGATTCGATTCCTGTATCCAGCCAGGGCATATCTGTTGACGACTATTTCCAGATTCGATTCCTGTATCTAGCCAGGGCACGTCTGAAGAGTTCGAAGATTCGATTCCTGTATCCAGCCAGGGCATATCTGTTGACGACTATTTCCAGATTCGACTCCTGTATCCAGCCAGGGCATATCTGTTGACTACATTTCCAGACTCGACTCCTGTATCTAGCCAGGGCATGTCTGAAGAGTTTGAAGATTCGACTCCTGTATCCTGCCAGGGCATATCTATCAACTATCACCTTTCCAGATTCGACTCCTGTATCCAGCCAGGGCATGTCTGAAGAATTCTAGATCAACACCTGCAACAACCCAGGAAACATCTGTGAACGACCGATTGTAGACCAACACCTGTAATAAACCAGGATTTTATCTACATCACCACTTGGGGCATTCGAATGTCAAAAGTGTTCAAAACCCGATGCAGTTTTACACAAGCTCATCATCAGGAAACCCTACACCGGTTCCCCTTCAAGACTTCTGAAACAAGTTTACGGATTCTTCCCAACAACGGATGCCAATCTACCGACTTGTTCAGACTCTTCGCAACCTTTGAATTAGTTTACGGACGCTTCCCAACAACGGATGCGGCTCTATCGCTGATTCAACTTCAAGACTTCTGAAAACAGTTTATAGATTCTTCCCAAGTAACGGATGTTAATCTATCAGCTTGTTCAGATGCAACCTTTGAATTTAGTTTACGGACGCTTCCCAACAACGGATGCGGCTCTATTGCTAATTCAACTTCAAGACTTCTGAAAACAGTTCATGGATTCATCCCAACAACGGATGTTAATCTATCAACTTGTTCAGATGCAACCTTTGAATTTAGTTTACGGACGCTTCCCAACAACGGATGTTGTTCTATTGCTGGTTCAACTTCAAGATTTCTGAAAACAGTTCACGGGTTCTCCAAGTAAACGGATGTTAACCTATCGCTTGTTCAGATTCTTCTCAAGCTAACCACCACGGAAGATCGTGCTCGCCAAAATTCTCCCTATCCCCAGCGGAGTTCATCAAAATCTCCAGCCAGGGAATCCTCCGGAGTTCAATTCCCCTCAAAGTTTAAGGTTCAGTATCCCCGGCGGAGCCAGACCATTGAACCTTCTCCCCACAGGGTTCTGGAAAGGCAAATCTTGAGTTCCCCAGTGAAGTCTCCAGAGTTGCTTCCCATCAAGCCGAAGATTCTCAACCTGACCTCCCCAGCATGAGTCTACTAGTTGGGACTCCCCAGTAGAGGTCATCAGGAATTCTCTTCCCCAGCGACAGCCAAGGATTTATTTTCCCCGGCAGCAGTCGAGGCGCTTTTATCTTCAGCCATCTCGGATTCATTTATCCTCGGCAGGATTAGCTCATCAGCTTACATGCGCATCCATCACATTTATAAATATTGGTGTCACATACATTGCATCATGCATCATAACATTGCATACAACTAACCCTTTGCCTTTTCAGGTAGGATTAGTCGACAGACACAGATCAACTTCCAAGATTCATCCAGAAATAGTTCAGATGTGACCCAGACACGGCAACATTCTGATACTTATTCCAGATTTATTCAGACGCATCAGCAGAAACCTTACACCGGTTCCTCTTCAACTTCAAGACTTCTGAAACAGTTTACAGATTCTTCCCAACAACGGATGTCAATCTACCAACTGATTCAGACTCTTCTCAGTTTTTGAAAATAGTTTACGGACATGTCCCAACAACGGATGCTGCTCTATGGCTTATTCAATCTCAGATAGTTTACAGATTCTCCAGACATGGACGTCAATCTGTTGCTTGTTCAGACCCCAATTCAGAGATATTCCAAAACAGGGATGCCCTTCTGATACTCGTCCACTCACCATTGACATACAATTCAACATCACCATATGGCATCTATAAGCCCATCCTCCTACCAGCAGTCGCCGAATGGCATCTGTAAGCCCATTCTCAGATGGCATCTCTAAGCCCATCCCCCGACAAAATTCTCTAGCACCAGGTGGCATCTTTAAGCCCATCACCAAATGGCATCTTTAAGCCCATTCACCTCCACCATCAGATCGCCGAGTGCAAATTTTCTGGGCACATTAGTGTCCAATCTCCTTTTACCTTCAAGTCGCGAAAGGAAAACTTGCCAATCTAACTCTTCAGGTCCAAGAAGATTGGACAGGGGCAACTGTTGCACCCCAAAATTTGCCCTCGCGCTTTTTCCCCAAGAAATCTCAGCTTCAAACATTTCCTGACTTTTCAAACTGGCTCAAGAATCGGACAAACGGACTTTTCTTGACAGTCAAGCAAAATTAGGGTTTTTTACTGATTTTCAGAGCTCTGGATTGTTTCATACAGTTGGCTTAGTGTTTGGATGATTTTTGGTTCATTTGTGATCAGGCGAGCGTTATTTGGCATTTAATCAGGAGTTAGGGTTTTATGGGCATATTCTCAGAAGAATTTAACTCCCACAGCACTTTGCGGTTTATTCCGAGATTCGGGTTAAAATTCGCGTTATCTTGGTTTAATCAGCAAAAGAGACAGTGGTTTGAATTCAGTACGTTTTGATTGGGCCAGTCATATACAGGATGCAGTATTAGGTTCACAAGTGTTTATGGCAAATCAGTGAAGAAGGAATGCGCTTGGACAGTTCAGTTTGGTTGACTGCTGCTTTGCTTTGGATATCGGAAGAGACAGGTTTAACTGATCAATGTTGTTTTTATTTAAGTTATTTATTATTCTAAAATTGAATGATTGAAATTTATTTTTCAATTGTTTTAATTCTAAGAATTTTAAATAAATAAATAAGCAATAAAGAAAATTAGAATTAATTGGATAATTTAGACTTTTATTGATATTTGAATTATTTGTACAAATTGTTGTTTATAATTTAAATTATGAACAATAATATACATAAATTTAAATATTACATAAAATAAGAACTATCCTATTTCTAATGTTCTTCATTCTTCACTCCGCTCCGGTGCTCCATTTTTTATCTGCAAAAAGAAATAAGAAAAGTCAGAAAGCAGTTAATTAAAAGACAGTTAAAATTGCTCATCATTAGGGGCCACTGACTGGGATCAGTTGACCCTCTCTGCAAATCACGGGATTTCTCCCGGTTCACAAAGAGGGAAGAATTCCATTTTTTATTCATGAATGTCAAATGCATGATTTCTAAAAGATCAAACTGCAAATTCAAACTAAACTGAAAAGTCCAATTCCCACTCAAATGCCAAAGATATCAAAGAAAATCAAGAAAGTACATTTGCTGTCACAAGTACTCAAAAGCTGTCAAGGAAGGATTTTGGAAGGATATCAAAATACAAAGTCAAATCCCAAGATATCAAGGAAAAGAAAAAGCACACAAACTGTCAAAGCTGAAGAAAGAGATGCAGTAATGTGTTATGCAAGCAGTCTAAAAATCATCACTTCCCATCAAAGGCCCCTTCAGAGCAAGTACAGAATAATAACATTATAAAATTCTAAGCTGTACTTTAGGAGAGAAGAAAAAGAGATAAAACAAGCATAGGCAGGGTTCAGGCATAGTACAGTAGGAGAAGACAGAAAAAAGATATACAAATCAAAAAGCCAACTCAGTTCAGCAGCAGGCAGAATAGAGAGGTTAGGATAGAAAAGAAGAGATATACAAACTCAGTCCAGCATAGCAGGTTAGGCATAAGCAGCAAGATAGAAGAAAACAAAATATACACAATAGACATAAGCTAATACAAAGACAGTTCAGAAGTAAGGTGAGGAGATAGAAGAAAAAGAGACAAACTCAGGAAGCAAAAGAGGCCTCATTACTGTCAAGGCAAAAGCAAAAAACTACTGCACCAGCTTTAGCCTCACATAACCATCAAACTTCATCAACCCTGCCCAAACACAAAACTCAGAAAAACACAACTCTGCATCAATACAAACACACTGAAGCATAACCTGCAAACGAGGTTATCAAGCCAAGCTAACATAAAAATGCCTTAACCTGCCTGCATCATCCAAGCCTAACCAGAACTACCAACAACCTGCCTATCACACATGCTGAAGCAAGAAACCTAGCCAAAAAACTGTGTTAAACCCTGCCTCAACCTCCAAACACAAAAAAAACCTGATAAGCAAACCATAATCATCAAACACTGAACATACAACCTGTCATAACCAAACTCAGAATACCCTGTCATAACCAAAAAACCATCAAACACTGAACATACAACCTGTCATAACCAAAACCACCAATACACTGTCCAGGATCACAAAATCTCTAAAACCTGAGCAATCTCAAACTTGGCCAAGCCCAACAACATAACACATCTCAAAATCGTAACCTGAAACACCTTTCAAAACTCATAACCAGAATCACCACTACTCTCAAACCTGATACCAGTACTAAAACTATCAAGCATAACCAAACACATAATCCCTCAAGTTATCAAGCCAGCCATTGTAAAAGATAAGCTTAAAGCCTTTCAAAGCTTCAAAGCTCCAAAAAGGGCATCAAGCCTTCAAGCCCTCAGAATCTTGGATTCATCATGGGGCGAGAAAAAACATGTTAAATTAGGCAACACAGGTAGAAGGCTAATGGTTTTCAGAACAACAACTCAAGGCAACCTATGCCCTAAGTGAAACACATCATGGGGCAAGCTTAAGGCAAAACATTTGAGGCAACAGTTCTAGGCAAGCAAACATACAGGAGAAGCGACAAATTTTCAAAGGTAACCTAGGCCCTCAGTACAAGCATCACTGGGTATCTCAAGCAAAGGCAACATGAGAGAAGAGAGAGATTTCGTTCAGAGGTAACAGGCATTTCAGCAAGCAACTCAAGTTACTCAGGCAACAATACATAGGCAACACATAGTGGAAGTAGAAGAGATAAAGAAGTGAGGAATTAAAGGGTTCTCAGTATACATCATCAAAACCCTAATATATCAAAAGAACGAAAATACCAGGAAAGCATCAAAAGCAAGCTCAAAGCTCCATCACCGAATCTCCGGCCTCCTAAGCGCCACAGCTCTCCTCCGCCTCTCCTCCTTCTCCGAAATCAGGTAGTATAATCTTCTCCCTCTTCCCTTCTCCTTCATCTCATAATGAAAAAATAAAAATAAGAACTCAAAACAACATACGTGAATCCAGAAGAAGAAAGAAACATAAGACACTAAAACGAACCTCGTATCGAAGGCGCTGAGTTCATGTTATGGAGGGAAGAAAGGCATTGGAATAGCGCTGGTGGCCGGAGAAAACGTTCAGGAAATTGATGATCGGAGAAGACGAATGCACAAACGGCGCCGCTCAAACCCTAACCTTCGCTCTGACTGTCAAAATGCCTAACCCTAAATTTCGTTCAAGACAAACATGGGCCTGACCCGTTCTTAATTGTTCTAAGCCCAAGTTAACACTTAACCATTTTTTTTAAACACTAACCCTCTTTTTATTTCATAAACAATATTTACCTCTTTTGTTTTTCTTGTGTAAAATACTAACCTTTTTTATTTTATTTTATAAACAAATGTTTACTTTTTTTATTTATTTCTTGTAAAATACTAACTTGAATAAAATACATTTTCATCATATGTTTAAAACATCTTTTTAATTAATACACTTTTGTACATAAAAATAATAAACTTTTTCATACATAATTAAATTGAAAATACTTTTTTAATTAAAATACATATTTGTACATATTATACATTTTTTCATACATAATTAAAATTGAAACTCTTTTTTAGTTAACATTCTTTTTCATACATAACAATTCAATACATTTTTTCTCTAATATCAAATTCACAACATTTAATCAAAACACTTTCTTTTTTCTTTTGTACATAATTAAACATACAAAAATCAAAGATTCATTTAAAATACATTTATCTAGGTCAAACCCTAATACGATTCAACTTCATAATTCGCACTTGTAAATAATTACACATACATATACACTTGTACACTTACATAACACATTGCCCTATACACATTTGTTTATCTTACATTTATATTTGATATTCATTTTGATCGCACATTCGATTTGGTTGTAAATTATTGGGTACTATAAGTCTCATCCCCTTGTACATTTATACCCCCACTCCCGGACACTATTTTGTAATAGCGTAGATTTTACATTCCGCAATTTACAGCTTTCCAATTATACCATGGTTAGACCTAGGGTTTGTATGTACATAAAATCAAACGCTAGATAACCTAATACAAGACAAATACATGTAATCAATACACAATCACACTTGCACCCCCTAGGGTAATCCCACACGTTGCCTTCCAAAATGGGCCATGCTTGCACGTCGAGTATCTTTGGCAAAACAAAATCAAATGATCATAAGTCTCAAAGTGTTGCCTAAACGGAATGATCATAGTCCCTTCAAAACAAAATTGCCAAAGACACTTGGCATCATTGCATTCATGGTCCATACGATGACCCGCGCCCGTCCCGAATAAACTTCCTAAACGCAAGATTGTCTACCAATTTCAATGGTAGAACAAAATTGTTAAAAGGGGTTAAAACATGACAAAAACCTTTGAGTACAATAGGGTAGACAAAACTCTTAGTTACTTGAGATCAAACTTGCAAAAACACTTGCCTTCTTTTCAAAAACCACAATCCACAACACTTTCAAACAAACTCTCAAAAACATTTGAAAACATCTTTTCGAAAAGATTCACACTTTTGTAAAACACTCAAACACGAGTCAAATACATTAGTTGCCTAAGACAAGGCATCTTTTTCCAAAACATTTTCAAAAAGCACCCACACACGCACCATTTTCAAAGCAATCGAAAAACAAGGCAAGTGATCTAAAAAACCAAGTAACTAAGAGCCCATGGATAACCATGGATGAAAAGGGTGCTAATACCTTCCCTTTTCATAATCTACCCCCCGAACCCACGAAATATCTCAAAAGGTTTTTGCTGTGCTTTTTTAACCTTTCCTTTAGGATAAAATAAAAAGTCGGTGGCGACTCTTGCTTAACCGCACAAGTGCGAATACGAACGCAAAACACTAGTCAGTTCTCCCACCGTATCACAGAACTGGCGACTCTGCTGGGGACACTTTTTAAGTGGGGATACCTTAGGGTTTAGATCACCTTTACTTTCAATTGATTGCTTTGTTTGCTTTACATTTATGGGCTTTGTATCAGAGTTTTATAGATCCTAACCCGGATCTGGGGAAACCCTTTTAGGTAGCAACAAGGCTGTGAGGGAACTGTGCGGGGTATACCGACATGGTTGAAGCAGTCTGCTACGTTGATGTGGCACTTTGGTGTGTACCGGTAACCCTTGAGTTCAGTCAAGGAGAGTACGGGGCCGCCGCGTGGTGTCGCGAAGCATTAACTGACCTTAGAACCTTAATTGACCATCTTAGCCTTTTTAGGGTAGTGAGATAACTGACTTTGGTGCAGTCCGAGGTTGGTTGATACTCGATACTACACTCAATTGAGGGTTGCTTTCCTGGGATATTTCGGTCGCCAGTTCAGTGGCTAAATCGAAACGATGAACAATGAAAGCAATCCAGTGATATTGGGACCCTTAGAACCCGGTTACTTTTGATAGGACAGGTTTTAACCAACCAACTGAAGGAGGGTAGCACCTGAACCTCATGCAAGCCTAAACCTAAGGCCTTGTGTGCTTTGTGTGTGAATATTGTTTGCCTGTATATACACTTACTTGCTTGTGCATACATAACATCATAACATCATACCATAGCATTTTAGCATTTTCAATAACCATTTCAAGGATCTCGAGGGTTCTTTTGATGCAGGGTTACATTGAACCAGACATCTATCAAGGGGCAAGAAGTTTCTCCCCTAACCAATACAATCAAAGATCAAGTGCAACAACTTGAATCAGGGGCTATGACCCACTCGACATGGTGAGCTTGATTCTAGTGGAAAGACATCCGCCGATACAAAGTTCTCCAATCAAAGATCAAGTGCAACAACTTGAATCAGTGGCTATGACCCACTCGACATGGTGAGCTTGATTCTAGTGGAAAGACATCCGCCGATACAAAGTTCTCCAACCAAAAGATCAAATACAACAACTTGAATCAGTGGCTATGACCCACTCGACATGGTGAGCTTGATTCTCGTGGAAGGACATCCACCGGTGCAGAGATCTCCAATCCAGGAGCAGAATTCAACCTCTAACATTTTCTTGTGTTTACCCCAAGAGATCCTTGAAAGCATGCATCCACATATCATGCATTGCATTTTGACAATCTTTCCTTTTTCAGGTTTCCTTACTCTCCTGCTGTTTATTTCAGCAAGAGATGGCTCTAGAACGGTCTGTCAAAGACATCCAAGACCAGACTGCTCAGCTGCAGGAGATTTTTGTGGTTACCATCTTCAATAATCCAATCAAGGCTCTCCCAAAGAAGCCTGTTCAAATCATGACTGTTGCACCTGTGATTATTACTGTTCCGGGGCCTCTCCCCTACGTGTCTGATAAAGCTGTCCCCTGGCATTATGGGGCGGACGTATATGTGAATGGAATCAAACAAGAATTCGACACTAGCGCCAGTATCTGTGATATCACTGGTCCAGCCAAGGTCACCCGCAGTGGCAGGCTCTTCTCGCCTGACATTGCGCCGCCCGCTACTCGAAAACCCCTCCTTATAACACCTACAAGTTTACCTGTTCCTGTTGCTGATCAAGTTGTTTCCCCTGCTGCCGAGTCATCTAATGCTCGGGGCAAAGAGATTGAAGAAGAGCCTACCCGGATGGAGGCACCGATACCTATAAATGCTGAGGCCTCCCAACAAGAAGTGGAGGAGATCCTGAAAATAATAAAGAAAAGTGATTTCAATGTTGTCGAGCAGCTGGGGCATACGCCCTCCAAGATCTCCATGCTCTCCTTATTGCTATGCTCCGAGGCCCATGCTAAAGCCTTGATTTCATTTCTCAAGACGGCCCATGTGCCGCAAGAAACGTCTGCAGTCCAGTTCACTGATTGCGTAGCAAATCTGACAGCAGACAATGGCTTGGGCTTTTCAGATGCTGACCTGACTGCGAAGGGAAGAGACCACAATGATGCCCTGCATGTCTCTATCGAATGCAGGGGCACTACTCTGGCGCATGTATTGGTGGATACTGGTTCCTCCTTGAATGTCCTGCCGAAGAAGGCTTTAGACCGTTTGGATTATGAAGGCCTAGAACTGAAGCCCAGCAATATCATCGTTAGGGCCTTCGACGGTTCCAAAAGGATGGTTCATGGAGAGGTTGACATCCCTATCCGTGTGGGCTCTCAGGTGTTTGACTCTACTTTTTATGTGATGGATATACGCCCATCATACTCTTGTCTACTGGGTCGACCTTGGATCCATAAAGCTGGGGCAGTGACCTCCACCTTGCACCAGAAGCTGAAGTATCCCGTCAGGGGGAAGATCGTCACTGTGCAAGGAGAAGAGGAGTATATGGTGAGCCATTTGAATTCCTTCAGATACATCGAGATGGATGGGGAGTTTATTGAAACCCCCTTTCAGCATTTCGAGGAGGTGCATCCAATTTCAGCAGCGGCAGAAACAGCGGTCGAAGAGAATGTTTCCTTGAAGATGGCTTCCCTAAGGGATGCCCGGGCTGTGGTTCAGAAAGGCAATTGTGCAAACTGGGGTCAGCTTCCTGACTTCACTCAGAAGAACGACAAGTTTGGGCTAGGCTTTACTGCAGAGGCTCAGAGGGCTGTGCGCAAGGAGAAGGTCAGAAAGGCTCCGGTGTTTATCTCCAGTTCAAGGGTGAATGCTATCGAGGAGGATGTAGAGGAAGCAGAGTTTGACAGTTGGATCTACCCGACTACCAGCAACGGACCAAGCAACTGGACGGCAAAGGATTTTACCCCTATCACATTTGTCACGCAGTAATTAATTTCTTTTGATTTCCAAATTTGTAACAAACAATATGTTAAAACTTTGTTGGCTCGGTGTCCTACCCGGGGCATCGTAGCTCCATTTGTGAGGGCTTTTTGTATGACATTTTCATATATCATCAATCAAAACATTGGACGTTTGTTGCATTTCAAATCTTGTGCTCTTTTCCTTTCCGTGTTATATATATTGCAAAACAGCTATATTTACACACACTCACTTATACAGGTTTCAATCCACTCTGGATCTCACTGGTAACAGCTCTGCTACCGCCAGTTATGACTTCGAAAATCCGATCAACTTGGCCGAAGACGAAGGTGAAGATGATTGCGAAGTGCCTGGTGAACTCGCAAGACTGCTACTCCAGGAAGAGAGAGCTATTCAACCACATGAAGAGCCGGTGGAGACAATTAACCTGGGTACTGAGACGGATAGGAAAGAGGTCAAGATTGGTGCCAATCTAGAGCTCAGCATGAAGCAACGATTGATCCAGATGCTACAAGACTACACGGAGATTTTTGCTTGGTCCTATGAAGATATGCCTGGTTTGGATGCCGACATTGTAGTTCACCACCTGCCGACCAAGGAAGATTGCCCTCCCGTAAAGCAAAAAGTCTGACGGATGCGTCCGGAGATGTCTGAAAAGATCAAGGCCGAGGTTATGAAACAGTTTGATGCCGGGTTCCTTGCAGTGACTTCTTACCCTCAGTGGGTTGCCAATGTGGTGCCAGTACCAAAGAAGGACGGTAAAGTCAGAATGTGTGTCGACTACAGGGATTTGAACAGGGCCAGCCCCAAGGATGACTTCCCCCTACCTCACATTGATGTCCTTGTTGACAATACAGCTCAACACAAGGTGTTCTCCTTCATGGATGGTTTTTCAGGGTATAATCAGATCAAGATGGCTCCAGAAGATATGGAGAAGACTACCTTTGTGACTCAGTGGGGCACCTTCTGTTATAAGGTCATGCCATTCGGATTAAAAAATGCTGGGGCAACCTATCAACGTGCTATGGTTGCTTTATTTCATGATATGATCCATCATGAAATTGAGGTATACGTTGATGACATGATTGCAAGGTCTCAAACTGAGGAGGAGCACCTTGACCATCTGAGGAAGTTATTTGACCGACTCAAGTTGTACAAGCTGAGATTGAATCCCAACAAATGCACCTTTGGAGTGAGGTCCGGAAAATTGCTAGGTTTCATTGTGAGTGATAAAGGTATTCAGGTGGACCCTGCCAAGGTAAAAGCCATACAAGAGATGCCGACTCCAAAAACAAAGAAAGAAGTCAGAGGCTTCCTGGGACGACTAAATTACATTGCCCGATTCATCTCACATCTGACTGCTACTTGTGAGCCAATCTTCAAATTGCTGAAGAAAGATCAAGTAGTACGCTGGAATGATGAATGTCAGGCCGCCTTTGAAAGGATAAAGGAATATCTCCAAGAGCCACCCATTCTTATGCCACCGGTGGAAGGAAGACCTCTGATACTATACTTGACAGTACTTGACAATTCAATGGGGTGTGTGCTGGGGCAGCATGACGAGTCTGGCCGAAAAGAGCACGCTATTTATTACTTGAGCAAAAAGTTTACCGACTGTGAGTCTCGTTACTCACTGCTTGAGAAAACTTGCTGCGCTCTTGTATGGGCTGCTCGCCGGCTGAGACAGTATATGCTGGCTCACACTACTTTATTGATTTCAAAGATGGATCCCATCAAGTACATATTTGAAAAGCCCGCTCTGTCTGGAAGAATAGCGAGATGGCAAATGATCTTGATAGAATACGATATCCAGTATACAACTCAGAAAGCAATTAAGGGAAGTGTACTGGCGGATCATTTGGCACACCAACCTGTGGACGATTATCAATCATTGAACTTTGATTTTCCGGACGAAGACATCATGGTGGTAACTGACTGTGAAGTACCTGGACCGGATGAAGGACCTGAGGAAGGATCCCGATGGTCTATGCATTTTGATGGAGCCTCCAATGCTTTGGGTAACGGCGTCGGCGCTGTAATCATATCTCCCAAAGGAACTCATACTCCACTCACCGCCCGATTATGTTTCAGCTGCACCAACAACATGGCAGAATATGAGGCATGTATCATGGGTTTACAAGCTGCAATCGACTTGAGGATAAAATTTCTAAGTGTCTTCGGAGATTCCGCTCTCGTGATCAATCAGATCAAAGGCGAGTGGGATACGAAACACCCGAATCTTATTCCTTACAAGGAGTATGTGTCGACCTTGCTTCCCCACTTTGAAGAGATAACTTTCGAACACTTACCTAGAGAGGAGAATCATCTAGCGGACGCCCTAGCAACGATGTCTTCGATGTTCAAAGTTAAATGGGACAATGAGGCTCCCCGAATCATTATCTGGAAGTTGGATGAACCGGCATACTGCTGCGAGCTCGAGGCTGAGAAGGTTATTGAAAAACCCTGGTATCATGAGGTGAAGAGGTACTTGGAAGCTCAGGAATACCCTGAAGGTGCGTCTGTCAATGATAAGAAGTTCATGAGGAGGTTTGCTGCAAAATTCTTCCTCAGCAACGGCATTCTCTACAAACGGAATCATGATTCAACTCTGCTACGTTGTGTGGATAAGGCTGAAGCAGAGAAAATTATGATAGAACTGCATGAAGGTACATTTGGAACACATTCCAGTGGACACACCATGGCTAAGAAAATCCTTCGGGCAGGATATTTCTGGTCCACAATGGAAGCCGATTGTTACCAACACTCCCGAACTTGTCATAAATGCCAGATCTATGCTGACAAGGTGCATATCCCTCCAGTTCCTTTGAATGTCCTGACGGCACCTTGGCCTTTTGCAATGTGGGGCATCGATATGATCGGTGAGATCCGACCGACGGCATCCAATGGGCATCGCTTCATCTTGGTGGCGATCGATTACTTCACGAAGTGGGTTGAGGCAGCTTCCTACGCCACAGTAACCAAGAGCGTCGTGGCACGTTTCATCCGGCATAATCTGATCTGTCGGTACGGCGTCCCGGAAAGAATCATTACGGACAATGGTACCAATCTCAATAACAAAATGATCACTGAACTCTGTGAACAATTCAAGATACAGCACCACAATTCTTCTCCCTACCGGCTGAAGATGAATGGGGCTGTAGAGGCAGCCAATAAAAATATCAAGAAAATTGTGCAGAAGATGACAGTGACCTATAAAGATTGGCACGAGATGTTACCGTTCGCTCTTCATGGGTACCGCACCTCAGCAAGAACGTCAACCGGGGCAACTCCCTTCTCCTTAGTCTATGGCATGGAGGCAGTCTTGCCAATTGAAATCCAGATACCCTCTCTCCGGATAATGAAGGATGCAGACTTGAATGAAGATGATTGGATCCAGACTCGACTTGATCAATTAAATCTGATTGACGAAAAGAGGCTCACTGCTATCTGTCATGGTCAAACGTATCAAAAACGGATGATCAGAGCATTTAACAAGAGAGTCAGACCACAAGAGTATCAAGTTGGGGACCTGGTAATCAAACACATCATCCTTCCTCAAAGTGATCCCCGGGGCAAATGGACCCCTACATACGAAGGGCCATTTGTGGTTAAACGTGTGTTCTCAGGAGGAGCCATGATTCTAACCACCATGGATGGTGACGACCTTCCTCACCCCGCCAATGCAGACATAGTGAAAAAATACTACGCATAAATAAAAGACCCGCTAGGTTGACATACCTAGGCAAAAATAAGGGATTCCCGGCGAACCAAAAGGGTTCGGGCAAAAATAAGGGATGAAATGAATAAAAATCTGTACACCCGGCAAGTCGAAAACCTGAAAAGGCGGCTTGGGCAAAAATGGGTATCCCGGTGGACTGAAAACCCGAAAGGGCGGTCCAGGCAAAAGTTAGGGATAAAAGCGTAACACTATGTCTCATTGGATCACTTCGCATCCGGAAGTCGGCATCAACTATCTGGCTCAGATTACGGCATCGACCAGTCAGCTTCATCTTCGACCAGGCAGCAAAGCGATGAGACGTTCGAAGACATAAAGGCGATAGCAGAGTTGGAACCCAGTGGGATTGTTCACATAGCTGTTTTGTTCCCTTTTTCAAATTGTAAACTCTATGTTATTTGGCGGCGTCCTCTTACTAGGATGTCAGCCTCTTGTACAAAAAACGCCTATTCACAGGCAAAGTTTAAATCAATACAAATTCATTTGTCCATACAAATTACCATTGTGTTCTTTTTTCTGTTTTGTCTTGCGAAGAACGTCCAATGTTCATTTTTGATATATGCATTTGACATTAAATTACCGATTCGTAAATGTTTACACATAAAACAAGAGATTAATTACAGGTGACATCAGAGACAGGGGCAATGTGAGGTTGTCTAATGCAGTCTGGTTGTTTTATCCGCCAAGGTACCAAGGAAGATGCAACTGAAGAATGTGTCCAAATCATCTCAACTCCCCGCAGAGTAAAACAAGATTCAGCAATACTTTCCTCAAGCAGAGTTGATTCTCCGACAATTCTGAAAAAGCACAACATTCCCCGTTAGGTCTTAAAGCTCATCCCCAGTAGATTCTGGAAGCTTATCCCCTGCAGAGTACGGATGTCTCTCCCGAGTTTTATTTAGAGTTATTTCCTCACAAGGGCTTATAACTGGGTTATCCTCAGCTAATGGCCACGGAAAATCGCCCTCGGCAGAGTTCCTTCAATCCCCAGCGGAGTTTATCGTCATTATCCCCAGCGGAATCCATCATTAAAATCCTCAGCAGGCCTCTCATCGAAACTTCGGCCAAGTATCTCATCCACAGAGCAACTCCCTGGCCGCTCGTCAAGGATTTATTTTCCTAAAACGAAATTACATTCATAAACATTTCACATTTTCATACATCTTGCTTACATATATGATGAAGTGCATACAACACTATCTCATGATTGAACATCATAACACCATGCATATCATACATCATGACATTGCATACAACTTACGTTTTTGCCTTTTCAGGAAAAAGACAATCCCAAAAACAACTACCTTCAACTGTCACAATTCCAGATCCGATACCTGTATCTAGCCAGGGAACATCTGAGAGTGATCAGTTTCCAGACTCGATTCCTGTATCTAGCCAGGGCACGTCTGAAGAGTTCGAAGATTCGATTCCTGTATCCAGCCAGGGCACATCTGTCAACTACAACATCTCCAGATTCGATTCCTGTATCCAGCCAGGGCATATCTGTTGACCACGTTTCCAGACTCGATTCCTGTATCTAGCCAGGGCACGTCTGAAGAGTTCAAAGATTCTATTCCTGTATCCAGCCAGGGCACATCTCTTAACGACTATTTCCAGGTTCGACTCCTGTATCCAGCCAGGGCACATTTGTGAACAACCAATTGTAGATTCGATACCTGTATCTAGCCAGGGCATATCTGCATAAGGAGACTGAAGATCAAACACCTGTAACAAGCCAGGAAAACATCCGTCTTTCTCAAATACACAAGTTCTCGCTAAGGAATCTCTTATGCGATCGACACCTTCCAAATGGCATCTATAAGCCCATTCCCGACAAAGTTCTGTCACATCTCCAGATGGCATCTATAAGCCCATCTCCCTATCCACCACCTCTCCAAATGGCATCTATAAGCCCATTCCTGACATCACCCTATTGAGACTTCAACATGCGAGTGCAAATTTCCGGGCACTCTAGTGTCCAATCTCCTTTTATCCTCGAGTCACGAAAGGCAAACTTGCCAATCTAACTCTTCAGGTTCAAGAAGATTGAACAGGGGCAACTGTTGTACCCCAAAATTTGCCCTCCCATATCCTCAACATTTTCTCATCACAAGACCCTTGAAGATCAAGATCCAGTTAGGGTTTCCTCTGCTCAAGACTTCTCCTTACACTGTGGACTCAAATTAGGGTTTGTGTTTGCCCAAGAATGTTTTGACCTAAAATGCCTAAGATGACTTTCATGCTTCATGTTGGACTCCCAAGTTTACCCATGCCAAGTTTCAAGTCTTGATTCCAAGTTTTGCCCAGTCAATTGGACAGTTGACCTAGAAATCAGCTGTATTGGGGAAAAAGTCAACTGTGGCCAATTGACAGTCAAACCTCATGATTTTTGACCCACATCAACATATTGAACTCATATGGACCATTTGATCAAGTTTGGATCACAATTCCACAAGAAATTTGATCAGATCACCAAAAGGGCAAAATGGTCATTTTTAGGGTTTTGACTGCACAAAGGCAATTTTTGACTGTTTGACCTAGCCAATGGCAAACCAAGCTCACATATGGACTCAAGGACCCCATGGAATTATCTTTACATGTTCATCAAGCTCAAAAGATCTCAAGTACACAAGATTGACAGTTGAATTTCCCAGTCAATTGATCAATTTTGACTGTACACTGAAAAGTCAAACTTTGACTTTTTGGTCAAAATCAAGAGTCAAGATTCATTTTTCATCAAAACTTGCCAAATCATGAAACTTGTTCACCAAGAAATCACAAAATGCAAATTAGGGTTAGAAAATGGAATTTTTCATAACTTAGAATTTTTCTAAGTTATGAAAAACCCTAATTTTTTCCCAACTTTGCCCCATCTTTTCACCAAGATTCATTTGGATTCAAACAAAAGTCAAAACATGAAAGTTGTAGCTTGTTGCATAATCTACAACTTTGATTCACAAAGTTTTCTCATTTGAAGCTTGTATCTCAAGTTACAATTTTTTGAATAAGGGCACTAAACCATTTTTAACTTAGTGAAATTTTAACCTATTTTGACAAGGTTTTCTACCCCACTTCAAGGCCACTTTTCATACCCTTCCACTTGTAATTTCAACTTGCATTTCAAAGATGGATTGTAGTACACATTCCAAGCTTTCCAAAATGTCCAAAAACTTCTCAAACAACCTCATAACTTGAGAGATTCGAATTTCACAAGTTGGCAAAAATTCACTTTTGTTCTTCATCAAAACATGTCCATAACCTTACCATTTGAAACTCAGCTTGCTTTATGCTTGATTACAGGTCCTTGAACCACTCCATACTCAATAATTTAATTCATATTCAATGTGTTAAAGTGTTGTTCTTTGAGTGCAAGCATTGTATGCAAGATTAATCCTAAACTAGATAAAGTGAACTTTCCATTTTTGAAAAGATTAACTTTATGTCCAATTGCAAATCAAGAAAGTACATGGAAAATCTGCTTGGCACAAGATTATGTGCATAACACACTGATCAAGAGAGGATTATGCAGCACATTAGGGGGTCCTCTACTGACCTAGAAATCCAAGTTGCATTTGTTTGCTTCAAGTTCAAGAAAAAGTCCATAACTTGTACCAACTCTCTCTTCAGCATAGAAACACAAGAAAGAAGTTATCAAACACCTTACACATAACATATCCAAGCTTTGGCACGAGTCCTTGACCTCTTAAGCACCCTCCATCTCAGAATCATCCTCAAACTGCAAAAACAGGGTTGCCTCTGCAGTTTGAGTGCCAACTCCCATTTCCCTCGAGCATTCTTACCAAAATCAATCCATACACATTCCCTAGCATGTATGCAAGCTAACCATGACCTAAAACCTGGCCTGTAATCCCCCTAACAGTTTCCACCATTTTCATTTTTTCCTCTTGCAGTTGAAGTTCCACAGCTCGATACAAGAAGTTTCAAGACAAAGTAAGCATTGAAACAGCATCCTTGGACCTCAAGGAAGCTTTTCCAATCACTACCTTGCACCAGAAGTTCCTCATTCTCCAGATAGAAGTTCAACTGCACAGGTAAAACTTTGAACTCGTATCTCTCTTATCATGCATCTTTAGTCTTAAGTTTGTGAAGAAACAAGGTTCTACTCATAGCCCTGAACATGTACATATCTTTACATTTCATTTCTTTTGCCTGAGTAGAGAGAATTTGGAGTTTAAAAATGGCAGAAAAATTAGGTTAGGATTTGGGGGAGGAGAAATTCTCCCTCATCTTAGAGAGTTAGGTCAAGTTCCATACATGGTTAGAATCGTCTCTTCATGCTGAACATTTGTTGTGTTATGAGTTTTTGCTAAAAAGCCAGGAATCAAGAGTTAGAAGAAGCTGAACATGGCGCGCGTTTTTTCAAACATTTGTGCTGGAGGTTGAAGACAGTGGCATTGGGCTGGGCTTGTGTGTTTTTTCTTATTCACACCACATATTTGCTATTACACCCCCTGAGCCCATTTGCTTCATTTTTGACTCTTTTTGACTTTTTCTTTTTTGATTAACTTTGTTTATTTTTTCTCATGACATTAAAAAAATAAAAATATTTTTTCCATCATTTTTTGAATATATGGCATATTTATTTGGTTTATTTCTTTTGTTTGTATATAAATATTATATATATACTATTATTAGAATAAATAGAAAAAATAGTGTAAATACATTTTTATTTTTTATTTACCTTCTGAAAATATTTCACATAAAAATACTCTTTTTATTTATTTTATTAAAATATTAAATAAATATTATTTTGTGTATAATACATATTTAAGACTTAATATATATATATATATATATATATATATATATATATATATATATATATATATGTTTATCAATATATTTAAGTTAAAATATAAAAATACTTGAATTTTTCATTTTTATTAATATTTGATACAAAAATACCTTTTTTCCATAATATACTTCATTTTATTTTATTTTTATAAATAATAAATAAATAGTTGTATTAAATTAGATAATAAAGCATTTTCTTTAAAATTAGGGTTTTTGCCCTAAATTCAAAATACTCCAAAAAATAATATATTTTTATTTTCTTTTCCCTTTTACATAAATAATATTTTTTCATACATATACAAAACATTTCTTTTGCATCTTGCATTCTTATTTAATTTTTGTACATTATTTATATTGCAAATATTCAAGTTGATGTAATAATTTAGATTTAAATTCTTGTTAATATCCCCATTTGAACATTTGTACCCCCCTTCCCATATTTGGTTTTGTAATAGCTTAGTAATTTAAATTTCGCACTTTATTGCTTTCTAATGATAACATGTTAGAATTAGGGTTTGTATGCGAAAAAAAACGATAAAAAATAGTTATGACCTAATCTCAAGATAAACAAGCATGAAAATGGACACACAAATCACACTTGCACCCTCTAGGGTATTCCACTTGTTGCCTTTCAAAATTGGGCCATATTGTATGTTGAACTTCTTTGGGCAAAGCAAACAATTTGAATGATCATAGTCCCTCGATAAAACTTTTCAAAACAAACAAAAATAAATGATCAAGCCCCTTAAAGAAAATTGCCCAAAGACATTTAATGCCGTTGCAATTATGGTCTAAACGATGACCCGCGCCTGTCCCTTTCACATCCTAACATAAGGTTGTCCACCAAATACAATGGTGGAACAAACTTGTTAAAAGGGTTAAAACATAGCGATAATCTTTTGAGAAATTTAGGAGTAGATAACCTCTTAGTCACTTGAATCAAACTTGCAAAACAAAACACTTGCCTAATTTCAAAACCACACCTCACTACACTTTCAAAATCACTTTCAAAACAACTTTCAAAAACAAATGAAAACCTTTTCAAAAGACATCCATCTTTGTATACATCCCCACATGGATCATTACAAAGGTTGCCACCACATTGGCTTCTTTTCAAAACATTTTCAAACCCACACACTCAAGCACCATTTCAAACAATTGAAAAAAAAAGGCAAGTGATCTAAGCAAGTAACTAAGAGCCCATGGATAACCATGGATAGAAAGGGTGCTAATACCTTCCCTTTCTATAATCTACTCCCCGAACCCAAGAAAACATCTCAAAAGGTTTTTGCTGTGCTTTTTAACCTTTCCTTAGGATAAAATAAAAAGTCGGTGGCGACTCTTGCTCAACCGAAACATTTGCGAAAATAAACGCAAAACCTCAAGTCAGTTCTCCCACCGTATCACAAACATATTATGAACTTGCGCGTGAATCCTGAAAAACAAAATGAAATTGACAAAACGGGGACTCGAACCCACGCCCTTTACCATAACAAACGTATCACTCACCACTATGCCATATGTGTTTCACATTAATTGATTATGAATTAAATAACAAATAATAAAACGTGCGTTAGTTTTTGTATTTTCAAACGAGTCAAAAGTGGACCCCATCGACTTAAGTGATGACCAATCATGAAGCACCTTCACGCCACACAAGCCCTATCGGAGTCAAACAAATTCAGAGATGCCGGAGTCAAACTCTGGTCATCTTCTCCGACGAGCTCCAATGCCAAACCTGCAAAAATCGAAGATTCAAAGCAAACCAAAAGGCCTATCCTATACAAAAGTGCTCTCGGAACTCAAATTTGGGCTCAAAACAAGCAAAAGGTTAGTGTATCATGAGATTCGAACGCAAACTCAGATCATTCCCTAACAATGGAATCTCACGATTCAGACCTCCATTATTTCAAGTTATTGCCTAGATTTATTCCTTACAATCATTAGAATGCAAATCAAATTCTACATGGTATTGAAAATACTTAGGATAGAAGTTTCAAGTTTAAATTTTATACCTCAACCGATGAGGATGGATATGGTTGTTTTGGACGTCGAATTACTTGACAAATGATTTGGATTACCTCCTTTGATCCTCAAGAAGTGATTGATGGCTTTGGTTTAGATTGAGACAACTTGGAATTTGAAACTCGATTACTCACTTTTTCTTGAATTTTTGTAATTCAAACCCTATTCTCTTGGCTGCAAAATCGTCCCCGTGAATGGCTGAAGGTGTTGTGTATTTATAGTGGAAGAATTAGGTTAACAAAAGTGGCAAAAATCTTGTGTGATCAAAGCATCATTTGTTTCTAAAATGATTTCAAAAACTTTCCAAAACATGAAGATTTCTTTCTTTCTTGGTTCCATACATTTTCTTTACATGGTTGGCAAGTTTTTTGGGCCCTTGACTGATCCAATTGAAGTCCATCCATGCTTTAATCTCTTTATTTGATATTTTGATTTAATTCTTTTGCAAAAGTTAAATAAAAATTGAAATAAATATAATAAAAAATCATGTTCATGCACCAATGTACTTAGAGGTCCTATAACATGTTATAAGCATGTTTAGACTTCAAAAATTAGGCCCATTAGCTCAAAAATTCAAAATTTCTCAACTTGCACAACTCATAACTTTTTCATTTTTTGTCATATGAAGGCGATCTTAGACTTTTTGGAAACCTCAAGATGTCTCCTACAAATTTCATGTTGACCATTTTTTCATTTGAAGTATTTATATTTTTGTAAATTGCTTTGACAAAAGATGTGTTTTTGTTGACTTTCAAAATGTCCTGTAATGTTTTGACCTATATCTCTCAAATGAAGCATTTTTGGCCTTAGGCTTAGAGAGAAAAAATTATATAGAATTTAATTTCCTTAAACATGAGCTTTGGTTGAGAAATTTATGATGAAGTATGTGAAAGTTATGCTTGGTCAAAGTTGAGTTGACTTCTCTTAAAGAAATGGTCAAAAACCCTAATTTGGCAACTTTTTAAATTTTGAACATATCTTGACTTTCTTGATGAATCATGATAAACCCTTGATCAAATGATGAATGTAACTTCAAATTGTTGATGTTGACCAAGATGATGAAGTTTGACTATCAATTGACCTATGTTGGCTTTTTGTTTAATACAACTGATTTTCAATCATCTGGCTAATTGACTGCGCAAACTTGTGATGTAAGGCTTGAAACTTGGCATAAGGGTACTTTGAGACATATGAGAAATCATGAAGTCCATTTGAGATATTATAAACTCAATTTTCTTTGAGATAAGTAAATCCCTAGTTGTAGGTCAATTGCTTATGATGAGGATTTGTCTGGTAAACCCTTGAGTAGTCTTGAGTAGTTGAGTCTCCTACGAGCATGATGATGTGTCTTGAATAAATTTTTCTTAAATATGGGGGGTAAATTTTTTTGGTACAACACCAACTTTCTTGTGAGATAGATTTCCATTGTCTACATATACTAGAGACCACATTCTTGTTCTAACTGGGTTTTATTATGCTTAATCTTTTGTTTGTGTTGACTATATGAAAGAATGAAAAGGATCAAGGAATTTTTGTTTCATTTTGAGCATACTTACCTAGACAAATAGTCAATTTCACCTTGTGAGTGTGTGATCATTTGTAACCCCTTTGAGCCTTTTTTCATTATCCATTTTGTTTGAACTTAATGCTTGTCTATGAGTATTGAATTCACTTTTTGAAGGGATTTTGATTGTTGTTTTTTCTTGAGCCCTCAACTTTGTATTGTTGTATGAATTTTTGCCTTGCCTTAGAATTTAGGGAGTATTCACAAAATGATATAGTTGAATTCAAGTTAGGGAGAAAAATGATTGTGTACTTATTGGTTGGTTGATATGAGGTTGAAAAGAAAAGAAAAAAATGTGAAAAAGAAAGAGGAGAAAAAGAAAGAAAAAATGAAAAAAATTTTGAAAAAGAAAAAAAAAGAGTTAGAATAATTGTGCAAATAAGTATGGTGCTTTGGTGTGAATCTGGGATTCAGAAGAAGTTTAATTGGAATTTTGTGTTTGAATCTTTGGTGAATTGATCACTCCCATAGGTTTAGGCAAGTTTTTGTTTCGATTAGCCTTAGGAATTATCCCTTGTTTGTTTACCCGACCACACTACAACCTTGAAAATCCCTTGTGATTCTTGCTTTTGTGTTTTCAATTCAATTTTTGGATGACGGCATAATCTAGTCTTTTGTTTACAAGATTGTGGGTGAGTGAAAATTACCCTACATTTGTGTGTTTTCATCTATCAGTGATTGTGTGCTAGGTGTGATTCATTTTTGAAGCAGTGTTGCTTTAGAATGTTTTTCATGTTCTTTGTATTTATCATTTGTTTCGTGTTTACATTATCGTCGTAGCTTAGTGGTAAGTATGTTTCTTTGTGTGTACCATTTTTCATTTGAGCCATAGATTTGGTTCTGTTTTTCAAAACTTGTCGATTCGTGATTCTTTGCTTGATAGCTTTTGTTTCTTTGAGTTATTTGTTTCTTGTTTAGGGACAAACAAGTTCAAGTTGGGGAGAGTTTGTTAGGTGCCAAAAATTTGTGTTTTGAGTAGTTAACTTGTGGCACTTTTCGACTCTTGTTTGTTAATATCCTTGAATAATTCCCCGATTTTTGTATAATTATGTATAAATTATATTTAATAGAGTTTTTGTATATTTGTTTACCGTTTGATAGTTTTCCATTCATTTTATAAGTATTGATGCATATTTAGAGCATGGACAATAAAGTGGCGAAGACACGACTTCAAATGCGCGATTTGAGAAACTCATCAATGAATAAGGCTCAAAATAAAAGAATAAAAATCATCAATTTGGTTTATATTTTGTCATTTTTAGATAGATTATTTAATAATCTTTCCAACGCTTCGAACCAGATGTAAATAAGAGTTATAGTTCTCAAGTTATGGTGAAAACAAAATCGGGTTTTTTTCTGCTACCGCTTAGCGGGATCTATGCCGCTAAGCGCGGTCCCCTGGGCATAAATTCGTTAAAAGGGGTAAAAACACTTTTTTTAGGTTATGTTTTAGGGTATTTGTTCCCAACTCATCAAACCTTCATTTTTTAGTAGAGAGAGCTTAGAAAACAACTTCGAAGCTTGCATACGGATGATCCGGGGTGGATTGATAATCAATCGGTGCTGACAAATAGGGAAATTTTTGGTTCATTTCTCTTCCTATTTGTGTATTTCTCTTTGGATGGGTTTTGTGTATTATTTTACTTTTAATTCATGTATATTTGTCGCCCATGGTTTTATATTTAATTGGCTTTACAAATCTGTGTCGATTGTTATCTTAGATTTTTTCTTTGTGCTCGAGGTTTAGGTTGTTATAGACATATACTGCTCAAATCCTTATCTAGTATATTTATCTGTCAGTTTCATAATTATAGAGATAGATTTAGAGCTAACATTCTTTATGGGTGTCGAAGCTTAATGTTTCTATGTTGGTTGTGTCGGTTGAGAGATCGTCGATACGAGTAATATGGATGTCTGTTGTGTTGTTGAGGTTGGCTGAGAGATCGTCATCGAGATGATATAGTAGTTATCTATACTTCGGGTTAGAAATAACTTAGGGAGTGAGCGATGCTAGATGACTCTGAGGAGTATTGTAGGTTGAGTGTAACTGGTCGATAATTTTAAGTTTGTGAGAAGTAGATTATATGCATGCTTGATAAGTTTCTTATCTCTAGACAGTGAATTCTTTTCTATTCATATTTACTTTTATGTTTTACCAATTTAATCCAAACTCATAACTGCGGGAACTGCTGAATAGAAGTTCAGTAGCACTAATGTTTGTGGACACGATAAATTCCCGGATAAATATTTCCAAAACTTTTGTTGTTTTCCACTTTACCACTTCAACAACAATCCAACCAAGCTTTGAGGAGAGTGGATAGAATATCTAGACTTAATGTCCAGAACATTTGTACTGACATCAACAATTCTATAAGGCTCAAGAAAAAACTGTAACTAGAGTAAAGACCAATCAATGTCAAAGCATTTAGTAAAATAAGTATGAAGGCCTTGGATCCTTGTGAGGTAGAATGCTCTACCTATCTTAAAGAATAAATGTATGTGTTTTTTGTTTCTTGGTTTTATTATGAAAGTGATTTTGTTTATAGGTTTGCCAAGAATGTTATTGGGTTGACTAGAAGATGGTTTTCTGATGTAGATTCATGTATTGAAGTTTTGTCTCATGATGAATAGGATGTTTTATTCAAAGTTTTGTGTATTTAGAAAAAAAGTGTTGTCAACCATGAATAAAATATGAGGTGGCTATTTCTTATCTTATGTCTTAAGAGAAGGAAGGTTTGTCTACTATCTGTAACTTTCAGGGTAAGGTGACTCTATTAATCCTCAAACTTTATACCTTGATCAAATATGTAAGGAGAGTTCATATCAATTGGAGGAGTTTCTTCAAGAGTGAAGATAATTGGAAGCCTAAAAGGGATATGGTTTTCATGCAAAGAGAAAACTCAAGTGACAAAAGGATGTTTCCATCAAAAGACAAGCTAATTAAAGGATATCAATCTTAAGGTCTCAACATTGTACTAGACATCAGAATACTCAAGCTAAAGGCAGATACTTGCACTGAAGATGTCTCTTATGTGAAAAGTTGATCATAACAAGCTCTTTTGTTTGACTTCCTCAAATTTCAAACTCAGATTTTAGTTAACCAATCATTGGTTAAAACTCAAGGAAGGTGATAATTTCCTTATTTTTTATACCTTTCTTAGGTCTTCAACTAAGATAATTGGTATTTGACATCGTCTTCCCTAGACACTTTACTGCAGTAAAAGTGTTTCTGATGGTTTGTTAAGTCTCATTCTATCAACTATTACTTTTGGTGATGAAGCTAGAAAAGAAGTTTAAGGGCATTGGATAACTGAAGAGTACATTATGTATTATCTAAGTTTTAGTAATGATCTTCTTACTAAAGGACTGATGACTATTGTGATAAATATAAGTCAGTTATTGATCAAGGTCTGAAGGTATATGTCATACAGGAAGAATGTTTTGTCTCTAATAAGATGTATGAAGTTCTTATGAGGATTTAAAAAAGTTTCTATTTGTGAATTCCATAATTATTTAATTGCTTATCCTTTTTCTTGATGTTCAAGGAAGATGAAGTCAAGATGTCACCCCAGAAGGTGCAACATCAGACAGTTGCAAAAGCTCTAGAACATGTTCTATGAATCTGATTAGTTTAATGTAAGGTGAGTGTCGTGGTGGATAAAGAATATATATATATATATATATATATATATATATATATATATATATATATATATATATATATATATATATATATATATATATATATATATATATATATATATATATATATATATATATATATATATATATATATATATATATATATATATATATATATATATATATATATATATGATTTTCTTTTGTGAGCTATATTAAAGAAAAATCTCGTATCTGTGAAGTCTTCAAAGGTTCTTATCTATTCCTTAAAAGAGAACAAGGTATGTTTCTGAGTTACTCTATTGAGATAAGTACTTTTAGTAATGTTAACTTCAGGTTCAAAGATCAATGATTTGTTCATTGAGAAAGGAACTAACGCTCAACCACATGTTAAAACATTATCTCAACAATTTGATACTCCATAAAATATGAAAGAATCTAAAAGGCTAGAAGGAACTAAATAAGAAAATTCTCAAGAAAACAAAACATTTTCAAAAAGGGAGTTCATTATTTGGAGGCTAGTAGAGTTGGTGATCATCAATAGTTTCAGATGTGAAATGTCTAATAATGATAAATCTTGGAGTAAAATTTATTGGCCAAGTCTTATGAAGATGGTATGAATTAAGGATGTTCTGTTTAAGAAACAATTTTGTCTCTTTGATCAGAAACAATTTAATCCTGGTTTATCTTTAAGGATAGGTACATTGCTGAAGGAAGATGTATCCTAAATTGTGTTGATTACTAGAAGAGTACAATGTCAAACATGATGCCATAACATTATAAGTTGTTACACTCAAGGTACTCAAGATTGTTAGTCTGCCTGAGGAACAAAGTAATTGGTACTAGTCATCATTATGTTAGGAGTCTTGCTACATGAAAATACTAGCACTCCTAAGCTTGGTATGTTTGAGAAGTTCTGAGAAGTATTTTCATCAAAACTTCAGGTGCAAGTTACATTAAGAATATGAGGGGTATTTTTGGAATTGCACTACTAAAGAATTATAGTAGTAACTGTTTGGTCGGTCTGCTAACTATATTCATATTGTGATATGTGCAATCTTAGAAAAATCATTTTCAATGGCATAGAGAATGTCATTTCAAATGTTGTAACATTTTCCAGCATTCAAAGCTTGGAAAGAAAGAAAGTAAAACAAAAACCGCGTCTCTCTCCTATGGTGAGTGGTGTACTATTATTAAGGATGATTTTATCTCCTTCTAAAAATGCTCTCATTGATTGGTCTATTGTTACAAGCAAGGTTTCCTTACAATCAAGGTAACTTTCCTTGTATTTAAATACCTTACTACCTCACCATCCTCACAAGATGCATTTTAATATGAGCAAATCTTCTAAAAAAGCTTGATACAAAGAAGGAAAACATATTTTGGAACATATTTTGGAGCATCCAGGACAAGGAAAACATTTGTGACCATGATGAAGTCCCTCAAGAAAAACCATGTACAAATACATGATTCAGATTCAGATGCTAATGAAGATTTGGTCAATTTCATTGACTCGGGAGGAAGAATTGGATAGTTTTTTTTTCCTTCTATCTTGTTATAAAAAAGGGAAAATATAAAAAAAGTCTTATGTTTGAGTCTATTTGTTTCCAGTTGAGTCTTCTTTTCTTTATGTGTCTTTGTTTTCTTAGTTTTTGTATCTTTGGGTAAGTGTTAGTTTTTGTCTCTTTGGATGAGTCTAAGTTTTTGTATCTTTGGGTGAGTCTTAGTTTTTGTCTCGTTGGGTGATTCTGTTTCTTTTTGTTGTTTCTTCAGTTGAGTCAGTCTTGTTCAGTTTGTTTTGCATTAGTTTGTTTTGTGTCTTGTTTTGGTTCCTTTTGTTTCTTTTCATCCAGTTTTTGTCAATTTTTGGCTAAAAAAGGAGAGAAAAGTGTCTGTGAGTCTAGTCTAGTTTTGTTGCTTACTATATACAACATCTTAGGGAAAGCATGATTATCTGTCATGTGAGTCTTTTGTCTGTCTGCTTTTGCTATTATTTCTACTCTAATGTATGCATGATGTCCTACCATATGTTCTAACATCCTGTCTATTGTGTCTTGTATCCTGAGTTATATTTGATGTTGAGTCTTATATTTTGAGTTATGTGTGCTGCTTCTGCTGCATGTTCTTCTAATGTGCAATCTTCTGGGAAAAGTTTCTTCTTCTAGTTGGTTGTTTGGTTTTCATGTTGAAGGAGAGACTTAGTTTTCTGTGACAAGAATTGGTTCCTTGTGACAGGGGGAGTATTCTTGGATATATCTGAAATTGCAGGTTATCTTCTTCCCCATGTACAAAGTTTACATGTTTGCATGTAGCTTGTGTTTTGTTTGTGGTTTTATTCCTCTCTCCAGGTTTATTGAGAAAAAGGTTTTTTTAGCCAAAATTTGCCAAAGGGGGAGATTGTTAGATCCATGGTTTTAGGATTGACAGCAATTTTTCTAAAACATGGTTCATAAAAGATGTTGAGCAAGATGTCATAACATCTTTATCTGACTGCTATAGCAGAGTGTAAAGGTCACACTGAAGACATATGTTCTTCCAAATGTTGTGACATGTTGTAACATAACAACAATACAAACTGTTTTAAATCTTGACAAATTTGATTTTTTTTTGTGATATTTATTTTGGATATATCTCAATAAATTTAGCAGGTCAAAAAGATTTAATCTAGAAAAAGTGAATCAAATCTCCAACTGCATTAAAGTTTCAAAAATGGGATCTTGAGACAATTTAGAAACCTTGAAGATTTGTTCCAAGATTTAAGGATATTTTTTCTACATTATTGGTGCAGCCCTCAGTTTGTGGATCAAGAAATATTTGGGTGAAGATTTCAAAGCCCGTGGACTACTGAGGTGTATTTAAAAAGAAGACCTAACCTAATGTAATTTAACTTTTCATAATTGTAAAATTAGAGGAAGTCTAAAGTTTTAGGTTCTAAGAGTCTCTTGTGTTCTTTGTAAGTCACTCACGTATCTTTTGTTATAGTGTGGTAGAAAGTTTATTACTTGATAGTTTAATAAGTTATTTTTACTTGATTGTTTATCAAGTTATTGTTCTTGGTTGAAGCTTTTAAGAAAAACTAAGTATTGTTCTCACTCATAAGCTTTTAAGCAAAGAGTTGAGTATAGTTTAATTGAAGTGTAGTCTTCTATTGGGTTTTAATTCTAATCATAAGGTTATTGTTGCAGGTATCACTGTGGTGATTGGAAGTGAGAGGGGGTCTCATATCTAGATGGTGATTTCTAGGTAGAAGTTACACAGGGTAGTGATTAGGCGAGAAGTTATAAACTGGGACTATTTAGGCTTTGAACTAGTACTATCATCGTGAATTTCCTTTTTGGCTTGGTAGCCCCCAGAGTAGGTGACGTTGCACCAAATTGGGTTAACAATCAGCTGTGTTATTTATCATTCTACAATTTATTTTATGGTTTGATATTATTCTATATCAGGAACATATGTCTCAACATATGTCTTGACATTGTGTTCTGATGTTGGGTCATCGGTATTAACATGTGTTGCAAGTTCCAGAATTTCAATTGGTGTTTGGACGATGGTCCTTTTTGGTGAGCCTCAATTCCATTGTGAGGATTGGGTGCGAGTAGATGGTTCCAGGTGGGAATCGGTGAAGCGTTACCTATGGTGATGGTGACAAGTTTTGGTGTGCTCTATTCCTATGATGATGGATCGGGAGCGATGAACCTAAGAGTTCACATATTGGTACCACATGCATTGAGTCAATTGTGTTTAGTCTCGATGCATTGCATAATTATTGTTATTTCATAATTGTTGTTATTGCATAATTGTTGTTATTGCATAATTGTTGTTATTGCCTAATCATTATTGTTGCGAGATATTATTATCAAATAATTGATTTTTAATTGGGTGTTGTTGATTATGTGGAAGTATGATTTGGTGGAATAGGTGACTATGCATAAAATAACTTGTTGTGATACGGTGGGAGAACTGACTTGGGTGTTGTGGTTTGATCGCAAATGTTATGGTTACCAAGAGTCGCCACCGACTTTTCTTTTATCCAAAATGAAAGGTGAAAAAGCACATGAAAGATCTTTGAGATTGTTTCTTGAGTTCGGGGGGTAGATTATGAAAAGGGAAGGTATTATCACCCTTTTCATCCATGGTTTTCCATGGGCTCTTAGTTACTTGCTAGATCACTTGCTTTTGTTTGAAAATGTGCTTTGTGTGGTTTTTGAAAGTATTTTGTAAAGAGGCCATTGTTTAGGCAAACTTTTGTAATGATTCTCGTTCGTAAGAATGTATACAAATGTGTTGATCTTTTGAAAATGTTTTCAAGTTTGAAAGATGTTTTGAAAGTGTTGGTGTTTGTTTTGAAAATAGCAGGATGTTTTGGTTTTGAAATTGAGCAAGTAACTAGGAACATTCTACCTACTCAAAAGTATTTCATGTTCATTTCCTTTTTTCTTTAATATTGTTATCTTATCACTGATTTGGTAAGTAACCCTATCTTTGGATGTAAAAGGGACGGGCATGGGTCATCGTATAACCATGATTAGCAATGTTTGCAAGATATCCTAGCATTTTTTCTTTAGGGCCTAAGATCATTTTGAAAGGCAACATAGGTAGCGTCATCGAGGGTGTTGTACCCCAAAATTTTCCCTCCCATATTCCTCAAGATATGTCAAGAATCATCTCCAAATGGTTCAAGATTGCTCAAGAGTTAGACAGTCAAGCCATTTCCTAAGCAGTAGACAGCTGAAATTAGGGTTTTGGTTATTTCAAGGAATTTGGGGTTTTCAATGGTTCAATCAAGTCTCATAGGCCTATATACATTCTCAAGCACCTATATGCCAAGTTTCAAGACTCACAATGCCAATTTGCACAGCCAAAAGCTCCATCTAATCTACAATCAACTGCAAGGGCAAAATGGTCATTTTGCAGTCAAAAGTAAGAATTCTTGGTCAACATCTTATTTTGAGTTCACAATCATCATTTGATCAAGTCTTGATAATGATCCCACAAGAATAGCTCAAAAATCATCAAGATTCAAAAGTTACTATTTTTGGACAGTAGAAAAGTCAACTGTACTTTGACAAGGGCATAACTCTTTCATGTTTTATCAGAAAAATTCCATCCAAAGCTCATTTTGAATAGGATGCAATTTAATACAATCCATCTTCACACTCCAAGATCAAGAAATGCTCTCACAAAAAGTTACAAATTTTTGCATTATAGGTCAATTTCAAAAGTCAACAAAAGTACACTTTGGGTCAAAGGCCATAACTTGAGATTGGTAAATCCAAATGACATGGGACCAAAAGCATTGGTTAGAGTACTTCAAGGGCTTTCCAAAATGTCCAAGAACATGGTCATATGATCAAAATTGAGCAAGTTGTGCATTGGAGAAGTTAGGAAATTTTCATGAATTTGCAAAAGTCAACTTTGCTCAAAACACCTTCTTTTTGCTAATGGGCCTCAAATCTCTTTTTGAAACTTCACCCATGACCTATGCACGACCCACCAAGTTAAATTGGATTTATTTTCTTAAATTTATTGATTAAATGGATTTTTAATACATATTAATTCATTTAATTAATTTAAATCATAAGAAAATACAAGATTTGATTTTTAAATCAATTTGTGAACCAAATATGATCCAAATATGCTGACCAATTCGTGCACAATCAAAAAGACACAAAAATATCCAATTTTGGCAACTTGTTCAATCATGGAAAATCAAGAATATTTGATTTATCAATCAAAGATTTAAACTTCAATGCACATGGGCATGGGTCCAAACTTTGACCTAAATTGATTCCTTTATATGCAAGCAAGCCAACCACAACCTAGGGGACGACTGAAAGACTACAGAACGGCCATACCAATTTCAATAATTTTCAAGAAAACTCAAAACTTGTTCTTGAATTCTAGGCCAATTCAAGGCGTTTTGTTCATCCAAACACATTGCAGGAGGTACCAGGAGTGAATTGCAATCAAATTCAGGCACCCAAGCTCAAGGAATCACGAAATACACTTTCACGGTTTGCACTTATAATTCAAAATCGTATCTCTTAATTCATACGCATTTGACATGTTTTTGTGTTTGATTTGCATTGCTAGAGATCATACAAAGCTAATGGAATGATTGAATTGAACCATAGTGCCCTGAATCGAGAGATGCCATGATTGAATTTCTAGGGTTTTCAAGCTTTCAAATAGGGCTTTCCAAACCAGGAAAAATTGGGACTAATGGGATACATGGTTGAAATCGTGAGGCCAAGACGATTCCAACCCACACCTCGCGTAATATTTATGTTTGCTCTGTGTCTATTCGCTATTTTTCGTGCAGGGAGGTAGTGGAGGTTAAAAACCCCTGCTATCTGATTCTCTTTTACACAGAACCATGGTTGAAGATGATGACTGGTTGTCATCTGGTTTGCCTGTTTGAATCTTAGCGCGTTTTTTTATAATTTCAGCACATTGATTTATTTTCACAAATAATAATTGCCTCTTATTCCTATAACAATTGAAACAACTTGGTTGGGTGGTAAACGTGTTGGCCTGTGAGCATTGGGACCTGGGTTCGAATCCCAGGTCCCCCAAAACTTTGTTATTTTTATTCCATAGGTATTCACGTGCAGATCTCAAAAGGAAGTCCACCATGCACCTCAAATTCCAGTGCGCCAGATGTCTCCAAACCAAATCCAATGGCCAGAATAGGGCCCTTACCATAGTCTCCAGTCAACAAGCGTGTGGACGATCCAAAAAAGTCAAAGAGGCTGAAGCGTTTGGGCCTGGAAAATTGCCAAATACACCTCCAAAGTTGGCCCAAACCCCCCTGAGTTTGCATTTTATTTTCTTTCATTATTTATTTGCTTGATTCATCTTTATTATTTTTAATTAATTACTAACTAAAATAATTTATTTTTCCTAATAAAATCAGAAAACCTCAAAAAATAATATTTTTACTAATTTCACTATTTCATTATTTTTGTAAATAAATAAATAATTAATTAATTTAGTTTTAATTAGGTTAATTTTAACTTTTTTGCAACAAAATAAAATTAATATAGAATTAGGGTTTTTAATAAATTTTAATCATCTTTATTTTTATTTCTTTAAATATTCTAAAAAACCAAAAAATATCCTTTTTATTAATTAATTAGTTTAGGTTTAATTTAATTCATAAATAATAAAAATCTCATTCTTTCTCAAAAAAGGGTCAAAACCCTAAAAAACTCTCCGATTCAATTTTTCTCGCACGTATGATTTTTGATCCATATTTTTATTCAATTATGTATTTGTTCCGAGGATGTAATAGCTTTAACTTAGGACTTTTTACCGCTTTCATTTACTTTCTCGCAATTTACTTTTTCAAGGGTTTGTTTTTGGCGATGTAAATACCCGATGCCTTGTAATAGCTTAGTTTTTATTTTCACAACTATTAACTGCTAGATGTATGCTAACTAGGCTATGCATGACAATATCTCTCTTAAATTAAAATCAACCGTAGCTCACCATGACATGTAAAGATAACATAACTGAAAATTGACACACTTGCACATGCCACTCTTAGGGTACGCCTCACTTGGTTGCCTCGACGTGGTCATTAAGTATAGGATGTTTTAGGGGTCATCCTCCTGTCTAAAGATCACAGTTGCCTCGAAACGGTTGCCTCGATAAAAAATGATCTAAGACATTAGGGTTACCGCTAAGGCATCCTAACATTGCTTTAGTGACCATATGTCCCTTAATCGAATTGACCCGAAAACTCCAACGACGGTGCTACCTACTCCTCAATAGTGGGATAACACTGTCTAGAGGA
Organism: Vicia faba; assembly: GCA_948472305.1. Taxonomy (NCBI): domain Eukaryota; kingdom Viridiplantae; phylum Streptophyta; class Magnoliopsida; order Fabales; family Fabaceae; genus Vicia; species Vicia faba. The sequence goes on along the minus strand of CATIWC010002592.1, from coordinate 118,849 downwards.
CATTTACACAGCTTAATTCCTTTTGAGTAGGTAGAGGTTCTCAGATACTTTCTCTTTCAAAACAAAACAAAACCAATTTTTCGCACTTACACTTTTCAAACAAAGTTTTCAACAACACTTCATACACTCTTGAGGACAGAAACAAGAGTTAAATCGAAGTTTTCAAACAAAACTTTTCTAAACCCACAAACACAAGAAAAGCAAAACTTTTGAAAATATAGTGAGCAAGTACCTAAGAGCCCGTGGATAACCACGGATAGAAAGGGTGCTAACACCTTCCCTTTCTATAATCTACCTCCCGAACCCGAGAAACATCTCGAAAAGGAATTTTGCTGTGCTTTTGTCCTTTCCTTGTTGGATCAAATAAAAGACGGCGGCGACTCTTGCTTACCGCGACATTTTGCGAAAACAAACGTAAACGCGAACCAACATTCCAAAACAGTCAGTTCTATTCCCACCGATCACAGAGGGACTATGATCTTGTATTTTTGCTTATTTTTGCTAAGATACCTCACATTCATAATATGACCATTTTTGTAAGGCAACCAAGTGGATTTACCCTAGGGGTGCTTGTGTGCAAGTGGATTGATTTTCATGCTTGATTTGTCTTTGATTAGAGTTTTCTATTGATTGGTTTTAGTCTTTCCATACAAAATCCTAATTACTAGCATTTTGTATATAAAGCGATAAATTACGGAAATTAAAATTTACTACGCTATTACAATACTTAGGGGAGGGGTGTGTACAAATTACAAATGGAAAATATTGCAAGAATTTAAATCTAAATAAATATATTCAACCATATTGAAATTGAATAAATGTACAAAATACAAGAATGTAGATGTAAAAAAGAAAAATGATTTTTTTCGTTTGTTTTTTATGAAAAGGTTTTTTTTAACCTAATTAACTAAAATAAAACAATTAACTAAAAAATAAAATTAAGGTTAAGTTAGTAAAAATAATTAATTTAAGGAAAATTATTTTTTTAGGATTTTTGTGTGAATTTAATTAAACTAGTAAATAAAAATAATTAAATAAAAATCCTAAGTTCTAAATTGGTTTTAATTTTACAAGAAAAATAAATAATATAATATAATAATAATTAAAATGAAATTATCTAAGTAAAAAGGAAATTAATTAAAGAAAAGGCTTTTGTTCTTTTATTTTTTTGTAAAGAAAAAATAAACTAAATAAATAAAATATAAATATTTTTGGATTTTTCCTTATTGATGAAAATAATAATAATAATAATAATAATAATAATAATATTAATGATAATATTAATAATATTAATAAATAAAAGATGAAAAAGTAAATATAAAATAAAATAAAATAAATAAAGTCAAAGGGGGTTAATAAGTGAAACAAGGAGTATTGTAAGAAAAAAAGTCAGGCCTAAACTGCTGGCCTAAGCGCTGCAAAAAAATGTCAAAAATGTGAAAAAAAAAGTTTAAAAAAAAGCAAAAAGGTCATGTTGGGGCTTAAACCCAGGACCTCATGGTGACAGACACGTGCTTTAACCACTGGGGTGGTGATACATCCGTTAATTCATGTCAAACCATAAATATATAACATAAATCTTGTCCTAAATATACTTCATCTTCAACCTCCAGCCAGAAGCCCTGCAACTTGTTCATTTCTCAACCATTTACAAAAATGTAAACATGAAAGTTGCTCCATTTTTTCATACGAATCCAACCATATAAATATCATGAACTATAAATCAAAGATGAATGGGAATTTTTGAAATTACCAAATTCTAACCTAATTATTTTCAGAGACTCAATCCTAAAATTCTCCTAGCTCAATCAATATAAATGAAATCTATGGACATGTACAACTTCAGGGCAATGATGTCTACATTTTATCTTCACAAATGCAAGTCTAACAATGCCTAAGTAATGAGATAGAAGTTCAAGAAAAATATCTCAAAAGTGGAAATCGTGAAATGCAAATGAGCTTGATTCAAGGTGCTGCAATGATCAGGTTAGCTTCCTCAAGTTCCCAGGAAGCTAATGCAATGGTTTGCTTGAGCAATGGATGGCTGGAATGGCTTGGAGAAGTCAATGTGCAATGCACTTTTTTTGGTTATAGAGGATATGGTAAATGATGTTACAGTAATGAAACAAGGACATGGATAGGTTACACTTGATGTAAGGAAGCTTTAGAAACTAAAAGGCCAAGAAACGCACGAGGGAAATATGAGTTTGATGTTCAAGGCCAGGAACTGTGCAACAATGGTGTTTTGGGGCAATTTCTGATTTGAGAGGGTTTTGGTGTGTTTCAGGGTGCTTCAACTCATCCTTTAGCTCACAAATAGTGATTCTATTTATAAGCAACAAGTATGGAAGTTTGTATCTGATCAGAATTCAAAATCACATGTTTAAGCTCAACATGTGATTTTTTGAGAAATCAAGTTTCAATGCCTTGTGTACTGGCTAAGATAGAGTGGTTATGCTTTAAACACACTTGATTCTGACTTTGTAGATGGAGTGTGATCAGAGGGAACATGTTAGAGGCTCAAGAATTGACTTTGCACAAAAATCTTGCTTTTCTAAAATGGAAGTGTTCACTTTGTGCCATTAATGGAAATGTGGATTGGATAAAGCTTAAACCACTTGGATTAAAGCTCAAAAGTTTGTGTAATCCATTAATTATGGATAGATACACAAGTTATAAGGCATGCAAAGCAAGATTATGCAGCCTAACATTGAAATTGCATTTTTGTTCATCATGAAAATGACCTATAATTTTAGTTTGAAACCCCAACTTCCTCTCTTCGATTATCCCTGCTCAAGAATGATCTCAAGGAGTTCTTTGACATTTTGGAAATATTGTAATATTATCTACAACCCCCTTTGAATCACTTTTGAAAATTCCCCTTGGAACTATATGAAAAAGTGTCATGAAGTTAGGTCAAAATCCTGCTTAAACTAGGGCAAAATTTCACTAAGTGTTTAATTTCAAGACCATGACTTTATGAATTAATAACTTGAGATCCAAGCAATTTTAGAAGAAGTTGTGTAAAGAAATGTTGTAGATATCATGGAGATCTACAACTTTCATGTTGAAGTTTCTTTTGAATCATGGTGAAAAAGTTGCTCAAAGTTGTGAAAAAACATGAAGTTTTAAACACTTAGAAAAATTTCTAAGTTAGAAAACTTTGATTTTTCAAAAATGAAATCTTGACTTTTTGATTTCTTGATGAATAAGTTTCATATTTTGGCATGTTTTGATGAATTGTGATCTTTGACACTTGATTTTGACCAAAAAAGTCAAAGTTTGACTTTTCAGTGTACAGTTGACTAAAAATTCACTATCAATCCAATTGATCTTGAGCAATATCTTGGGTCATGCCATTAGGTAAAAATGATGCAATTGAATTCTTGAGATCATGCCTCAAACCAATTAACCATTTTCTAGGTCAAAAATCATAAATTGCCATTTCTCAATAAAAACTCTAATTTTGACCATTATGCCCTTTTGATGATTTAATAGAATTTCTTGAGGAATTTTGGTTCAAACTTGATCAAATTATACATATGAGTTTATAATGTTGATGTGGATAAAAAAATTATGAAGTTTGACTGTAAATTGTCCACAGTTGACTTTTTCCCCAATACATCTGATTTTTAGGTCAACTGCTTAATTGACTGAGCAAAAATGAGATTCAAGGCTTGAAACTTGACATGAATAATCTTGGGTGTCCATAATGATCCATTAAAGTCATATGAGGCATTGGAAGTTCAATTATCCTTGTGCAATCTCAAACCCTAATTTGAGTCATCAGTGTTTAAGGAGGTGTCTTGAGTTGATCAACCCTAGTGTAGTCTTGAACCAAATGAGATCTTGTGAGACAATATTTGATAAATGAGAGGGAAAATTTTGGGTTACAATAGCTGCCCCTATTCAATCTTCTTAAACCTGAAGAGTTAGATTGGCGGATTTGCCATTCGTGACTTGAAGGTGGAAGATGATTGGACACTAGAGTGCCCAGAAATTTGCACTCGAGGATGTGATGGTTGATGGTATAGGGAATTGGATTAAAGACGCCATTTGGAGAGGAGATGAAAAGTTGTTGGAGACGGGCTTGTAGATGCCATCAAAAATGATTGCTGGTAGGAATAAAAGAAGTGTCAAAATAAATCTCTGGTTGATTTACACTGGAATAATGGATGTGTTAGGTTGAGTACTAGAATAATATCCATAAATGGATTGTATTTGACTCATTTCTGAAAGTTGAATTTGAATGAGTATCAGAATGGCGTCCGTGTCTGGAGCTTATCTGAAATGTATTTGAAAGCTGGATCTGAATGAGTATCAGAATAACATCCATGTCTGAAGCGTATCTGAATTGTATCTGAGAACTGAATCTGAATGAGTATCAGAATGGCGTCCGTGTCTAGAGCGTTTCTGAACTGTATCTGAGAGCTGGATCTGAATGAGTATCAGAATGGCGTCTGTGTCTGGAGCGTATCTGAACTGTATCTGAGAACTGAATCTGAATGAGTATCAGAATGGCGTCCGTGTTTGGAGCATATCTGAACTATATCTAAAAGCTGAATGAGAAGAAACCCGTGCAGGATTACTTCAGCTGGTCGTGTAGATAATTGTCCTAGATTTTTTTCAGGTATCAATCTCTGACCTTTTGCAGATTATTGATGATAGCCATCTGTTGACTGATCTTTCCTGAATTGATGAAAGATTAGTTGTATGCAATGTCATGATGTATGAAATGCTTTGTACAATGATGTTCTCAACAAAATGAATGAGACTATGTTGTATGCAGTTGTATTGTTAATAACGTATGGGTGCGATGTATGGGCATGTAAGCTATGTTGTTGTAATATTGTTGGATTAGGGAAAATAAAATCCCTGACTGCTGTTGGGGACGTGGAGTGTAAGTCTTCATATTTTGAAGTGCTGATGAGTTGATGAGCTTCTATTTGTTAGAGAAATAAACTCTATTGTAAGGGAAACTCCATGTATGGCTTGTAAAATCTTGTTGGAGAATCTTGAGAAATTGAGCGACCTTTACTGGGGAGTGATAAACTGGAAGTTTTGTTCCGCCGGGGATGTAAGAGAACTTGACATCATTAAGCTGCGCATTATGGGGGATTTTATGGTCTTAATATATTTTCCTATTTCTTAAAGCCATTAGTGATTGTCTTTCTATTTTCCGTTCCTCTTTGTAAACAGTAGTTACGTTCAAATGCATATGTTCTAAAGTAAATCATTGGGCGTTTTTGTAAACAAAACACATAAATAAAGAAAAAACAGATAGTTTTGCACTTTCAACGGGGTATCTTTGTATTAGCTTGAATAAGTCTTTTTTGTACAATGAGACGAACATTCTAGTAAGGGAATGTTGTTGTAAAAAATGAAACTTTGATACAAAGAAAAGATAGCTATGTGCAATAATCCCGTGGGGTTCCTATTCTGCTATAGCCTTCGTGTCTTTGAGCGTCTTGTCCACTTGCTGCCTTGTACTAAGTTGGTTAGATTGATTAGACCCATTGAGTTTGTCAGTCGAAGCCAAAGGTTGTATGCAAGGTGATCCAATGGGACATATTCATATGCTTTAATTCCCTAACTTTTGCCTGGACCGCCCTTTTAGGTTTTCAGTCCACCGGGATACCCTTTTATGTCCAAGTCGCCCTTTCAGGTTTTCAACTTGCCGGGTGTACATATTTTTTTGTTTTATCCCTAATTTTTGCCCGAACCTTTTTGGTTCGCCAGGATGCCCTTGTTTTTCCTAGGTGTGTCAACCTAGCGGATCTCTTATGCGTAGTATCTTTTGACTATGTACGCATTCACAGGGTGCAGCAGGTCATCACCATCCGTAGTGGTTAAGATCATTACTCCACCATAGAATATGATTTTGATCACAAATGGTCCTTCGTATGTAGGAGTCCATTTGACCCTGGGATCGCCCTGCGGCAGTATGATGCGCTTGATTACCAGATCCCCGACTTGATACACTTGGCGTCTGACCTTTTTGTTTAAAGCCTTGATCATCCGTTTTTGATACATTTGACCATGACAGACAACAGTAAGCCTTTTCTCATCAATCAAGTTCAGTTGATCAAGTCAAGTTTGGACCCAATCTTCTTCACTCAACCGTCCATCCTTCATGATTCTCAGAGAGGGGATCTGGACCTTAATAGGCAAGACAGCTTCCATGCCGTATACCAGAGAGTAAGGTGTTGCCTCGGTTGATGTGCGTTCCGTGGTACGGTAACCGTGGAGAGAGAATGGTAGCATCACATGCCAATCCTTGTAGTTTACTGTTATTTTCTGTATGATCTTCTTAATGTTCTTATTTGCGGCTTCGACAACACCATTCATCTTTGGCCGGTAAGGAGAAGAATTATGGTGCTGGATCTTGAATTGCACGCACAGCGTGGTGATCATAGTATTGTTGAGATTCGTACCATTGTCTGTGATGATCCTCTCTAGGATACTGTAATGACAAATGATATTCTGTTTGATGAACCGAGCTACAAAAATCTTGGTAACGGAAGCGAAAGAAGCTGCCTCGACCCACTTTGTGAAATAGTCAATGACCACCAAGATGAAGCGGTGTCCATTAGAGGCTGTTGACTTGATTTCTCCAGTCATATCGATGCCCCACATAGCAAAGGGCCAAGGAGCCGTCAAGATATTCAAATAAATCGGAGGCACGTGCACCTTGTCAGCATAGATCTGACACTTATGACAGGTTCGTGAATGTTGATATCAATTTGCTTCCATGGTAGACCAGTAATAACCTTCCCGTAGGATCTTATTTGCCATTGTATGCCCACTAGAATGGGTGCCAAAAGTGCCTTCATGTAGATCAGCCATGATCTTCTCTGCCTCAACCTTGTCTATGCAACGAAGTAATACAGAGTCGTGGTTGCATTTATAGAGAATACCATTACTGATGAAGAACTTAGCAGAGAATATCCTTAAGAACTTCTTGTCGTTGACTGAAGCTCCTTCCAAATATTCTTGAGCCTTGAGATACCTCTTAACTTCATGGAACTAAGGCCGGTCCACTACTTCTTCAGTATTGATCTCGTGACAGTGAGCTGGTTCATCCATTCATTCAATGGTGATCTGGGAGCCTCGGTATCCCATTTGAGTTTAAAGATGGATGACATTGTGGCTAGCGCACCCGCTAGTTGATTTTCTTCTCGCGGGAAATGCTCGAAGGTAATCTTCTGAAAATGTGGGATTAATGTCAATACATGTTCTTTGTAGGGGATGGGGTTTGGGTGCTTCGTGTCCCATTCTCCTTTGATCTGACTGATAACCAAGGATGAATCTCCGAATACACTTAAAGACTTGATCCCCAAATCTATGGCAGCTTTGAGGCCAAAAATACACGCTTCATATTCTGCCATGTTATTTGTACAGTTGAAGCAAAGTCTTGCAGTGAAGGGAGTGTGACATCCTTCAGGGGATATGAGTACAACACCTATTCCATTGCCGAGTGCGTTGGACGCCCCATCAAAAACCAGGGTTCATCAGGATCCTTGTTCAGGTCCGTCATATGGTCTGAGTTCTTCACAGTTGTTTACCATCATGATGTCTTCATCTGGGTATTCGAACTTCATGGACTGGTAGTCATCCACAGCTTAATGAGCCAGGTGATCGGCTAACACACTGCCCTTTATTGCTTTCTGGGTAGTGTACTGAATGTCATATTCTGTCAGGATTATCTGCCATCCGCTATTCTCCCAGAGAGGGCAGGTTTCTCGAAGATGTATTTTATTAGATCCATCTTGGATATCAACAAGGTAGTATGGGTTAGCATATACTGTCTTAGACGACGAGCAGCCCATGCCAAAGTGCAGAAAGTTTTCTCGAGCAGTGAATATCTTGATTCACAGGCGGTAAACTTTTTGCTCAGGTAGTAAATAGCATGCTCTTTTCGGCCAGACTCGTCATGCTGCCCCAGCACGCACCCCATTGAATTTTCCAAAACAACTAGATACACGATCAAGGGTCTTCCCTCGACTGGTGGCATCAAAACATGAGGTTCTTGCAGGTACTCTTTGATCTTGTCGAAGGAAGTTTGGAATTCATCATTCCATTTGACCACTTGATCTTTCTTCAATAATTTGAAGATTGGTTCACAAGCGGCTGTTAAGTGAGAAATGAATCGGGCAATGTAATTTAGCTGTCCTAAGAATCCTCTGATTTCCTTCTCAGTACGAGGAGCGGGAATTTCTTGTATTGCTTTCACCTTGGAAGGATCCACTTCGATACCTTTACCGCTGACGACAAAGCCTAGGAGTTTAGCTGGCCTTACCCCAAATGTGCATTTATTCGGGTTCAACCTTAGCTTGTACTTCTTTAACCTCTCAAACAGTTTATGTAAATGGTCAAGATGTTCCTCTTTAGTTTGAGATCTGGCTATCATGTCGTCCACATAGACCTCTATTTTGTGATTTATCATGTCGTGAAATAGAGCTACCATGGCACGCTGATAGGTTTCCCCAACGTTCTTCAACCTGAATGGCATAACCTTGTAACAGAATGTGCCCCATTGTGTGACAAAGGTTATTTTCTCCATGTCTTCAGGCGCCATTTTGATTTGATTGTAACCTGAGAAATCATCCATGAAGGAAAACACCTTATGTTGTGTTGTATTATCAACCAGAATATCGATGTGGGGAAGTGGGAAATCATCCTTAGGGCTTGCCCTATTCAAATCTCTATAATCCACGCACATGCATACTTTGCTGTCCTTTTTAGGCACGAGAACAACATTGGCGACCCATTGCGGATAAGAGGTAACAGCTAAGAATCTGGCATTGAATTGTTTCATGACTTTCACTTTGATCTTCTTTGACATGTCTGGTCGGAAGCGAAGAACTTTATATTTTACCGGAGGGCAGTCTTCTTTTGTTGGTAGACGATGTACCATGATATCAGCATCAAGTCCTGGCATGTGTTTGTACGACCAGACAAAGACATCGACATAATCATGTAGCAACTGAGTCATACACTTCTTCACACTGGGTTCCAGATTGGCACCCACCTTGACTTCTTTCTTATCCTCTTCGATACATAGGTTCACTGTGTCCACTGGTTCTTCGTGGGGAAGTATGGTCCTTTCTTCTTGTTGTAGTAACCTAGAAAGTTCCCCTAACACTTCACAATCTTCCTCACCTTCGTCTTCGTCTTGGTAGATTAGACTTTCAGAGTCACAAAAAGCCATAGAAGAATCGTTACCCATGGGATCCCGAATGGATGTAGATATGCATTTTGAACGTGAGTGTGTGTAAGAGTATAGCTATATTTGAAAGAAATAAAAATTTAAAAAGAAAGACAAAGAGCACAAATTCTGTATGAAAAAACGTCCATGATTCATTGATGACATATGAAAATGAGGTAACAACCCTTACAAATGGACCGTTGTGCCTCGGGTAAGACACAAGGTTTTAAATGTCTGAATTGTTTAATTATTACAAATTAAAGACAATTACTTTTGGATAAAAGTAATTGGGACAAAATCTTTAGCTTCCCAGTTGCTGAGTCCTCCATTGATAGTTGGGAAAATCCATTCCTCTAGGTCGTAGCTGTCCTCATCCTCCTCCTTTGCATTGACTCTGTGGTTGCTGATCTTCAAGGGTGGTCCCCCGGCACGAGCACGGCGTACAACTTTTTGGGCTCCTAAAGTGAGATCCAAACCAATTTTTTCATATTTATATGGGATATCTGGGAGCTGGCCCCAAATAGTACACCCACCTTCTTCGATCACTGCCTTGGCATCTTTCAGAGAAGATATCTTTAGCGGAGGTCTTGTAATCTTTGGGACTTGGGAAACAACCTTGGTTGCAGTCACGGTTTGTGGGACTTCCTCGAAGTGCTGAAACGGAGTTTCAATGAATTCACCATCCAATTCCATGTATCTGAAGGAGTTCAAGTGACTGACCATATATTCCTCTTCTCCATGGACAATAATGATTTTCCCCTTGGTCGGATATTTCAACATTTGATGTAATGTAGAGGTAACAACACCAGCGTTATGAATCCATGGTCGGCCTAATAAGCAGAATTAGGAAGGGAGAATGTCCATTACGTAAAAAGTTGAATCAAAGGTTTGGGTTCCCACTTTTATGGGGATGTCCACCTCCCCATGCACCATTCTCTTTGAACCGTCGAAGGCCTTTACCACTATATTGCTGGGTTTTAAGGTCAAACCTTCACAGTCAAGTCTATCAAGAGCCTTCTTAGGCAGCACATTCAAAGACGAACCAATATCAACCAAGACATGGGCCAAAGTTGTGCCCCTACATTCGACAGAGACATGCAATACCTCATTGTGCTTCCTCCCCCTAGGTGTTAGGTCAGCATCAGAAAAGCCTAAGCCATTATCCGCGGTCAAGCTGGCCACACAGTCTTGGAACTGATTATGAGAGGTTTCTTGTGGTACATGGGAAGTTTTAAGAAATTTCACCAAGGCCTTCGCATGAGCCTTGGAGCACAACAATAAATCTAGCATGGAGATCTTTGACGGAGTCTTCCCTTGCTATTCAAATACGTTGTAGTCGCTTCTCTTTATAATTTTCAGAATTTCTTCCATCTCCTTTTGGGAGGCCTCAGGGATAGATACTGATTGCGCCTTCATCCGGACAGACTCAACCAGAATGCCTTTGCCCCGAGTCTCGATCGACTCGGTGGTTGGAGTATCAACAGGTCTAACTATAGTAAATGTAGTAGTAGTAGTAGTGTCAACAGGAGCAGGAACATGGATGATCACAGGACCGGTAACAATTTTCAGAGGAGCAATCTCTGCGGTGAATACTCTGCCACTTCGGGTTATCTTGGTGGTACCCGCAATGTTATTGATATAGGGGTCAGCCTTCTCAGAAATTGAGTCTTCAATAGCCAGCCAATCCTGCTTGACGCCGTGATAGTAGACATCGCCCCCATAATTCCATGGGACAATTTTATCTGATGAATACGGGATTGGTTCAGGTATAGTAATTATCAGTGGAGCTACTTTGGAAACTGATGTAATCCTAACGGTTCTTTTGGTGGAGACCCTGGAAGAATTGACGGAAATGGTTACTATTGAAACATAATTGTAAGAAATGGTTGGAACGAGATTCTTTTAAAACAAAATCTCTTTGTCATCCATTAGGCATTGAACACCTTCTTTCAATAAATGACATCCAGTTGGTAGGGAGGAACATAGGTGGTAGCTTTCGTCACAGCCCAGAAATAAACTAGCTTTCAACAGGTTCTTCTTGATAGTCAGGAGAGGAGTAACGAGTTCATCAACAACAATAACAAACATATAATCTTCAACAGGGTTAACATCACGGCTATGCTTGGGCATAGGAGCGGTGATAACATTTGGGATCTCAGGAGCATCGAATTCAATTTCTTTGGCTTCAAGAAGGTCTTGCACCTTATTTTTCAAAACCCAACAATTGTTGGTATCATGGCCTAGACTTTCTGAATGGTATGCACATCGAGCATTAGGATGGTAATGAGGAGAGGTTGTGTTAGGATTCTTCGGAGCTTCTTTAAAAGTTACCAGATTAGATCTCAACAAATGTGGCAGCACTTGAGATAATGTCATATTAATCCGGGTAAATTGTCTTACTGGTCTTTCTATTCTAGGTTGATTGCTTCTTTGTTGAGTAGGTGCAGGTTTTGGGATCATGACAGCCCCCACCATTGGATGGCGTTCAGTTCTTTCTTGATTCCTTTAAGGATACACAACACCAACTTCTTTCTTCCTGATAAATGGTTTTCTTACAACAGTAGAGGATGCGTCTTTTTGAATCTTCCCACTCTTAATCCCAACTTCTACTCTTTCTCCGGTCAAGATTAATTCAGTAAATCCTGCTGAGGAACTTCCAATTAAGTGATAAAAGAAAGGATCGGACCTGGTACCCAAAAACATGTCTACTAGTTCTCTTTCAGAAAGGGGAGGCTGGACTCTTCCTGCTAAGTCCCTCCATTTTTGAGCGTAGTCTTTGAAACCTTCACTTGAAACCATAGCCATACTCGGAAGTTGAGTACAAGTTGGAGCAAGGTCTGCATTGTATTGATATTGTTTATAGAAAGTAGCGGCAAGGTCTTCCCAATTATGGATATTGGCCCTTTCCAGTTGATAAAACCAATCTAACTGAGTCCCGGATAGACTGTCTTGAAAGAAGTGGACCCATAAATCTCTGTCGGCAGTGTGAGGCTGTATCTTCCTCACATAAGATCGGAGATGCATCTTGGGACACGAGACCCCGTCGTACTTAGTGAACACTGGTGCCTTGAATTTTGGTGGAATAACAATCCCAGACACTAAACCCAGCTCCTCAAAGCCCAGCCCGAGCACTTTCTGGATTTCCATTTCACTTAGACGTTCTTCCAGATGTTTGTATTTGTCGTCGGCCAGGGGATACTACTCTTCAGAGTAGTCTTCTTCTTCTTCCTCTTCAGATTCTGGATGGGCAACCGCTTCCTTTCCTTTCACTTCTTGATTATCCTTTTCACCAGATGATGTTGCAAATTCTAGGGTCTGTCTGGCTTGTCCTTGGAACCTTCTTCCCATATTCAGAACTTCGATTATTTTCTTTTCTTTCTTCTTCTTTTCTTCAACCAGCAAAGTCTTCAAATCCTCTTGTCCTTTGGCTAGAGTCAAGAACATCTGTTGAAACTGAGCATTCTGCGCCTGGAGGTCTTTTACTGTCTGCTCGAGATCCATCTTACTGAAATAAATAGTAGAAAGATGAGGAGACTTGTTGTAAGAAACCTGCTTATGTTATGATGATTGGTAAATGCATATGCAATGATTTCAAGGAAATTAAAGATTTAAATCTGCTTTAGACCAAAAAGGAACACACGTTATATTAATAAATCAAAGCTTGAGTACATCATTCCTCTTTTGGGCTTACAAAGAAATACAAAAACTCTAAGATAAAAAAGTTCTACGCATCCTCTTTGGTGCGATGTAGGCGTTCAGGCTCCACTCCTCATGAAGTTGCCTCGTGAGTTCCAAAACCTTCTTCTCACTGGCGTAGAATTGGGCCTCGAAAGTGTCTCGTTCCCCCTTAAGTTGTATACAATCTCTTTGTAAGTCTTCAAGAGAGGTGGGCATGTCAGGATGCAGGATAGTGTATGGAACATCTCATTCCATAACAGGCTCTATGATTACCGGGAGAATGGAGGGGTAAGGCCTCATAAGACTTTGAGCACGAGTTCGTACCCATTTGAGGTAAGGCTCAAGAGGGATGGAATTATTATGTCCCAATGTCTTGCTATCTACCTTGTTCAACATCCTCCAAGCTCGGATAAATCTCTGACGATGACCTTGATCGTCGTTCTCGTAGTCAAATACCAAACCTTGAACGAGCATCTCATGTGGGACATCCCTTCGGGCGTAACCAAATTGTATTAAGGATAAGAAAGGGTTGTAGGTGATACCTCCTCTAATTCCATGTAAGGGGACATTAGATAATTCTCCACAATGGTCGACAATAGTAACATTCTCTATAGATCGGGAACACCAATGAATGTATGAATGTTTGAGTGTCATCAACCTATGTGACCATCTTGAACCTTGCTCATTCTTCAATACAGATTGGGGGAGAGGAGTACAACACATAAGGCTACCTTTTTTCCTCATAGTGCTAGTGTGAAAAGAATGTAGGATGTCCCCTAGAAAAGTAGGCACCGGGTTACGAGACATGAAGATTTTGACGACGTTCACATCTATGAGTTGGTCAGGATTTGGAAACAAAACCATCCCATAGATGAGGAGATCCACAATTTTCTCAAAATCTTGCAAATCCAAAGAGTTCCAAAAGTTTTGGGCTTTCTCAAACAAGAACTTTGCTAGGAAACCTTTGACATCACTCCTTGTTTCCCAATTAGTTGTGATATCAGATGGTTGCAAGTGTAGAGCTTGAGCAATCTCTTCTGAATTTGGATCTCTTTCTGTACCATTAAAAGGTAGTTGATTGAGAATGGGAATCCTCAAGAGTTGGGATAATTCTTCCAAAGTTGGCACAAGTTGATAATCGAGAAATGTGAAGCAATGGTGTAAAGGATCAAAGAACTGAAAGAGCACCTTCATCATGTCCTCATCAGTATTGGAGGTGACCAAGTTTAGTAGGCGACCACGTATTTCAGTAAATGGAGAGTTTTCAGGAATCCTTGATGCTAACTCTTTAAGTTGAGGAGGGATCCTTACAAGATTGACTTGAATGGTTTTCCTACGAATAGAATCCATGTCCTACAAAACAGAATAAAGATAAATCCCAAGCTCCTTGAAATGGTTAGTGAGTATGATGTTATGATGTTTATGATGTTATGTACAAGTATATATATACAAACAAAGCAAACAAGTCCTTAGGTTTAGGCTTGCATGGAGTCTCATAGGTAACTACCCTCTTGAAGTTTAGTTGGCTCAAACCTGTCCTAGTAATAGTATCCGGGTTCTAAGGAGCTCAATTTCACTGGTTTGTTTTCTCGGGCATTGTTTCAGGGCAAGCCTCTTTAATAGCAACCGAATTATCCCAAAAAACCAAACCTCAATAAGTGTAGTATCGAGTATCTACCAACTTCGGACTGCACCAAAGCAGGTTATCTCACTACGTCCTAAAGCCCAAGTTGGTCAAGTAAAGGTTCTAAAAGTTCATTAGTGCTTCATGACATCACTAAGCGGCCCCGTATTCTCCTTGACTACTCAAGGGCTACCGGTACCCACAAATATGTCGCACTAACATAGCTAAAGCTTAGACCATGTCGGTATACCCCACACAGTTTCCACAACGTATTGCTACTTACCTATAAGGTATCCCAAATCCGAGTAGAGGATTCAAACCCAAACAAAGAACCATAATGTAAAGCATACAAGTCAAACAATGAAAGTAATTAAATGTGATCTAACCCTAAGGTAACCCCACTTTAAGAATTTTCCCCAACAGAGTCGCCAGTTCTGTGATACGGTGGGAGAACTGACTTGGGTGTTTTGCGTTTGATCGCAAATGTTGCGGTTAGCAAGAGTCACCACCGACTTTTCTTTTATCCAAAAGGAAAGATGAAAAAGCACATGAAAGACCTTTGAGATTGTTTCTTGAGTTCGGGGGGTAGATTATGAAAAGGGAAGGTATTAGCACCCTTTTCATCCATGGTTTTCCATGGGCTCTTCGTTACTTGCTAGATCACTTGCTTTTGTTTGAAAATGTGCTTTGTGTGGTTTTTTAAAGTATTTTTGTAAAGAGGCCATTGTTTAGGCAAACTTTTGTAATGATTCTCGTTCGTAAGAATGTATACAAAGGTGTTGATCTTTTGAAAATGTTTTCAAGTTTGAAAGATGTTTTGAAAGTGTTGTGTTTGTTTTGAAAATAACAAGGATGTTTTGGTTTTGAAATTGAGCAAGTAACTAGGAACATTCTACCTACTCAAAAGTCTTTCATGTTCATTTCCTTTTTTCTTTGATATTGTTATCTTACCATTAATTTGGAAAGTAACCCTATCTTTGGATGTAAAAGGGACGGGCGTGGGTCATCGTATAACCATGATTAGCAATGTTTGCAAGATATCCTAGCATTTTTTCTTTAGGGACTAAGATCATTTTGAAAGGCAACATAGGTAGCGTCATAGAGGGACTATGATCTTGTATTTTTGCTTGTTTTTGCTAAGATGCCTCACATGCATAATATGGCCATCTTTGTAAGGAAACCAAGTGGATTTATCCTAGGGGTGCTTGTGTGCAAGTTGATTGATTTTCATGCTTGATTTGTTTTTGATTAGGATTTTCTATTGATTGATTTTAGTCTTTCCATACAAAACCCTAATTACTAGCATTTTATATATATAAAGCGATAAATTGCGGAAATTTAAATTTACTACGCTATTACAATACTTAGGGGAAGGGGGTGTACAAATTACAAATGGGGAATATTTCAAGAATTTAAATCTAAATAAATATTACAACCATATTGAAATTGAATAAATGTACAAAATACAAGAATGTAGATGTAAAGAAGAAATATGATTTTTTTTGTTTGATTTTTATGAAAAAGGTTTTTTTTTAACCTAATTAACTAAAATAAAATAATTAACTAAAAAAGAAAATTAAGGTTAAGTTAGTAAAAATAATTAATTTAAGGAAAAGTATTTTTTTAGGATTTTTGTGTGAATTTAATTAAACTAGTAAATAAAAATAATTAAATAAAAATCCTAAGTTCTAAATTGGTTTTAATTTTACAAGAAAAATAAATAATATAATATAATAATAATTAAACTTAAATTATCTAAGTAAAAAGGAAATTAATTAAAGAAAAGGCTTTTGTTCTTTTATTTTTTTGTAAAGAAAAAATAAACTAAATAAATAAAATATAAATATTTTTGGATTTTTCCTTATTGATGAAAATAGTAATAATAATAATAATAATATTAATGATAATATTAATAATATTAATAAATAAAAGATGAAAAAGTAAATATAAAATAAAATAAAATAAATAAAGTCAGAGGGGGTTAATAAGTGAAACAAGGAGTATTGTAAGAAAAAAAGTCAGGCCCAAACTGCTGGCCTAAGCGCTGCAAAAAAATGTCAAAAATATGAAAACAATGTAAAACAAAATGCAAAAAGGTCATGCTGGGGCTTGAACCCAGGACCTCATGGTGACAGACGCGTGCTTTAACCACTGGGGTGGTGATACATCAGTTAATTCATGTCAAACCATAAATATATAACATAAATCTTGTCCTAAATATACTTCATCTTCAACCTCCAGCCAGAAGCCCTGCAACTTGTTCATTTCTCAACCATTTACAAAAATGTAAACATGAAAGTTGCTCCATTTTTTCATACGAATCCAACCATATAAATATCATGAACTATAAATCAAAGATGAATGGGAATTTTTGAAATTACCAAATTCTAACCTAATTATTTTCAGAGACTCAATCCTAAAATTCTCCTAGCTCAATTAATATAAATGAAATCTATGGACATGTACAACTTCAGGGCAATGATGTCTACATTTTATCATCACAAATGCAAGTCTAACAATGCCTAAGTAATGAGATAGAAGTTCAAGAAAAATATCTCAAAAGTGGAAATCGTGAAATGCAAATGAGCTTGATTCAAGGTGCTGTAATGATCAGGTTAGCTTCCTCAAGTTCCCAGGAAGCTAATGCAATGGTTTGCTTGAGCAATGGATGGCTGGAATGGCTTGGAGAAGTCAATGTGCAATGCGCTTTTTTTGGTTATAGAGGATATGGTAAATGATGTTACAGTAATGAAACAAGGACAAGGATAGGTTACACTTGATGTAAGGAAGCTTTAGAAAATAAAAGGCTAAGAAATGCACGAGGGAAATATGAGTTTGATGTTCAAGGTCAGGAACTGTGCAACAATGGTATTTTTGGGAAATTTCTGATTTGAGAGAGTTTTGGTGTGTTTCAGGGTGCTTTAACTCGTCCTTTAGCTCAAAAATAGTGCCTCTATTTATAAGCAACAAGTATGGAGGCTTGTATCTGATCAGAATTCAAAATCACATGTTTAAGCTCAACATGTGATTTTTTGAGAAATCAAGTTTCAATGCCTTGTGTACTGGCTAAGATAGAATGGTTATGCTTTAAACACACTTGATTATAAATTTGTAGATGGAGTGTGATCAGAGGGAACAAGTTAGAGGCTCAAGAATTGACTTTGCACAAAAAGCTTGCTTTTCTAAAATGGAAGTGTTCACTTTGTGCCGTTAATGGAAATATGGATTGCATAAAGCTTAAACTACTTGAATTAAAGCTCAAAAGCTTGTGTAATCTATTAATTATGAATAGATACACAAGTTAGAAGGCCTACAAAGCAAGATTATGCAGTCTAACATTGAAATTGCATTTTTGTTCATCATGAAAATGACCTATAATTTTAGTTTGAAACCCTAACTTCCTCTCTTCGATTCTCACTTCTCAAGAATGATCTCAAGGAGTTCTTGGACATTTTGGAAAGCTTGTAATTTTCTTTACAACCCCCCTTTTAATAACTTTTGAAAATTCCCCTTGGAACTATATGAAAAAGTGCCATGAAGTTAGGTCAAAATCCTGCCTAAACTAGGGCAAAATTTCACTGTGTTTAATTTCAAGACCATGACTTTATGAATTAATAACTTGAGATCCAAGCACTTTTATAAGAATTTATGTAAAGAAATTCTGTAGATCTCATGGAGATCTACAACTTTCATGTTGAAAGTTTCTTTTGAATCATCTTGTATCATGGTGAAAAATTTGCTCAAAGTTGTGAAAAAACATGTAGTTTTAAACACTTAGAAAAATTTCTAAGTTAGAAAACTTTGACTTTTCAAAAATGAAATCTTGAATATTTGATTTCTTGATGAATAAGTTTCATATTTTGGCATGTTTTGATGAATTGTGATCTTTGACACTTGATTTTGACCAAAAAAGTCAAAGTTTGACTTTTTAGTGTACAATTGACTTTTGATCAGTTGACTGAAAATTCACTATCAACCCAGATGATCTTTAGAAATGTCTTGGGTCATGCCATTAGGTAAAAATGATGCAATTGAACTCTTGAGGTCATGCCTCAAACCAATTAACCATTTTCTAGGTCAAAAATCAGAAATTGCCCTTTCTCAATCAAAACCCTAATTTTGACCATTTTGCCCTTTTGATTATTTGATCAAATTTCTTGAGGAATTATGGTCCAAACTTGATCAAATTATACATATGAGTTTATAATGTTGATATGGATAAAAAAATTATGAAGTTTGAATGTAAATTGGCCACAGTTGACTTTTTCCCCAATACAGTTGATTTTTAGGTTAACTACTTAATTGACTGAGCAAAAATGTGATTCAAGGCTTGAAACTTGACATGAGTAATATTGGGGGTCCATAATGATCCATGAAAGTAATATGAGGCATTGAAAGTTCAATTATCCTTGTGAAATCTCAAACCCTAATTTGAGTCATCAGTGCTTAAGGAGGTGTCTTGAGTTGATCAACCCTAGTGTAGTCTTGAACCAAATGAGATCTTGTGAGAAAATATTTGATAAATGAGAGGGAAAATTTTGGGGTACAACACTTTTTATCTACTTATTACTAATAATTCCTTTGTAATAGTGTGATATCTCACCCCTTCAGTTTGAATGTTTGCCTCCACATGAGTAATTCATAGGTGAACTGTAGTGAAGGCGTGGATGTGCATTGAAGAGAATGCTCTTCTTTATTGCTTTCATCACTGTCAGTGTCGGTGCCTGCTCTGATATATAACATTGGGGTTGGACATTTGAATGTTAAGCTGTATTTGTTAGAGATTTTATAATATCTCTTATGATTCCATTTTTATGACTACTTTATAACATGTTTTATTTTGAATAAGTATTTGAATACTTTGTTGATGTTTTTCCTCTGCAATAAGATGAAGTTAAACATGTTGATGTTTTTAAATTTATTATTAATAATTTTAATAAGTTGTATGTGTTACATGTTATTATAGTATGAGCAGGTTTGTGTTGATGACTGTGGCCTCCTAATTTTGTGGAGTTTTTAATTTACTTTTATTTTTAGTTATATTTATTCAGTGGAAATTAGAGTGTTACATAATGGTATCAGAGTAGGTCTCTATGTTCGACCATGTTGTATAATAATGTTTGTTCCTTAGTATATGACACATGTGTGAAACACTGCCAATACTTGCTTGTTTTCTAATCACTTATCTGCAGGAGCGGGATTGAAACAAGTGGAGGAGAAGCTTGTGCTTCTCTGAGACGTTTCAAGTGTGGAGAGTTGGTGCAGCACACCACTGATTGCAAGAGTGCAGGTTTTGTTGAGGTAGTGTTGTTTCCCGAACCCAAAGATAGTATAGATTCATGATTCTTGTATGTCAGTCAAGTTGGGATATCTTTAAGGGAGAACGATCAAGTATTGTTAATGTTTTCTTCTCAAATAAATAGAGAGAAATGTGACGGCTAGTGATAGGACATTGGTGTGTAATTCTTTATGTTTTTCCTGAAGATATCAGCGACTTGTCTCCAGAGTATGGATATGAATTTGGTGATAATGGAGAAATGATATTTTATTTAGTAAGCAAGTAAAAGAACTCCTGGAAAGTGAAACTCATATGTTTGCAATGTTTGTATCCTTGCACGTCGATAGTGGAGCTGCAAGTGTCAATTTACCTATTTTGGGTGATTTTTAAGATGTATTTTCGGATGACATCAGTGACTTGCCTCCGGAGTAAGAGGTAAAGTTTGCTATGGACTTGCTGCTGATTATGTGAAAAGGATGGGCTTAGTAGTGTCCTTCGTGAACAGAGAGATGGTTATCGATATTCCTGCTAAGGGATTGATGATTACTTCTCTGGTTTATTTGAATTGTCCTCTGTCAATCTTTGATAGAGATTTTGGCCTTGATATTATTTGCTTGCCGTTGGGAAATCATGATGTTATATTGGGAATAAACTGGTTGGAGTTCAATTATGTTCATATAAATTGTTATGACAAATTGGTGCAGTTTCTTGCTCCTGATGATGAGGAAGAAGTTGGTTTCTTGGCTGCTAGACAATTGAAAGAGCTTTTGGAAGAGGAAGTCAGTTGCTTGTGTTTTTGTGTCCTTATTTGTTAAAAGTCAAGCGGTGATTGGTGAATTGTAGGTGGTGCATGAATTTCCAGAGGTGTCTCTAGATGATATTTCAGATGTACCGCCAGAGAGAGAAGTGGAATTTTCTAATGATTTGGTCCCTAGTAGAAGACATGTTTCTATGGCACCATACCGGATGTCGGAATCCGAATTAACTGAGCTAAAAAAGAAATTATAGGATTTAATAGAGAAGAAATTTGTGATACCAAGTGTGTCTCCTTGGGGAGCTTTGGTGTTGTTGGTAAAGAAGATGGATGGTAGCATGAGGTTGTGTGTGGATTATTGACAGTTGAATAAAGTAACAATAAAAAACAAGTATCCACTTTTAAGATTAGACGACTTGATGGATCGGTTGGTGGATGCACATGTGTTTATAAAATTGACTTGAGGTCGTGTTATCATCAGATTCGGGTTAAGGATGGAGATGTTTAGAAGACAAATTTTAAAACTCAGTATGGACACTATAAATATTCCATGACGTTGTTCGGCGTATCTAATGCACCAAGAGTGTTTATGGAATATATGAATCATACATTTCATACTTACCTGGATTAATTTGTGGTGGTATTCATTGATGACATTCTGATCTATTCTAAATCATAGGAAGAATATGCAGAGCATTTGTGAATTGTGTTACAATTGTTGAAAGAGAATAAGTTATATGTGAAGCTATCAAAGTGTGAGTTCTGGTTGCAATAAGTTACTTTTCTTGGACATGCTATTTCATGTGATTGTATTATTGTGGATTCTTCCAAGGTAGACACAGTTCTACAATGGGAGGCTCCAAAGTCGGTTATAGAGATTATAAGCTTTTTGGGCTTGGCTGGTTACTACCGCAGATTTATTGAAGGCTTTTCCAAGTTAGCACTTCCGTTAATCCAGCTGACTTGTAATGGTAAAGATTTTGTGTGGGACATTGATTATGAGAAAAGTTTCATTGAGCTGAAGAAGAGCTTAAGTGCATCTCCAGTTCTGACTTTTCTTGAACCTAATGAACTGCTTGTGGTGTATTGTGATGCGTCGATGATGGGTTTAGGTGGTGTGCTGATGTAAGATGGAAAGGTTGTGGCTTATGCTTCACAAAAACTGGGAGTTCATGAAAGGAACTATCCTACCCATGATTTAGAGTTGGTTGTTGTGGTGTTTGTGTTAAAGATTTGGAGGCATTATCTTTATGGTTCCATATTTGAGGTGTTTAGCGATCATAAGAGTATGAGGTATCTGTTTGATCAGAAATAATTGAATATGAGGCGGTGTAGGTGGTTGGAATTCTTGAAGGATTATGACTTTAGTTTGAATTATCATCCCGATAAAGCTAATGTTGTGGCTGATGCTTTATGTCATAAGTCTTTGCATATGTCTGCTATGATGGTTTGAGAGTTGGAACTTGTTGAACTTTTCAGAGATTTGAGTTTGGTTTGTGAGTTGACACCGCAGAGTGTAATGTTGAGTATGTTGAAGATCAACAATTATTTTCTTAACAACATTAAAGAGAGTCAGAAGTTGGATGTAAAGTTGGTGGACTTGATGGTATAAAGTAATCAGACTGAAGCAGATGACTTTAAAGTGGATGGCCAGGGTGTGTTGAGATTCCGAGATAGAATTTGTATTTTTGTTGATTCTGAGTTGAAGAATATGATTCTAAAAGAAAGTCATAGGAGTAGCTTGACTATCCATCCAGGATCTACTAAGATGTATCAGGATTTGAAGAAGATATTTTGGTGGCCTGGATTGAAATGTGATGTAGCACGGTTTGTGTATGCTTGCCTGACCTGTCAGAAGTTGAAAGTTGAACATCAGAAACCTGCAAGATTAATGAAACCGTTGGATATTCCAGAACGAAAATGGGATATCATTTATATGGATTTTGTGACTTGATTACCAAATACTTGAAGAGGGCATGATGTGATTTGGGTGATTGTTGATAGACTGACAAAATCGACACATTTTATACCGATTAACATTAGTTTTCCTTTGTAGAAGTTGGCAGAGATTTACGTCCGTGTGATTATGAAATTGCATGGAGTTCCGTTGAGTATTGTTTCTGATAGAGACCCAAGGTTTACATCAGGATTTTGGGAGAGTTTGCAGAGAGCTTTGGATTCTAAGATGAAGTTAAGTTCTGCTTATCATCCACAAACATATGGTCAGACGGAGAGGACTATTCAGTCATTGGAGGATTTGTTGAGGGCTTATGTTCTTGATCAAGGACATGCTTGGGATAGTCATTTGCCATTGATAGAGTTTACTTATAATAAAATTTACCATTCTAGTATTGGAATGGTGCCTTTTGAAGCATTGTATGGACAGAGGTGTAGGACTCCTTTATGTTAGCATCAATCTAGTGAAAATGTAGTGCTTAGACCTGAGATTGTTCAACAAATTACTGAAAAGGTGGAGTTGATTCGAAAGAAGATGAAAGCTTCATATAGTAGGCATAAGAATTAATATGATAAGAGGAGGGGGATCTTGAGTTTCAAGAAGGAGATCATGTATTCTTGAGAGTCACTCGATTTCTAAGAGGGATGGGATGGTTGCTTATAGAGTGGCCTTTCCACCTAATATTTCAAATTTTCATGATGTATTCCCTATTTTGCAGCTTCTGGAGTATGTTCCAGATCCGTCTCATGTGATTCTGATGGACAATGTGCAAGTAAGGGATAATCTTACAGTTGAGACCTTACCTATGAGAATCAAAGACTGAGAATTGAAACCGTTGAGAGGAAAATAGGTTGCTCTCGTGAAGGTAGTTTGAGAAGGCACTTCCAGAGAGAGCATGATGTGGGAATTGGAGAGTAAGATGCGAGAGTCGTATCCTGAGCTGTTTGCATTAGGTAAATTTTGGAGGACAAAAATGTTCTAAGCGGGGGAGAATTGTAACGCCCCAATTGATTTAATTAATTATTTGTTATTAATTTTCATGATGGTGTGTGTTATTTGGTGTTTTGGAGTGTTTGGAGACCCTTCGGTGTAGAGTATCCACATCCCTCCATCTTGTTGGCAGGCTTTTGATAATCTTCACATAATCTGAAGTAGAGTATCCTTTATTCATAACATTAAGTCCTGCAACTAGAATTTGAAACCTTTAGAACATAGTCTCAATCGTTTCATCTTATTCCATATTGAAGGCTTCATATTTTTTAATAAAGGACAAGGCTTTTCTCTCCTTAACGTGAGAGTTACCTTCGTGAGTCATCTTTAAAGAATGAAATATAGACTTAGTTGAGTCTCTATTTCTTATCTTCTCATACTCGGTATAAGAAATCATATTTAGCAAGATAGTTCTTGATTTATGATGATTCTTATAATCTTTCTTTTGTTGTTCAGTCATAACACTTCTTTGAAGCTCATTTCCACTAGCATCTATGGGATGTTTGTAGCCATCAACTACCAAATCCCAAAGATCAACATCATGGCCTAGAAATAAACATTCTAGTATATATTTCCAATAATCAAATCTTTTACCATCAAAGATGGGAGGTTTAGAATTGTAGTTATCTTTGTTATATGGAACTTGAACATTTTGCGGTGGTGTAATGTCCATAGTGTTTCTAAAATGTATGAATCTTTATCTGACACAGTTAATTATTTGATAACAATCAATACCAGAACCGGAGCTCTGATGCCAATTAAAGGTGCAAGAAACACAAGAAAGGGGAGGGGGGGTTGAAATGGGTTTCTCAAAATAAAATTTCTCCAAACTCAAACACCAATTATTAACAGAAGAATAAATATATACGAACACGAATATTTTTATCTTGCTTCACTGTTAATGTAGTTAGTCCAGTCCACCCGCCAAGGCGATTTTGCCTTCTCAATAAGGACTTAATCCACTATAACCAAATTGATTATAAAACCGCAACAAGACTAACTATCACTATTGCAAACGACAAATACCAATTGTCTATTTCTTTTTTAGTCTACAGACTAACACTTAGTCACTCAAGGAACCAACCACAAAGACCAACTATCTTTATCTTCTCGTGTCTATAGACTAACACCTCAGTCACTCAAGGATCAACTAAATTACAGTTGAATATAGATTTTGTGTTTACAAGATTGCTTCTTACAAGCAGATTACACAAGATTGAAGTACAACTAATACCACAAAAGTGTTAAGCAAGTTAAAAAACAAAAGTTCCTTTGGCAACATTTTAGCAACTTGAATAAGCGTGAGTTTCTTCAAAGTTCTCCAACATTTCCAATTCCTCGAAGTCTTCCTTTTATAGCTGCAAAGAAACCTGTTGAAGGGTAGAATAGAAATACCAAAATTACAGTTGTCTTCTTGCAACGGTCAGTAAGAGAGTGGTAGATAACCTATTACAAAAGTATTGTCCTTACGCCACAAAACCAGCGTAATGGAGGTGAGGTGATGTTGTACCTTGTACTACTACTCACGCGTGAAATTCTAGTATGACAGAATTCAGATGCTCTATGACATGTCGAGACATCTGATCTGACTTAAACATTATGGCAAGGTATAAACAATATAAAACAGTACTGAAAATCATAAATAACACATATGAATTTTTAACCCAGCTCAGAATAATCTTCCTACTCTGGGGGCTACAAAGCCAGGGATAAGTCCACTAAAATAGTATCAATTTATAGACCCTACAACAAGCCTCCAGTTTACAGCCTAATCACTTAATCACTACCTTTCTATACTTCTATCCAAGACCCACCTAGATATGAGGCCCTCCTCAACCCCTCTTCAATTACAGACAACAATTGGACACAAGACATGAAGACACACTTCCATGACAACAAAATGGAAGACACACTTCCACGATAATGCTTAGCCAAGACTCTTGACTAAGAAAACAACTTGGAGTTGCTTACAAGTTTCCTTCAAGAACAACACTTAACTCATTACTTCACAACTTATGAGTGAGAATACAATGACCATCTCACAACCCGAGTGTTCACATATACCAATTCTCCTTGAGAGTGGCTAACAGACTCAACCCTAATGATTACATCTTTTAAATTCTAGTTTGGTACCAATCCTAGGTTACAAAGATTCTATTTATAACCTATACCCAACTGGATTTGGGCCTTCAAGCACAACTCATCAGCTGTTACAAAATCGCAGAAATTTCTGCAACAAAATAGGTCTTCAATTAAATCTTCCAAAATTATCTCCATATTTAGAAAATAAATGTTTTTTAATATTATTCTTGATTCTTCTTGACCTACAAATAAATGCCACATAGGATAATATAATATCCTCAAATTACATTATGTATTTGTTACTTAATAGTATATGAAAGTCTAGTTCAACTTAGGCGCGGTGTCGAATGCTCCTTCATAGGACATCTTATCCAACATGTTGTTCCAGATGTTGAAACAGTTCAACTCAACATGTCCTAACATAGAATAGGACTTCTTGTTCAACATGTTCTTCATAACAAGATATCATATCCTATTTAACATATTGTTGCTCTATTATTTTTATCAAACATAATGCCAACTATAAAAATAGAGAATTAACAATCTCCCCCTTTGGCTTATTGTGGCTAAAACTAATTTACATAACATTTTTCATAAGTACACAAATCAAAAGTTAAACACGAAAATCAGTTAACAGTAGTCATAAACTAAAAACATCAGAAGCAATCAGTCTTTAGTCTTCACACATTTGACAGTCTTCAGGTATCTCACTGTCTTCAGCCATGATGTCACAACAATAACAATATGACTTCTTCACGAAAGTCCAACACATATTCTCTTCTGATTTTTAGTTAGAATATGACAAAGGTAGAAAGGAGAAATAGTAAACTCAGTCTGATTGACGTCAGAACATCATATCCAACATCAGTTCACAATTTCAAGAAAAGCGTCGCAGACCGCTCCTCCTTCATTACAACTCCAGCAACTCTAAACATTTCCATTCCATATTCAAAAGTTCAGCCACCATAGATCACTACTCTTCATGTTTAGTCGAACAAATCCACTACGGCCAATAAAATATGATGTCAATCCCAAAAACATTCCTCAGACACTGAATTCACTTTCCCTTAATCCAGAAACATTCCTCACAGGGTGCAAAAGAGAGAACTTAAGAAGTGAACTCTTATCAATGAAGGGGATATCACTGTTACTCCGGGTAACTCAGAACACAAGTCACAACTGTGTTCATAACTCAAATCACAATACACAAAAGCAAAACACTCAAAAATACCAACCTCACGAGAAGACATCCTATTTGATATTTTTGTAAAAACAGACCTCAGATTTATCATCACCTGAACAATGCCTCTCCCCCTAAAATTTTCCAAAAAGTGACAAACAAACCCTTCACACAACCAGACCCAAGAGATACTCACCCATACTTGTACTAAATCCATAAGGACTTATTTAAACATTAAACAATCATAAGGAGAAAGAAGAGAAGAAATGACCTCTATAAATACCCAAGTAATGACATAACGATTACAAACTCAGTCAATGGTCTTGGTCAAAAGCGTTGATTGAGAAACAAAACCAAAGGCAAATACAACTTCCAAAACAGCTTTTGAATGCCTTCTTAATTGATTCATCTAGAAGAAGATATTTCCCATAACAACCCATGCATAGTCAAAAATCATGTTTTACACTCCATCCTGACGTGTAGATATTGCACCGTCCATAAAACTTCCTTGTTTGGCTCAAGGGGAAAACATGTCCTGAACAACATTCTGACATCCGGTCAAACATTGTTTTCTTCCTCTTGTAAACACACACATGTGAACACAGCTTCTGAGCCTACTCCTTTCAAGGCAATCACCTGACTCCTTCTGTCATGGATAAATAATGCTCCTACTGGAGAAGAGCAGTGAAGAACAACACCACACGCCTGCTAAACACATTCACATACTTGAACTTCAATCCTTAACCAAATACTCTATCTCCTTTAGAGTATATCCAAGCATTTTGACTTCTTCACTTTAATCCAAAAGAAATATCAATTTGCTTAAAAGCTTTACTGAGTTCCAGACTAACCCAATAACTCCTAGAGTTACTTGAGGCAGAAGAAAAACACCTCCTCAAAACCTTATGGTCATATCACATCATCTGCCCCAATTCTTATGCCCTTATGTCCACTAGTAATTGCTGACTAATGGAGTCTTCAACCCGATAGTAGTCATGCATTTCCATAACATACTATTGTAGACAATATCAGAATCTGGACATTCTAATCTCCATAGTCAGAACTTCCAATTCTGACAACACTGCTTGAGCATCCAACTCCATATGTCCAAACCCAAGCATCTTCCAAATATAACCCAACATGATGTTACAACATCATTTAGGACATCAACTTCATAACACAAAACCCAAGCACCATGGTTCGTAAAACACCATTTAAAGGAATCATTATGTAGAGAAGTCATTCAAGAAGCTTCCAAGAAGATCTAAAAAGATCATACCTGCTGTAGCTCATTCAGGTTATCACAAACACCTGAATGTCATAGAGAGAAATAAACTCTCAATCAAATTTCTGAACCACCAGTTCAGAAAGAAAATTTGCACATACACATCAGATAAGTCCCCAGCTCTAGACAAATTTTTTACCATCTGTCACATGCTTATCTTCATCAGACTCATACCTAGCTCCCGTCGAAGTATTTGTCATTAGAGGAAAGTTTCCTCGCACACAACCTGTAGACGATGCTTTCATTCTTCTTCTTTACTCTCTTTACACATGAGGATTATTTATAACATTCCAGACTTGGGCAGTGAATGGACCTTATACTCCATCATGGTCATACATTCCAACTCTGGAATGGTGATCAACAATTATCACCCCATGATCTTCAAGACAACTTCCATGAAGCTACAACCACCTGAGATGATGTTCCAACAAAATAATTAGACATCATTCTTAGTTATCTAGATTTCTCCCTTAACTATGGTTCTGGAGACAACACCATAATAAACCAAACACCACTCTTGAAGGAACACAAGAGGATCAACCATACATAGTTGATCAACCTTCAAGACCAAATCAAAATACATGCAGAGCATGCACACCTCAAGAATCTTCTTCTCATAAGCATAATATTCAGACCTCCTGTCTGACTTTGAGGTGTTAGGTGCCATCCTTCTACACCTATAGAGGAGATTACCTCTAACAAGTATCTGGAGCCGTCTTCAACAACCATGGCACTGGATGATCATTATACGCCATAATCAAATTGTTCATACTAAGCCTGCTTCCCACAAGGACACCTTTCAATCCTTCCACATATAAATGTTCCATCATGTGAGGATACCACATGACTGAACTTTAGTTTGAGGAAAAACTGCTCATGCACACAACAGAGAACCATACTCATTTGGTTCTAGAAAGCACCACTTTCTCTTTACTCAGGCACAAACCTGAAATGTCCATCCTAGGCGATTTAGATGACACTTCACAAGTGCAGACAACAATCAACCTCTTGACTCAGGTTGATACATCTCCGATGCTCATACTCCCCTGAACAAAATAAGAGTTTCATGCTCTCATAGACTTGATAAGTGGTATCAAGTTAGAGTAAATAACATATATCATGTTTGTGGGAAACATCATCCAAACACATTGAGACAAATAAATTCTCAATACACGGATGTCAAGACATTATATCTGACATCTCTCCAAGAATATTCAACTCCGGGTTTGATATTCTTCTTCATTAGATGCTAGGAACCCCTAAGAGAATTATACATTCTCCCCCTAAATATCAGTGCAATATGTGGTTAGTGCATACCCGTACACCACTTTCTCTGTTGTAGCCGAAACTGTTCCACATGAACAATATCACATACATCTGGCTTCTTTGATCAGAAGAGTCTAGATGACAGAGCAAATGTACTTGGAATATAAACTTGACCTCCATACTCAAGGACCCTGGATGAGACAACAAAACACTGGAATTATAGCTCAGCCTCTACACTTTTACTAACTTGGATCAGAAATAAACTGACCCAAGAAGTAACCACTTAGTTGATCAACATTCAACCAATCCACCAATATAAGACGTGTTTTTCTAGATAACACATCTTAGATACACAACCCATATGCCTCCTCTTCCAGATCAGGAGTATGTTCCAAACATATGTGATTATCACACACTTTTTTGGCACCCATAACATCTGCTTCTTAACAGAAGTTGCACACCTGCTGACATGATGTCCCAAATCTGGTAGGACATCAGTTCCTTTATTCTGGAACACAAAAATGAGCTTGGTTAAAAAAATACCTTAATCACCTTCAAGGTCTTCAAAAATAATCTAAGCTCCAGCAATACCAAACATCAACAAGACTTAGAGTCACTTTCTTAATTAGGTCCAATATTAGGAAGAATCTACTAGAAGCCAAAATAAATGGCTCTAACCTTTCGTCAACAAACTCATAAAAAATTCCTTCTTGAGATGTAAAAACTCAAGTATCATTGGCAACTTCCCAGAGTTAGTTGAGGTTATCTTGCACACAATAAATCATCATACACCAAATCTACTGAGGAGATCAAACCTTAATACCCTTTCTTTACGTGCGACACAAGAAACATTCAGAGTTACATCAGAAACCATGCAGCGGAATAAACAACAAAAACTCCTCAACAATCTTCAGGCATAATATATTGCACAAAACCACAACAATCCAAGTGCAAAAAAAACATCCTAGGTTTGAAAATAAATAAAACCTAACACAACAGCTCACCATCAAAGCTACAACCTGAGAATAACATACATGTCCAATACACCCCTGTCACAAATAGTCCATTCTCGACTTTAAAGGACCATTCAAAAACAATATGAACTATCCAAGTTCAAACAGACTTTCAGTAGAAACCATGTGTTGCACCCCAAAATATGCCCTCCTGTTTTCAAGACAAAATGGTTCAAGATACCTCCCCATGCTCATGAAGGTCTCAAACACTAAAGACTTATCAAGGATAGATCAGATGAACTCTCCTCCTAAGCAATTGACCTACAACTAGGGTTGTTCTTTTCTCAAAGGAAATTGAGTTTCTAATGCCTCAAATGGACTTCTTGGTTTCTCATATGTCTCAAAGTACCCTTATGCCAAGTTTCAAGCCTTACATCACAAGTTTGCTCAGTCAATTAGCCAGATGATTGAAAATTAGTTGTATTGGACAAAAAGTAAACTTTTATCAATCTATAGTCAAACTTCAAGATTTTTTATCAACATTTTGAAGTCACATTCATCATTTGATCAAGGGTTGATCATGGTTCATCAAGAAAGTCAAGATATGTTCAAATTCAAAAGGTTGCCAAATTAGGGTTTTTGACCATTTCTTAAGAGAGGTCAACTGAACTTTGACCAAGCACAACTTTCACATACTTCATCAGAAATTCCTCAATATAAGCTCATTTTGAAGGAAATTCAATTCTCTATAACTTTGTCTCTATAAGCTCAAGGCCAAAAATGCTTCATTTGAGAGATATGAGCCAAAACTTTACATATCATTTAAAAGTCAACAAAAAGACATCTTTTTTCAAAGCAATTTACATCAATTTAAAGACTTCAAATGAAAAATAACCAAGACGAAAGTTGTAGGAGACATCTTGAGGTTTCCAAAAAGT
Organism: Vicia faba; assembly: GCA_948472305.1. Taxonomy (NCBI): domain Eukaryota; kingdom Viridiplantae; phylum Streptophyta; class Magnoliopsida; order Fabales; family Fabaceae; genus Vicia; species Vicia faba. Next base: position 87,656 of record CATIWC010002592.1, on the reverse strand, counting down.
CCAAGATCATCTTCATATGATAAAAATTGAGAGAGTTATGAGTTGTGCGAGTTGAGAAATTTTTTGAGAAATGCATGAAACAATTTTTTGAATGATTTAATTTATACATTCATGTTCATATTTATTTTTGGAACGATTTTGATGCATTATCCATTGTTAGGGTAGTTTGAAATATTTTCTTCGAAATTCACTCTACAAGCATCTTCAGGTCAAGCCAATGCTACCATTAGATTTACAAGGGTCAAATTAGGGGGATAGGGTTCATCTTGTGTCTCGATTTTACGTGATTTGCAGGTTTGGTGTTGAAGCTCACTAGAGAAGATGACTGGAGCTAGGGTTTCAGCGCTTCTCTGATCCAGCTGTTTTATTACATAATATTTGATTTGTGTTTGAATAACACAAAACCAGCATAGCTTAGATGGTTGGAGACGGATACCTGTGACATGAGAAGCGTGGGTTCAATCCCTATGTTTTGCAATTTTATTTTACTTTTTCAGGTTTCAACGCAAGATTATTACAAATGGATTGGTTCCTATTCTATATCACAAACAACACCATGACACAGTGGATAGAACGACATACATGTGAGGCTAAGGGCATGTCTTCAAGTCTCATCCCATGCATTTTGGTTTTTCTTATTTTATTAACCCTAGTTTTCACTCTATTATTCTAATTATTTTTTAATTAACCACTTAACAAACCATTAATCATAATCTAATTAGTTTTAGGGTTAGTTGGCCAAATAATTTTCCATAATTAATTAGATTTTTTTTATTAATTAAAATGAATTAGACATTAGTATTTCTAATTAGTAATTATGATTTTTGACTTTTTAATTAACTTAATTAGGTTAGAATTAATTGGTTAATTACGTCTTAATTATCATTAATACTGTAAAATCAAGCTTCTCAAATGCACTTTTATTTTGATGAAGACAAACCATGAGTGACAAAGAAGGCAAAGATTTTTGATCAAGCTAAAAGCATATATGGATAAAGTCTTCAGTTCAAGCACTTAGCAAATTTCAAGGTATAATGATAATACTTACTTTTCACTTAAGACATAGATGCTCAATGGTCAAAAGAAGTATTTTATATTGTCCAAATATTTACTCAAGTTTTTCTAAGCTAAAAATCATTTTTTACTTGAGTGAAATCGATTTGCATATTAGTGCAATCGATTGCATGCTTCAATTTTTCAAAACTTTTGCTACTATTTCTCAGTGCAATTGATTTGCATGTTTGTGCATTCGATTGCACTCAATCAATTTTTGCTACTGACTTCACATGCAATCGATTTACATTCTTGTGCAATTGATTGCACACTCAAAATATTTGAAATTCTAGCTGTTGAAACCCCGTGCAATCGATTTACACAAAGGGTGCAATCGATTGCATGATGCACGATTTTGAAAAATAATAGCTTTGCACATGCCTGTTCATAACACCATTTCATGGAAACCTTTCACTCAATCTTGGAAATTGTTCATGATTCATCTCCAGAACTTTATGCTGTTTCAAAAAGGTGCTATGAACATATAAATACTCATTTTCAAAACCATTTTAAACAACCTCTTCCAATCATATTTTCTGAATTTTCAAATATCAAACTCAAGCTTTTCTTCACTTTCATACACAAAGTTTTTCTGCACACTTTCACAAATTGTCAAATAGAAAACTTTGAGCATTATATATCTTGAGTCATTGTATAATATTGTCATTGGAAGAGAAGATCAATTCATTGATGAAATCACTCATAGTGATTATTACACTACAAACTCACTCAAATCAAATATTTCTATATACTTGCTTATTTTTCAGGATTGTTGGAAATAAGTTTAAGTGGTTTTATAAATCTTTTTTCCAGGATTGTTGGATACAAGAAAGGTCACCTTGAGAGGATTGTTCTCATTGTTGACATAGTGAAAATCCAAGAGGATCGTTCTTGGTCCAAGAGGATTGTTCTTGGTGATTTTATTGGTTAGAGTCTTGTATAGAAGGACTAGGGTGTCTTTTCTAGAGATCTAACAATAAGGAAATCTCTTCCATGTTGAAAGGGGACTGAAGTACTCTCGAACTATGAGGGGAACCAGGATACATATCTATGTTCTTTACTTTTCCGCATTTACCGCTTTCATCACTAGTCATAAACCAGAAAAGAAAGAAACACATTTGTGAACTCATGCACTAAACCAGAAAAATAATATCCATCATCACTAAAACGGTAAAACTTTTAAAGTACCTAATTCACCCCCCTCTTAGGCGCACTCTCATACTTATAAATACTCAAATTATTTTCTATGAAAATACCAAAAACATTAACATTTAGATCTTAGGTCTTTAAAAATATTTTTCTAACACTTTCATTCATCTTTTGCCAGTTAAGTGTATAGGACCACATTATTAATGTAATAGCATAGATTTATTTTCTCGCATCTTTTTCTTATTATGTACCTGCTCCGAGGATGTAATAACGTAGATTCACTTTCTCGCAAATTTCTATACTTATGTATCTCTCCCAAATCCATGTAATAGCATAGGAACTTTATATTCCACACTTTAATTTTTTGTACATATTTAATTGCTAGTAAAATAGGGTTTGTATGGCAAGACTAAAAGCAAATCTAGAAAACCCTAATCCAAAATAAATATAACTGAAAATACACACCCTTCACACTTGCACCTTTAGGGTAACCTCTCTTGTTGCCTTACGAATATTGGTCATGTCCCTCAAAAGTGGGGATACTTTAGAAAAAGACCCTCGATATATAATATCACCATGGTCCCTTTCAAATAAAGATCATAATCTCTCTATGACCCTTCGAGTTGCCAACAAAATGATCTAGTCGCTTCGATGACCCTACGAGCAAAATGATGATAGTCCCTTCGATACAATTGCTAAAGTATCCTTACATATTGCCTTCGATGACCATACGATGACCCTACGCATGTCCGTTCACATCCAATAGGTAGGATTACCTACCAACTAATGGTATGAATAATATTATATCTAAAGGAGAAGGAAAATAACAAGAAATACTTTAGTGGGTAAGAACTCTTGAATGCTTGCTCACAACCTTTTTCCTAGACAAATACATTTTCCATACTACAAACAAGATATTTTAAAAAAAAAAACACTTTGTGTACATTCTTGAGAACCGACACAAGGATTATTAAAAAGTTAGCCTTACATTGACATTTCAAAGTATTTTCAAACAAATCACACATACACAAAGAAAATTTTTAAAAGTGAGCTAAGCAATTAAGAGCCCGTAGATAACTACAGATGAAAAGGGTGCTAACACCTTCCCTTTTCATAACTTACCCCCGAACTCAAAATATATCAAAGGTCTTTCCTGTTCTTTTCACCTTTCTTAAATATTGGATAAAAGAAAATTCGGTGGCGACTCTTTCTAACAACAACATTTGCGATAAAACCAAAAAGTCATTTCTCCCACCGTATTACAGAACTGGCAACTCTGTTGGGGATAAATCTAAAAGAGTGGTTACCTTAAGAGTTAGATCACTTTACTTGATTTTATTTTATGCTTTGTCTTATTTACTTTAAGGGTTCATGCTTGGGTATTATTGCTTGTGTGAAAGATCCTACACCCGGATCTAGTGATTCCTTAGGTAAGTAAAAATAGATCATAAAGATTGTACGGCGTATACCGATATGGTTAACATGATAGCTACAGTTAGTATGACACTTTGGTTTGTACTAATGTTCCTTGAGTCAGTTGAGGATAACATTACACTTTCGCGTGGTGTCGTTAACACTAACTTGCTTTTAGAACCTTAATTGACCCATCTTGTCCATTAGAAAGTAGTGAGATAGCCGACTTTGGTGCAGTTCAAAGTTGGTTGATACTCGAGGCTACGCTCATTGAGTTTCGACTTTCGGGATGTTTTGGTGGCAAGTCAGTTGTTGTGCTAAAATAAATCATTCGAGAGAGATCTCTGATATGAGATTCTTAGAACTCGGTTACTATTTTAGGACAGGTTAATCCAACTTAACTTCAGCTGGGAAGCGTATTTACCTATGGACTTCATGCTAGCCTTTAAACCTAAGGCTCTTGTATGAGTTGTTTATGTTTGCTACTTATTTAACATGAACATAACACCATAACATCATATCATCATGACATAACATTTTCACAAACCATTTCAAGGACCTAGGGATTTATCTTTGTTCCTTGTTGCAGGTTATGGCCTCCGCTTGCAGAAATACTATTCGAATTAACTTTGTAAGGGTATCTTCCAAGCTTAAGGAGTTAGTCTCAAAGGTTCCCAAAAACTCTTAATTCACCAATAGGCATGGTTATCTACTCAGTTTGGTTACCTCGGGTTTTGAAGAAGACATGATGAGTGTTCTGTTACAGCTCTTTGATCCTAAGCATCACTATTTTACCTTCCCAGATTATCAGTTGGTACCCACAATGGAAGAGTTTTCTAAGCTACTTGGAGTACCTATTCTTGATCAGACACCCTTCACCAGTTTAGAGAAAGTTCCAAAACCTGAAGTTATTGCAGCAGCCTTACATCTCAAACGGTCAGACATTGTGTCTAATTCGGAAACAAGAAGTGTAAATAAAGTTCTTCTTGCTAAATTTCTGATAGAGAAGGCTCAGTTGTTTCTAGATGCTATGAGTTTTCACGCTTTTGAGGAAATATTGGCTCTGTTGATCTATGATTTAGTACTATTCCCTAATCCAGACCAACTCATAGATGTCAACACCATTAAAATATTTCTTACTCATAATCATGTGCCTACTTTGCTTAGAGATATTTTTCACTCTCTTCACACTCGTACTATGAGAGAGCGGGGGACTCTCATGTGTTGCATACCTTTACTATCCAGGTGGTTTATTTCACACCTTCCCCGATCAATGATGAAGAATGAACAATGTTTAAAGTGGTCTCAAAGGATGATGTCACTTACTCATTCAAATATCTATTGGTGTTCCCGATCTCAAGAGGACATCACTATTATTGAACGCTGTGGGAAATTCCCTAATGTGGCACGCCTTGGCATAAGGAGAGTTATTACTTACAACCCTTCTCTAGCTCTACATCAATTTTGTTATGCTCGAAGAAACGGTCCTCATGATATGCTTATCCATGGTATTGTATTCGATTACAAGAACGATCTTCAAGGTTACTGTCAAAAGTTTATACATGCTTGAGGCATGGTGAATAAGTTTGATAGAAGACTTTGGGACAAAAAAACTCCATCCCTTTGGAGCCTTACCTCAGATAGGTGCGATCTCGTGCTCAAATCTTATAATGCCATATCCTGTTGTCCTACCAATAATTGTGGAGCCTGTTATTAAAGGAGATATTCCTCATACCATTTTTCATCCAGATATGCCTACTGACCTTCAAGAGCTACAAAAGTCATGGACTCAATTGAAATAAGAAAGGGACACCTTTGAGACTCAGTTCTATACTAGTGAGAATAAAGTGTTGGAGCTGACAAAATGACTTAACAAAGAGTAAAGCCTTAATGCATATGTCAACATAAAGAGACAACGTCCCCCTGTTGGCGAGAAGTATAAGCTGGTAGAAGAGAGTCTGAAAGCTATGGAGATCCATAAGGTGCCTGGCTTAAACTTTGAATAATTTGGTTTAGTCTCAGTAGTCGTCATTCCTCCTATGTTTAAAAGTCTTACCTTTGCTAAGTATGATGGTGTTTCTTGCCCGAATCTGCATTTGAGATCATATGTTCGGAAATTCAACCACACACTGCTGACAAGAAATTGTGGTTGCATTTATTTCAAGAAAGTTTATTTGGAACACAATTGGAATGATATTATCAACTTGAAGGTACCTATGATACGGTGGCAGAACTGACTGTTTTGAAAATGCTGGTTTGCGCTTTGCATTTTTTTGTTTGCAAAATGTCGCGGTAAGCAAGAGTCGCCACCGACTTTTATTTCATCCAACCGGAAAGGAAAAAAGCACAGAAAAAAATCCTTTTTCGAGATATTCTGAGTAGGGGGGTAAATTATAGAAAGGGAAGGTGTTAGCACCCTTTCTATCCATGGTTTTCCATGGGCTCTTAGGTACTTGCTCATCTTTTAAAATTGCTTGTGTGTGTTTGTTTTGAAAAGTTTTGTTTTACTTCGTTTTAACCCTTGTTTCTGTCCTCAAGAGTTTTACGAAGTGTTTTTTAAAACTTTAGTTTGAAAAGTGTAAGTGTGAAAAGTTTGATTTTAAGCAAGTACCTACTAGCATCTACTTACTCGAAAAAGGATTGTTTCTATTCTCGTTTCCTTTAGACTGCGCCATCCTACCATTGAGAAATAGGTAGCACCGTCGTTGGAATTATAAGGGTCAATTCGTAAGGGTCGTACGATCACTAAAGCAATGTTAGGACATCTTAGTAACAACCCTAAAGTCTTAAGATCATATTCGAGGCAACATTTCCGAGGCAACCTTTCCAAGGCAACATTTTCGAACGGGACATTTGATCTTTGTTTAGACAGGAGGGCAACCACTAAGATGCCCTATACTTAATGATCGTTTACCGAAGGCAACCGAAGTGAGAGTATACCCTAAGAGTGCGCATGTGCGAGTGATTTGATTTCAGTTATTATCTTTGCACATTAGGGTTTTCTAGCCGTCTTAAATTATCATGCAATCTTGTCATAGAATCCTATTAACATACATCTAAACAGTTAATATTTGCGAGAATTAAAATGTGAGAAATAAAACCTACGCTATTACAAGGCTTCGGGGTAGGGATTAATTACATAGCCAAAAAACCCGTAAAAGACGATAAATAAAGAAAATCCTAGATTAAACTATTACATACTGTGAGCAGTTACATTAATATTGCAAAAATAATAACAAACGCATGCGATGAATCGAAAATGAGAGATTTAGGGTTTTGACCCCAACTACCTAATTGTAATTCACAAGAAAAATCATTTTTTTGTCGTTTTTTGTGTTATTTGAGAAAATAAAGTTTAATTGAGTAAATAAAAAAACCTAATTACTAATTAAATTTTAATTAAGAAAAAATAATTAAATTAACCTATTTTGTATTTTTATTTTATTTGAGAAAGAAATAAAAATTAAATCACAAGTTAACCCTAATTTTTCTAATTGATTTTAATTATATATAAAAAGTTATAATTACCCTAAATTAAATTTAAACTAATATTAAATTAAATTTGATAAAATAACAAACCTAACTCTAAATTTGTGAAACTTGATTTTATGATTTTATGAAAAAGAAATTAATTTTGTTAGAAAATATTTAAGCAAATTAAATTAAATAAAAGAAAAAAAAATAGAAAAGAGAAAGAATGGGCCTGGTTGCTGTTAGCAAGAAGGGGGTGTGATTTGCAAATCTGAGCCCAATAAGCTCCTGGCCTGTTTGACCTTTCACAATCCCATGGGCATGCTTGACTCAGGCCTATGGTAGACCTTCAAGGGATGAACCTTGGATCTGGCCAGGAATTCATCATATGGCTGATGTTGAGAGTACACGGAATACGCTTGAGGCTGGGAAGCACTGGATTGACCTAAAAATATTGAGAATATAATAAAATGCACACGCCTGGGATCGAACCCAGGACGTGTGCATCAAAGACCAACAGCTTTACCATCTACGCTGGCTTGTTTAGTTGTAACAATAATGCAATAAATAGAATATAACATAAACAATGTGCCACGCTTCCCAAAATGCACGAAATTCAAACTGCCCATTCACAACCTTCCACGCCACTGTCTTCTTCGTCGCCTATGTCGTTTTAGATAACAGACTTTTGCCTACGGACACCAAGCGTAGGTATAGCCCCTATGCATTTCCAAAATCTCATACGTGCATGATAAATCAAAACCAATGGTACCAATCAACTCGTTTCAACCTCACGAGCATCATGGTACCCTTATCCATGCCTGATTGTTCCTGTACAAGAAACCCCTAAAAACAAAGCAAGAACCCTAGCCATGGCATTTTCATGTTCAGTCAATAAAAACACAATTGGATATAATCAATAGCATGCAAACAACTCAAGGATTATGAATATATCAATTAATCATGCTAAATGTGCCAGAATCATTGTAATCAAATTCAAGAAAAGAGCCAAACAGTATGAACCTTACAACGTGATTCTGAGTGTGAGGAAGCTTGCTAGCGATTGAATCACGATCCTGGGGAGTCCAGCAATTGATTGGTATAACTAGAATGCGTTGAGGTGATCTGTAACGTAGAAATTGGTCTGCAACTTTTTCTTCAATTTTTGAAACTTATTTTTCTCCCTTTGCACACCTCTCGCCTCCTCTTTTTGATCTCCCTTTTTTCCTTATGTGTCCTCGAATGTATTAGGGTTACCATTTGTTTCAAATCTTCTCCAATTATGAATATTGATTCATGATTCAATCCTTGCACCAAATCTTTCCAAATCAAGAAAATTCAATCTTTTTGTGTCCAAATGGAGCCTTGCACGATTTTATCTTGTCTCCAGCTGTGTAATGGACCTAATCATGCACAAAATCTCAAGATTTAATTAGTTTTTGATATTTTCATTATTTTACATTGATTTTATTAGATTTAATTGAAATAAAATAAAAATAAATAACAAAAATAAAAGAATGACAAGTGGAAGGGCTCATGGGTCGTGGATCACATTACAAACTCAGTGCAAGCATAAAAGGTTGGGCCCATTTAGCAAAAAATGCAATTTTGGACACATTTGACTTTTGACAATTTTGCAGAAAGGGTCAACTTGGCCAATGCATAACTCTCTCAATTTTGACCCTAGAGAGGTGTTCTATGACTTTTTAGAAAGCTTAAGATGTCCTATAAGCAACCCTTTTGGTATCATCTCAATTAAGTATTCCATGTTCATGTATGAAGCTTTGACCCAAAAGGTGTTTTTGTTGACTTTTCAAAATGACCTATAATGTCCAAATTCATATCTTCTTGTGAGTGCATATTTTGAACTTGGGAGATGAATATGAATTGTAGGAAATTTCATCCTCTTCAAAATGAGCTTTGGATGGGTCATTTTTGATAAAGTATGAGAAAGTTATGCTTGGTCAAAGTGAGTTGACTTTTCCTATAAAACCCTAATTTAGCAACTTTTGGGTTTTGATGAATTGTGAGCAATCCTTAAGGAATCATGATCAACCCTTGATCAAATGATGAATAATACTCCAAAATGAGGATGTTGACCGAAAATCTTGAAGTTTGACTGTATGTGGGCCACAATTGACTTTTACCCTAGCACAGTCGATTTTCAGGCCTTTGAACAATTGACTGAGCAAACTTCCTCTACAAGGATTGAAACTTGACAAGGATGATATTGAGAACATATTTGGACAATGGTGAGAATTTGGGATCCTTTGGACTCAAGCATTTTGATGCAAAATGAAACCCTAATTTGGGGTAGACTGCCTTAGGAGAGGGTTTGTCTGGTCAACTCTTGGACTTCCTTGAGCAATTTGAAGACATCACTTGAAATGTATTGAAAAATATGGGAGGGAAATTTTTTGGGTACAACAACTGCCCCTGTTCAATCTTATTAAACCTGAGGATATAGATTGGCTTGTCTGCCTTTCGTGATCTGAAGGTTGAAGATGATTGAACACTAGAGTGCCCAGAAATTTGCACTCGCATGAAGTGGTACTTGTCTTGCGACATCGGAAATGGGCTTATAAATGCAATTTGGAAGTCAATGACAGAAGATGGGCTTAAAGATGCCATCCGAAGAAGTGTCGATCGCATAAGAGATTCCTTTGCGAGAGCCCGTACACCTATTTTAGGAACTTTAGTTGTCTGTTACTCTACTGGGGAATCATCTCTTAGTCGAGGAGGTGAAAATGATCTGCTCTCTGGCCGGGCTCCAGGCTTTACAGTGATTTGCTGAGGAAAATAAGACTGACTGCTATCTGGTCGTGCTCTAGGTTTTATAGTGACTTACTGGGGAGATGAGATCAGGCTTGCTATCTGGTCATCTTCCAGGCTTTGCAATTTCTCAATTCTTATCTGGTCGTGCTCCAGGCTTCAGAAGGAATTAGGTGGTTATCCGGTTGCATCCGGGTTTCAACTTGAATTTAAGGCATACTAATATCTGGTCGATTTCCGGGCTTCATAGTAATTGGCCGAGTAAACTGCTATTTGGCCGAATTCTAAGCTTCGTAGTACCTTATACTGCTATCTGGTTGTGTCCCAGGCTTCAGTGTCTTTTGCTGCTATCTGGTCGTGCGCTAGGCTTCACGGTGTCTTATACCTATTATCTGGTCGATTCCAGGCTTCATGGTATCTTGTATTGCTATCTGGTGGATTTCCAGGCTTCACAATAACTTGCTGAGGGTTAAGCTGTTTTCCGATCGATTTCCGGGCTTCAAAGCTTGAACTGGAATAGAAATCTTAGTATCGATTTGACTAAACCAGGGGAAACTTATGGGAACTTCAACTGGGAGAGAAATCTTAATATCGATTTGACTGATCCCGAGAGAGGTCTCGGATTAATTTTGACTGGCATAGAAATCAGGGGAATCTTAGCGACGATTCGACTGACCCAGACGAAAGTCTTAAAATGTCTTCAACTAGAATAGAAACCTTAGTGTCGGTTTGAATGAACTAGAGAAAACTTGTCAGAACTTGATTGCATCTTTCCCTGAAAGGTAAAGAGTTAGTCGTATGTAATGTCATGATGTATGAAATGTATTGAGTAATGATGTTCTCAAAATAAACGAGATTGTGTTGCATGATGCGTATGCGCATGACGTGATGCATGGATATGCAATGTTCTTGTGATATACTCCGGCAGGGGAGAATAAATCCTAGACTTCCGCTGGAGAGTATAAGGAGTTGAATTCTTCGTTCTCGCTGGGGATAGTGACCAAAGTGAATTTGCTGGAGACTTGCGTCCGTTCTGCTCGAGAATAATCCACCGGGAGAGACTCTGTTTGAGAATAATCCTGTGGGAGAATGACTTTATGGGAAAGAAAGATACTCTGTTGGACGATCTGCTGATTTGGAGAAATAAACTCCGCTGGTGGTGAACTTCTATTGCTGGTGATAGATAAACTCTACTTGGGGAGAATTTTGTCGACTCATTCGCGATTATGAACCTCGGATGGGGAGAACTAACACCACTATCTTTGGATACTTCCAACTCTGCGAGGAGCGTATGTACATTTAGTTATATTCTCAAGCTGGCTCTATCCCTGTACCTGGTGGGTAGAGCAACTATAAGGTTTGGACATTTTTTGTTTGCCCCTGTTCTGGGAATTACGAGTAATTGTCTTTTGTTTCTTATGTAAATATTTATGAGCAACAATTATTTTCAAATGCATATATAAAAAACGAATCATTGGACGTTCTTGCAAAAACAAAATAGAAAAAGAAAAAGAATTTGGAATTTCTTGTAAAATGACTTGTATTGATTTTGAAGTTGGTCTGTAATAGGCGTTTTGTACAAGAGGCTGACATCCTAGTAAGAGAATGCCGTCGAAGGATAGAAATTACACAATTTGTGAAAAAGAAAGAAAAAACAGCTATGTGAAACAATCCCATCGGGTTCCAACTCTACTATTGCCTTTATATCTTCGAGCGTCTCATCACTTTGCTACTTGGTCGAAGATAGATCAGATTGATTGGCGCCGTTAGAACTTGATAGTCGATACTGAAGTCTGGTTGCAAGATGATCCAATGAGACATAGTGTTACGCTTCAATCCCTAATTTTTACCTGAACCGCCCTTTCGGGTTTTCAGTCCACCGGGATACCCTTTTTTGCCCAAGTCGCCTTTTCAGGTTTTCGACTTGCCGGGTGTACAGTTTTTCATTTTCATCCCTTACTTTTTCCCGAACCCTTTTGGTTCACCGGGAAGCCCTTATTTTTTCCTAGGCCAGTCAACCTAGCGGGTCTTTTATTAGGCGTAGTATTTTTTCACTATGTCTGCATTGACGGGGTGAGGAAGGTCGTCACCATCCATGGTGGTTAGAATCATAGCTCCTCCCGAGAAAATGTTCTTAACCACAAATGGCCCTTTGTATGTGGGGGTCCATTTGCCCCTGGGATCACCTTACGGCAGTATGATGTGTTTCACCAGATCCCCTACTTGATATTCTTGGCGTCTGACTTTCTTGTTAAAAGCCTTGATCATTCGCTTTTGATATGTCTGACCATGACAGATGGCAGTAAGTCTCTTTTCATCAATTAAATTTAGCTGATCAAGCCGGGTTTAGATCCAGTCATCCTCGTTCAAACCTGCATCCTTCATGATCCTGAGAGAGGGTATCTAGACTTCGATGGGTAATACTGCCTCCATGCCATACACCAAGGAGTAAGGTGTTGCCCCTGTTGACGTCCATGCTGAGGTACGGTACCCATGAAGAGCAGATGGTAACATCTCGTGCCAGTCTTTGTATGTCACCGTCATCTTCTGCACAATCTTCTTGATGTTTTTATTAGCTGCTTCAACGACCCCATTCATCTTCGGCCGGTAGGGAGAAGAGTTGTGATGCTGAATCTTAAACTGTTTGCAGAGCTCGGTGATCATTGTATTGTTGAGATTTGTACCATTGTCTGTGATGATCCTCTCTGGTACACCATATCGACAGATCAGATTGTGACGGATAAACCGCGCCACGACGTTCTTGGTTACTGTAGCAAAGGAAGCTTCCTCAACCCACCTCGTGAAGTAATCAATAGCTACCAGAATGAAATGATGTTCGTTGGATGCGGTAGGTCTGATCTCACCTATCATATCGATGCCCCACATTGTGAAAGGCCAAGGAGTTGTCAAAACATCAGAGGAACCGGAGGTACATGCACCTTATCAGCATAGACTTGGCACTTATGATAGGTTCGAGAATGCTAATAACAATTGGCTTCCATAGTGGACCAATAATATCCAGCCCGTAGGATCTTCTTTGCCATGGTATGTCCACTGGAATGAGTTCCGAAAGTACCTTCATGTAACTCTGCCATGATCCTTTCTGCCTCGCTTTTGTCCACACATCGCAGTTAGGTTGAATCATGGTTACGCTTATAGAGGACACCATTATTGATGAAGAACTTCACAGCGAACCTTCTCAAGAACTTCTTATCATTAACAGATGCACCCTCGGGGTATTCTTGAGCCTCAAGATACCTCTTTACCTCGTGTAACCAAGGTTTATTTTCTACCTCTTCAGTCTCAATGTCACAACAATGTGCGGGTTCATCCAACTTCTCGATGGTAATCTGGGGGCTTCATTGTCCCACCTGACTTTGAACATAGAAGACATGGTAGCTAACGCGTCCGCCAGCTAGTTCTCCTCTCTTGGTAAATGTTCAAAGGTTATCTCCTCAAAGTGCGGGAGTAATGTCAATACATATTCTTTGTAAGGAATAAGATTTGGGTGCTTCGTATCCCACTCGCCTTTGATCTGACTGATCACTAGGGTAGAATCTCCGAATACACTCAAGAACTTAATCCTCAGGTCAATAGCAACTCGAAGACCCAAGATACATGCTTCATACTCCGCCATATTGTTGGTGCAGTTAAAACATAATCGGGCGGTGAACAGAGTATGTCAGCCCTCAAGAGATATGATCACAACGCCAATGCCATTACCTAACACGTTTGATGCTCCATCAAAATACATAGACCATCGGGATCCTTCCTCAGGTCCTTCATCCGGTCTAGGTTCTTCACAGTCGGTCACCAACATGATGTTCTCATCCGGGAACTCGAAATTCACGGACTGGTAGTCATCCACGGCTGATGCGCCAAATGATCTGCCAATACACTCCCCTTGATTGCTTTTTGGGTTGTGTATTGGATGTCATACTCAGTTAAGATCATCTTCCATCTTGCTATTCTTCCGGACATGACAGGCTTTTCGAAGATATACTTAATTGGATCCATCTTTGATATCAACAAGGTGGTGTGAGTCAGCAAATACTGTCTCAGCCGGTGAGCAGCCCATGCCAAAGCACAGCAAGTTTTCTCGAGCAATGAGTATCGGGTCTCACATTCGGTAAACTTTTTGCTAAGGTAGTAAATAGCGTGCTCTTTTCGGCCAGACTCGTCATGCTGCCCCAGCACACACCCTATTGAATTATCCAGTACTGTCAAGTATAAAATCAAAGGTCTTCCTTCAACTGGAGGCATCAAAATTGGAGGTTCTTGAAGATATTCCTTGATTCTTTCGAAAGCGATCTGACATTCATCATTCCATTTTACCACTTGATCTTTCTTCAACAGCTTGAAGATTGGCTCTCAAGTAGCAGTCAGATCTGAGATGAACCTGGCGATGTAATTCAGACGTCCCAAAAAGCCTCTAACTTCCTTTTCTATGCGGGGAGCCGGAATTTCCTATATGGCCTTTACCTTGGCAGGGTCCACCTGAGTACCCTTATCACTGACGACGAAACCCAGCAGCTTACCAGACCTTACCCCGAAGGTGCACTTGTTTGGGTTCAACCTCAGCTTATACATCTTCAACCTGTCGAACAGTTTCTGGAGATGGTCAAGGTGCTCTTCCTCAGTCTGGGACCTTGCTATCATGTCATCGACATAAACCTCAATCTCATGGTGAATCATGTCATGGAACAAAGCGACCATGGCACACTGATAAGTTTCCCCAACATTCTTCAACCCGAAAGGCATTACCTTGTAACAGAAGGTGCTCCACTGTGTAATGAAGGTTGTCTTCTCCATGTCCTCAGAAGCCATATTGATCTGGTTGTATCCAGAAAAACCATCCATGAAGGAGAAGATCTTATGCTGCGCGGTGTTGTCGACCAGAACATCGATGTGAGGAAGTGGGAAGTCATCCTTGGGGCTGGCCCTGTTTAGATCTCTATAGTCCACACACATCCGTACCTTACCATCTTTCTTAGGCACCGGAACAACATTGGCAACCCACTGTGGATAAGAAGTGACAGCTAAAAATCTTGCGTCGAACTGTTTCATGACCTCAGCTTTGATTTTCTCAGACATTTCAGGGCGCATACGGCAAACCTTCTGCTTTACCGGAGGACAGTCTTCTTTAGTCGGCAGGCGGTGTACCACAATATCAGTGTCCAAACCAGGCATATCTTCATAAGACCAAGCGAAGATCTCAACATATTCGCGTAGCATCTGTATCAAACGCTGCTTGACACTAGGCTCCAGATTCGCACCTACCTTAACCTCCCTCCTGTCTTCCTCTGTACCCAAATTCACTGACTCAACTAGCTCTTCATGAGGCTGTATGCCCATTTCTTCTTGCAACAACAGTCTAGCAAGTTCCCCAAGCACTTCACAATCATCCTCACCTTCGTTCTTAGCTTGGTTGATCGGATTTTCGAAGTCATAACTGGCAGTAGTAGAGTTGTTATCAATGGGATCTAGAGTGGATATGGATATGCATTATGATACGTGAGTGCGTGTAAGAGAATATCTATTTTTTTATAAAGCGAGAAAAAGAAAAGCAAGGAGCGCAAACTTTGTAATGCAAGAAACGTCCAATGCTTTATTAATGATATATGAAATGACAAATAATAAGCCCCCACAAGCAAAACCAAGGTGCCTCGGGCAAAGCACCAAGCCATAAAGTTTCAAACTGTTTATTACAAATTTTAAAACAAAAGTAAATTACTGTGGAATAAAAGAAACATGTATGCAGTCCTTCGCTGTCCAGTTGTTCAATCCACCATAGGTCGTTGGGTAAATCCAGCTGTCAATATCTAAATCTTTTTCACCATCTCCGATTGCATTAACTCCCTTATTGCTGATATGCAGAGGAGGTCTTCCAATCTGTGCACGCCTAACAGCCCTTTGAGCCCCTGTAGTAAAGCCCAAACCAAATTTATCAGTTTTGTGCGTGAAATCAGGGAGCTGACCCCAATTTGTACACCCACCTTCTTTAATTACAGCCCTGGAATCCTTTAGAGAAGCCATCTTCATTGGAGGTTTGTCGGTAGCAACTTCAGTTGACGCTAAAGTCTGAGGGACCTCTTCAAAGTTCTAACAAGGGGTTTCGATGAATTCCCCATCCATCTCCATGTAGCGAAAGGAATTGAGATGACTCACCATGTACTCCTCTTCACCCTGTACCATGACAATCTTCCCCTTTACCGGATATTTCAACATTTGATGGAGCGTGGAAGTCACTGCCCCAGCCTTATGAATCCAAGGGCGACCCAGTAAGAAAGAATATGATGGTCTGATATCCATAACATAAAAAGTGGATGCGAAAGCCTGAGAGCCAACTTTGACAGGGATGTCCACCTCCCCGTGCACCATCCTTTTTGACCCGTCGAAAGCCCTGACCACAATATTGCTTGGCTTTAGAATCAAACCTTCACAATCCAAACGGTCTAATGCTTTCTTTGGCAGAACATTCAATGAGGACCCGGTATCCACCAATACATGGGCCATAGTAGTTCCCCTGCATTCGATCGAGACGTGCAGAGCATCATTGTGATTTCTTCCTTTAGCAGTCAGATCTGCATCTGAGAAACCCAGCCCATTGTCGGCAGTCAAACTAGCTACGCCGTCTTTGAATTGATCGGCTGAGCTTTCCTACGGCACATGTGCAGTTTTGAGGAATGAGATTAGAGACTTTGCATGGGCTTCAGAACACAACAACAAGGACAACATGAAGATTTTTGACGGGGTCTACCCCAACTGCTCGACTATGTTGTAGTCTCTCTTCTTGATAATCTTCAGTATTTCCTCTATCTCCTGCTTAGAGGTTTCTACGATGATCTTCTTAGGTGCCTCTGTCCGGACAGGCTCACCTATGATTTCTTTGCCCCGAGTCCCAGATGGCTCGGCGACAGGGGTGATTACTGGAGTAGAAGCTGGGATGGTAGCTGGTGTAATAGCAGATGGGATGACAACAGGTTTGTGAACAGTCGAAGGGGAAATCTCGGGAGAAAAGAGTCTTCCACTTCTGGTGACCTTGCTAGCCCCGACAATATTGCTGATATCAACATCAGCTTCTTCACTCTTTAAGTCTTGTTTAACTCCATGGTAATACACATCAGCCCCATAGTGCCAAGGGACAACCTTATCCGAAGTGTATGGGATAGGGCCAGGGATAGTAATTGTTAACAGAGCAATTCTTGGAACAGGTGTAATCCTAACAGGTTTTCTCGAGGAAACCTTGGAAGGATTGAAGGAAATGGTTATGATGGGAACATATTCAATTAGAACTAATGGCATCATAGTCTTTTCGAATAGGATCTCCTTATTATCCATCAGGCGCTGAAAATCTGATTTCAATAAGTGGCAACCAGCAGGCAGAATTGAACACATGTGGAAACCTTCACCACAACCCAGAAATAAACCGGCCAACAATAAATTCTTCTTAATCATCATCAAAGGAGTAGAAATTTCCTCCACGGAGGTCACAAATGAATCATCGTCCACAACATTCACTCCATGACCATGCTTGGGCATGGGAGCAGTTATGACGTTGGGCTTCTCCGGAGCGTCAAACTCAATCTCTTTGGCTTCAATTAAGTCTTGCACTTTGTTTTTCAAGGCCCAACAGTTGTTTGTATCATGACCTGTACTTTCGGAGTGATAGGCGCAACGGGCATTCGGGTTATAGTGAGGAGATGTGGTGTTGGGGTTCTTCGGGGCCTCCCTCAGAGTTACCAGATTGGTCTTCAATAATTATGGTAGAATTTGAGTCAGGGTCATATTGAGCCGAGTGAACTGCTTTTATGGTCTTTCCACCCTTTGTTGATTGTTGCGTTGTGGAGCAACCGCGGGTCTTGATATCACTACCGCATTTACTGCTTGATGGTGTTCAGGTCTGCTTTGGCCCCTCGGGGCGTAGACTGCACTAACTTCTTTCTTACCAGTGAAAGGTTTCTTTACTTCACTTTATGAAGTGTCCTTCTGTATTTTACCACTTCGAATGCCAGCTTCTACTCTCTCTCCTATCAAGATCAACTCAGTAAACCCAGATGACGAACTGCCAATCAGATGATTGAAAAATGGACCAGATAGCGTCCCTAGAAACATGTCAATCAACTCCCTATCAGACAAAGGGGGTTGGACTCTTCCAGCCAAGTCTCTCCACTTTTGAGCATAGTCCTTAAAACCTTCACTTGCACCCATAAACATACCCTGAAGTTGAGTACGAGTGGGAGCAAGGCCGGCGTTATACTGATACTTCTTGTAAAAAGCAGCAACAAGGTCTTCCCAGTTTTGGACATTGGCTCCTTCCAACTGATAAAACCATTCAAGTTGAGTCCCTGACAGACTATGTTGAAAGAAGTGTACCCACAAATTTCTATCAGTAGTGTGAGGTTGGATTTTTCTGACGTACGAGCGGAGGTGGAGTTTTGGACAGGATTCTCCATCGTACTTGGCAAAAACTGGAGCTTTGAACTTATGAGGGATCACCACTCCCGATACCAGTCCCAACTCTCCAAAATCCAAACCAGGGATCTTCTGAATCTCCATAGCACTCAGACGGTCTTCTAGCTGCTTGTACCTATCCTTAGCGGGAGGATATTTCTCATCATTGTAATCTGTATCGTTATCAGAAACTGCTGGACTAGGGTCCTTTGTCCTTTCTTGGTTCTCACCGTCTTTAGATGAGGAGGTCAGTTCAGCTGATTATCTTATCCTTTCTCCGAATCTTCTACCCATGTTCAGAATACCTACCTTCTTCTTCTTCTTCTTCTCTTTCAGAATCAGGGTCTTCAAATCCTCTTGCCCTTTAGCCAGACTCAGGAACATCTACTGGAATTGGTGTTGGCTGAAGATTTTGATGATACAGTTCGAAATGAAGCAAATTGGATGTTTCGTTGAAATAAAGCAAGATGTTATAGTTCGGAATGGTAGAAGAAGTTCTTCGAACGAACATGTCAAAGCTCGAAGCTTCGAGTGACAGTTATGAAGATATATTTAAAAGAAGCCTCGAAGTGGTAACGAGACTGTGTCTGAGAAATGAGTTCGAAGCGAAGAGTGCCAAAGCATTTGAAATTCAAACGCAAGCGGGATGTTGGAATTCAAATATATATGCGCTGGAGCGTTCGAAGACGCGTGGAAGCTAGAAAGGAGCAGTGCTCTGCATGTCCTGAACGTGGCAGAATCTTATAGGCAAGACCGTTATGGTCGAAGTAGTATAAATAGAAGTCTTAGTATTAGGATTTCGTGTGTCATATCTATTGTACAAAATTCAGTAAACATTCAAAATACCACATGGCTAGGGAAACAAATGCTCGGACAATGTACGTATGATAACACCAAACATTTATGATTCAGTAAAACTCTTTATCTTTTCCAGTTTACCTTCTATTTTCATGTCGATGTCATTCATATGCCTTTTCATTCAAAGTCATTTACTTATTTCTTGCATTTAAACGTTTTCTTCTATTCGAATCCTTTACATTTCAGAAACTCTTTTACATTTCATGCTTTTATATTCATGCTTTTTACATTAAAGTCTTTTCATTCAAAGTCATTTACTTATTTCTGCATTTGAACATTTCTCTGCAATCGAATCTTTATTCATACAATTCAGTTTCGTATTTCTTTACTTGATCATGTCATTAGACTCTTTTAACATGGTAATCGAAGTGAGTTGAATGTCTATAAAACATTCTAAATACAAATCCTAACTATGAATATCAGTTTTACAATTAGAATTATCCAAACGACCAATACCCCATAGGATCAATCTAGTCGATCCTGCAAGTTACCAGAGAGATTAAATAACAGTCATTAAGATTATTTGATAGTTTGGAGGACTAGCGGTTGTTTACCAGAAATCACTATAAACAAATTGGCACGCCCAGTGGGACCGTCATTGGTCGTTACGAAATTTAGAACAAAGTAAAGATTGTTAGGATATAATCATTGTAAAAGTGCTTTCCGAGTGATAAGTTCGTTGTTATATGAACCTTAGAAGTGGTAGAATAACCAATAGCAATCAACCCTTACCCAGAAGAAAACGTAATAACAAGATGTCTAATCCAAACAATCAACAAGGGGAACAAAGTGCCCCACATGGAACAGGCACTAATATGTCTACTTCGACGGGAACGTCTAATGCGATCCCTTCGAGCGCACAGTCTGTTGCATCCTCTACCAGTAGTGTAGCCACGAATGGAACAAGTGGCATGTCGACTAACAGTTCGATCCTAGGAAATACAGGAACCATTGGTTATCCTGGGGGATTCGTCCCACCATCAGGGACACAAACCCATTTCGCCACCCCACTAACTAGACCACCCGGTTTCGATGGTAACAGACACAGAAATTCCTCTTATGGGATGCCAACATCTTTTATGGCGGGTCTGCACACTTCAACATCGAATACGTCACCACAAGTAGGGTCTAGATCTGGGGCTAATCAATTTATGACAAATAACCAAGGGTCAGTAGGTTATAGTGCATTGCCTATCTTAACCACAAAAAATAAGATGGCTTTTAGGCAATTAATGGATGATAGTAACCATAATATGATAGGAGTGTTAGCACAAACTATGCAAGAGATCTTTGCCCCAATAGTACAAAATGTAACTGTGACAAACAGAGAAAACGTGGATAACATGAGTTGAATAGCAGATTTTTTCGCTCCCCCAGAAAGGCGTAGGCAGAATCAGGTGGGGGTTCGAGCAAACGTACCTATCATAGAACAAACTGTTGATGACCCACCCTATAGACCAGCCAGAGAGGAGGTTAACTTGGGGGCAAGGGCATAAAGGTTAGAAGCCCCAATGATTCAAGGCCCACAAAGGGAAATTATAGAACCAGGGGCAAGGATTGAAAGGTTAGAAGTCCCAGAGTTTCGAGAAGAACAACCTAGAGGAGTTGTCATGGTGGGTCGAAATCAAGATGTTGATGCAGTCGTTCACAGAATTCGAAACGATAACATCTTGGCAGAAAATAATTTAACCACCATGATAGAGAGGATCATGGCCCAAAATGGCCTCAATACAGGAATTAGATGGCCAAATTATGCCTCTCCTATATTAGATTACATAATGCATACTGATTTACCAAGGGGATATAAAGTCCCTAAGTTTACAAAGTTTACTGGAGATACCAATGAATCAACAGTCGAACACATAGCCAGGTATCTAACCGAAGCAGGAGATATAGCAAATAATGAAGACCTTAGGATCAAATATTTCCCAAGTTCCCTAACTAAGAACGCTTTCATATGGTTCACCACTTTGCCTCCTGGCTCCATAGATACTTGGGCTCTGTTGGAGAGATTATTCCATGAACAGTTCTACATGGGACAATCTAAAATAAGTCTGAAGGAACTAGCCAGTGTCAAGAGGAAGTTTACTGAACCCATAGATGATTATCTGAATAGGTTCAGACTCTTGAAATCTAGATGCTTCACAGTAGTTCCTGAACATGAGTTAGTTGAAATGGCTGCTGGCGGCCTGGATTACTCTATTCGAAAGAAATTAGACACACAATACTTGAGGGACATGGCTCAATTAGCCGATAGGGTTCGACAAGTCGAAAGGCTAAAGGCCGAAAAGGCCCGAGTTTTTAAAAATAACAAGAAAGAAAGGGTCTCCTATGTTGGAGCTGAGGAAGCAGAAGATTACCCTGAATTCGAAGAAGTCGAAATTGATCTCGCTGAATTGAAATAGGCTCCACCTTACTCTTGTAAATTATTAGTTCCCACAAAATGGAAAGAAATTTTTGAAAATGAGAAAAGTGACAAATTCCCAAAGAAGGTTTATACTTTCGATGTAACAAAGTGTGACGAGATTTTTGATTTGCTTGTCAAATATGGCCAACTCATTGTGCCATCGAATGTCAAAATACCTCCTTTAGATCAAAGGAAGAAAAGAGGATTTTGTAAGTATCATAGTTTCCTAGGCCACAAAACCTCACAGTGTTTTCTTTTCAGGGATCTAATTCAAAATGCAATTAAGGATGGCAGATTGAAAATCGCTGACAAACCAAAAATGAAAGTAGATGAAGATCCTTTGGATGCCGCAGACACCAATTACTCCGAGCCTGCATGCATTGGAGAAATCAATATGGTGGAAGCAGATCAAGATGACACTCCATTAGGAGAAAAAGGCATTGAGAATGAAAACTGGGTGTTAGTCGAAGTCAACAAGGGGGTCACTGAGGACGTCCACAAGCAACTAGAGGCTTCGATCGAAGCAGTACCTTTGGCTGTTTCGAAAGAGATCCAGTCTACTGAAGGCCAGGAGAACCAAAAGCAAGAGTTGACACAGGTTACTGAAGGCCTGAGGCTAAAATTGGAGAAAGTCCAGATCACAAAGCCAGCCTCCCCTCAGAAAGAAATATGGGATACTTTAGGAGAGCCCAGTGGAAAGTTTGACTACTTGGTGAAGTATTCTGCCCCAGAAAGTTCAAAAATCCAAATCGAAGATGTAAAACCTACAGGATGGGGAGATGATGACATAAAGGGGGAGGATGTAGATGTCAACATGGTGGATATGGAGAGACCTCGTTCTGAAATGGAGGAGATGGAGAGATACTTAGAAAAAGAAAAATACAAAATGGAGGATAATTATGCTGGGGATGCCAGTCTTAAAGACTACCTCATGTTGTGCCACAAAGGAGATGCCGAAATGATACTATGCCCTAGATGCAGCATCATCTGCAACCAGAGAATTGCTGCAAACTTCGAGAGGAAACAAAGGGCACGAACTCGCATCAACTGGAGCCAGGATAACCAGTTATTCAGGTGTTACCCTAAAGCTGGAGAAAGTTTGTTGGAGTTTTTGGTTCACTGTTACAAAGGGGAAACCAAATGCCTAGTATGCCTAAGGTGTTCTGCAGTGTACGATCAAAACATGGCCGGAGCCTTCGAAACAATCCCTTTCGCCCCATGCTGGAACCACAAAGAGACTGGTCAGATGAGCTAACGTTTCGAGAGCAAATACACTCAACGAAGGCCTGATAGTCCTCATCCCAAAGGCGCACGAAGGGTAACGTTCAAAATTCCTGCTGAAATACCAACAGACAAATGGCTGCAAGTTAGAACTGACAAGGGCAAGGACAAATGGAGAAACAATGAACGAAACGCACGCCACGCCATGACATATAGAAGGCAGTTCAACATGGCTAAGAGGGAAGAAGTGAGGTTAGAAAGCTACAAAGGAAGAAACCCTATGTCAAGATCACAATGGCGAAGGCAACAGAGAATTCAAAAGGCTGAAAGGGAAGCTATGGCAAATAAAGGAGCAACTTCGATCAAAAACCAAGGAGAATCAAACACCAACAAACCTACACCAAATAATCAACCTGAGGACAAACCCCCAGTTAGTAGGAGACTCTTCTCTGAAACACAACCAAATGAATCGAAGGAGTACACACCAGGTCCAGAAGAAGACGAGGATATGCTAACGGACAACTTCGAATCAGAGGGGGAGTCTTCACTCAATATCAATTGCAACGTGGTATCTGTACTACCTTGTGAGTTTGGACAGGAAACTGGAATAGAAGAATATGAGGAGGATGATACAATAGATCTGATGAAGCATAGGCTCGTGTGTTACTACGTAATGGATAACGGAGCTGTCGAGAAGCAGAATGCTTTCTTCGAGCGCCCAGAGCCAGCTATGAAAAATTATCTGAAGCCATTATTCTTTCGGGCAAAGGTTGGTGCCCATGGCGTAAATAAGGTCTTAGTGGATGGGGGCGCTGCAGTTAACTTAATACCCCATTTCATGCTGAAAAAGTTAGAAATACGCGAGGGTGACATCAAACCACACAACATGGTCCTATCCAACTATGAAGGGAAAGTAGGTCAAACATTGGGGGTAGTTCAACTGGACTTGACGGTAGGATCGAGCTGCAGGCCCACCATGTTCATGGTGATCGAAGCCAAAGCCAACTACAACTTGTTGTTGGGAAGAGAGTGGATCCATGGTGTGGGGGCAGTTCCTTCGTCAATGCATCAGAGGTTGGTTTTATGGAGAGAAGATGGGATTGTGGAGAACATCGAAGCGGACCAGAGTTACTTCATGACAGCAGTCAACTTAGTTGACAAGAGAAATTATGACAAACATTTGGCCAAGATTTCTCCTTGTGCCCCTAACGACGAAATCAACGAAACCAGGAACGCACACTATTATATGACCCTTCGCCATGATGGCATGTATTGGGATAGAAGAATAGTCAGTGAAGATGAAGGAGTCGAAGGTACTACGCAAAGACGGCCAGCAGGCTGGGAGTTCGACAACCTTGCTCATGATTGAGTCCTCCTTCTTCGAAAGGATTTCGGCCTATATGGCTGAGAACGAATGGAAAGCGGCCTTAGAGGCTGAAATAGATAAATTGGATGTAGAAGTGAACGAAATAAATGGGGATGGTTTGAAAGGCTCGCCCTTTGAAGAACACGAAATAGATCAAAGGCTAGATGCCATCTATGATAAAGAACCCTTAGGCTTCGAGGAGGACCCCATAGACTCAGGTGCCAAAATGTTGGTGCAGGATCCGCTCGAAGAAGTGAATATGGGGGATGAGAACACGAAAAGAATAACTTACATAAGTGCAAAACTTAATCCAGGCCTCAAGTAGGAAGTGATCGAAGTCCTCAAAAGAAACAAAGATTGCTTCGCGTGGGACTATGATGAAATGCCTGGTTTAAAGAGGGAGTTAGTAGAACACAGACTTCCAATCAAGGATGGCAAGAAGCCCATCAAGCAAACTCCTAGAAGATTCGCACCAGCGGTTCTCACAAAGATCAAAGCTGAGATCGAAAGGTTGCTGCGCTGCAGATTCATTAGAACCACAAGGTATGTCGAATGGTTAGCAAATATAGTGCCTGTTATTAAGAAAAATGGCTCTCTGAGAATTTGCATAGACTTTAGGGATTTAAATACTGCAACCCCTAAAGATGAGTACTCCATGCCTGTGGCAGAAATGTTAATAGACTCTGCTGCAGGATTCGAATATTTAAGTATGTTAGATGGATACTCTGGGTACAATCAGATTTTTATTGCTGAAGAAGATGTTGCCAAGACATCATTTCGTTGCCCAGGAGCCTTAGGCACCTACGAATGGGTAGTGATGCCTTTTGGTTTAAAAAATGCTGGGGCAACTTATCAAAGGGCAGTGAATTTGATTTTCCATGATTTCATTGAAACCTTTATGCAGGTGTATATTGATGATATAGTCATCAAATCTATATCTGCAGAAACCCATTTGCATTATTTGAGCCAATCATTCGAACGAATGAGAAAACATGGCTTAAAAATGAACCCCCTTAAATGTGCATTTTTTGTGCAGGCTGGAGATTTCCTTGGCTTTGTGGTTCATAAAAAAGGAATCGAGATCAACCAAAATAAGACCAAAGCCATAATGGAGACGAAAACACCTACATCAAAAAGGGAGCTGCAATCTTTGCTAGGGAAGATTAACTTTCTCAGAAGGTTTATTTCGAATCTAAGTGGAAGAACCCAAGCTTTCTCTCCGTTGCTTCGTTTGAAGCAATGCCAAGCCTTCGAGTGGAACGAAGCCCATTAGGAGGCATTTGACAAGATAAAAAGATACCTCTCTCAGCCTCCCATCTTGTCTCCACCTTCATGGGGAAAGCCCATGAGATTGTACATATCCGCCTCTGAAGTTAGTATAGGTAGTATGTTAGCACAAGAAGATAGCAATGGCATCGAAAGAGCCATATACTATTTAAGTAGGGTATTGAATGATGCAGAGACTAGATATAGCAATATAGAAAAGCTATGTCTCTGTTTTTACTTTTCTTGTATGAAACTTAAGTATTATATAAAGCCTGTTGATGTTTATGTTTCATCTCATTTCGATGTTATCAAACACATGCTTTCGAAACCAATAATGCATAGCAGAGTCGGTAAATGGGCTTTAGCCTTAACAAAATATTCTTTGACTTTCATGCCTTTAAGAGCTGTGAAAGGCCAAGTAATTTCTGATTTCATTGTGGACCATTCACTGGTCGAAAAGACTGTCACGGGTTACATTGAAATGCAACCTTGGAAATTATACTTTGATGGTTCGACCCACAGGGATGGTAGTGGTGTTGGAGTTCTTATAATTTCTCCTGAAGGAATTCCAACAAAATTCAAGTATAAGTTAGATGGTCCTCGTTGCTCGAACAATGAAGCTGAGTACGAAGCGCTTATTGTTAGACTTGAAGCTTTGTTGGAATTGGGGGCAACTAGAGTCGAAATTAAAGGAGACTCAGAGTTAGTGGTCAAGCAAATAACAAAGGAGTACAAATGCATAAAGGAAAATCTGATGACATACTTCGTCATAGTTAACAGGCTACTTAGAAAATTCGAATACACGGATATTCAACATATACCAAGAATAGAAAACCAAGAAGCGAATGACTTAGCACAGTTGGCTTCAGGTTATAAAGTTTCTACCAAAAACTTTAAGGATTTGGTCGAATTAAGAGGTAGGGTTATGGCTACTAGACTGATACCATCAGATCTAGAGAGTATAAAAATAGGTTGTGCTGATAAACAGGGATTCGAAGTACTAGCCATAGACACCTTATCAGATACAGATTGGCGAAGTCCACTTGTGAGTTATTTAACAAATCCAACATTGAATGTTGAAAGGAAGATAAAATATAGAGCATTATCATATGTCCTTGTGATCGGTGGATCTGGAACTGACTGTTTAACGCTGGTTCGCGAAAGGTCACGGAAGCAAGAGTCGCCACCGTCTTTTATTTCCTCCAAATGGAAAGGACAAAAGCACAGAAAAATTCCTTGTAGAGATTGCTCTCGGTTCGGGAGGTAGATTTATAGAAAGGGAAGGTGTTAGCACCCTTTCTATCCATGGTTATCCATGGGCTCTTAGATACTTGCTCATTTGTGTTTTCAAAATGGTTTGTTTGCTTTTCAACTGTGGGTTTTAAAAAAGTTTCTTTGAAAATTTCAGTTCGACTCTTGTATCGGTCCTCAAGAGTGTTTGAAAAGTTGCTTTCGAAAGCTTTTTGAAAAGTGTCGGTGTGAAAAGTATTTTTTGATTTATTTTGAAATTAGAGCGAGTATCTACGAGTTGTCTTCCTACCCTAAGGAATTCGTCTGTGTAAATGTCCTTGAAGTAGTGCCATCCCATCATTGAGAGGTAGGTAGCACCACCGTTGGAGGTGTTCGGGTCAATTCGAGGGTTCGGGACATGGTGATCACCGGAGCAATAGGAAGACACCTTAGAAGCTACCCTCATGCCATGTTCATGGACATGAGGACTTACTAAACATCCTCTACTCGACGACCACCTTTCGAGGGGCAAGGCAACAGTGAGGCGTACCCTAGGGGTGGTGTGTGATTTGTGTGTCATGTTCATTTACATTTATCTTGTTCATGCATTGGTGATCTACGCGTTGCTTTTATTTTTGACATTCATTCTTTCATGCAAATTATTAACAATTTAAAAGATGCGGAATTTAAAAGTCCTACGCTATTACAAAGGCGCGGGTCTACATCGCCAAATTAATCCAAGACCCGATTTGAAATAAAATAAAGTGCGAAAAATAAATATCCTAATTAATCTATTATATGGCTTTGGGAGAATTACATAAAAAGAGGAAATAAAATAAGCGCGCGAATTAGAATTATGATCGAATGCGAGGGCGTTGGACCCTTTTAAGGAAATTAAATTATAATTAACAAATTAATTAAGTTAAATGAGAAAAGGAAATTATTTTTTTGAGTTTTTTGCATTTATGGATTTTTAGTAAGAAAATTAAATTGGAATTAAAAGGAAAAGTTAATTAACCCTAGTTCTAACTATTTTTTATTTATTAAGAAATATTTTTAGTTTGACCTAATTTTAATTAATTATTTACATGGAAAATTTTATTTACAAAATAATAATTAATAATTAAATATGGTGAAAAAGAAAAAAGGATAAAAGTATAAAACCCTAATTCTACATTTTTTTAGTTTATTAAGAAAAAACATTAAAATTAAACCTAGAATTAAAACTAAATTAATTAATAAGATTTTTTACAAAATAACATTAAATAAAATATATTTTTATTTTTTGTCTTTTCTGATTTTTTTTTTTATGTTAAAGAAAACAAATCAATTTAAAGAATTAAATTAAAATTAAACAAAACAAGAAAAATAAAAAAAGAATGAAAGAAAGCAAACCAATGGGGGTGTTGACCCCAATTTGGAGGTCATGTTGTAGCAATCAGGCCCAATGAATTAAGGCCTTTAGTTGACTTTTCAGTGCGCGTGTGGCATGGTCAATGGAGGTGCATGATAGACCTCTCATCCTGGCCTTCAGATGCACCTTCCAGGACACTTGGCAAGCTTTGGTATTGGATATATGGTGAACCCTTGGGCACACACTGCATGAGATCAGGTTAGAACAAAATTCATTGAAAAATATGGGGGACCTGGGAATCGAACCCAGGTCCCAGTGCTTAAGGGACAACGCATCAACCAATTGTGCCAAGCGCGTTCTTTGATATATTAATGGAATCTGATTCATATGAGAGAGAAAAAGCATTATTTGGTAAACATGAAAAAATGCGCAAAAATATGAATGGACCTGTATGATTGAGACACCTCAGCGTCTTCTCCACCACGCCCTTGCTTTTGCCTGAAAAAACATATCAAATAGCGGGGGTTTTGAACCCCCACTAACTACAGTATGAGAAAATAGCGATTACGCCATGGTTGCTCATAAATTGAGCGCGACATGTGTGTTCAATTCGCGTGAAGCTTCTGAGTCCAATAGTCCTGGTCTTGTGGTCTAATTTTTCTGGACAAGAGAAACCCCAATTCTACAGCCTTGAAACCCTAGTGACCTCCAATGGTAACTTTGCATATAGGGCACGAAAACTCAATTGAAATACACCATTAGTTTCAGAATGATTAGATTAGTATAAAACGATCATTAAAATGTATGAATATGGCATATAATTCAAAGCATGAATATGAGAAAAGTTTGAGAAATTTGGACTTCTATATACCAATTCTTGATGCGTGAGGACTGGAAAAGAATGCAGTTAGGTTCAGTGAAGCCTTGGCAAGCTATTGGAATTGATTAGAAGCTTTGAATCGTCCTCTAATGCCGTTTTCAGTTTTGACTTTTTTCACAAAAATTGCAAAGTGTGTTTTTGATCTGGGCGCAGCTTCAAGGTCTCAGGCATTAGGTTTTGCATCTGTATATGTATGCCAATAGATTAGGGTTGAAATTTGAGTCAAGAGATCCTTGCATTGATGTATGAAATATTTGATTTTCCATGAATATTTTTTCAAATCTTTTCCATGAATAACATGCCAATTTGCACCAAATCTTCCCTTTTTTGATGTGCACGAATCTTGAGTAACCAATGAGGGCATGTGCTGCATAAAAAGATTCAAATACATTTGTTTAGTATTTTTTTCATATTTTATTTTATTAAATGAATTAATGGTGATTAAAAATTCAAATAAATAATAAAAAATGATGAAATAACTCCCCTTTGGTCCAAATGGTCGTGCATAGCCTTTGGATAATGATTCTTGGAAGAAAATGTGGCCCATTAGCAATTTTGAGGCATTTGACGTAAAGTTGACTTTTCAAAATTCCCAAAAATTTCCCAACTTCCACAAGGCATATCTTGCTCAATGTTTAAGCTTTGATCATGTTCTTGGACATTTTGGAAAGGTCTTGAAGTCCTCTAACCAATGCCTTTGGTACCATGTCATTTTGATTTACCAATCTCAAGTTATGGTCTTTGACCTAAAGTCCCTTTTTGTTGACTTTTGAAAATGACCTATAATGTTGAAATTTATAACTTTTTGTGAGAGCATTTCTTGGACTTGAAGTGTGAAGAGGAGTTGTAGGAAATGTCATTCTATTCAAAATGAGCTTTGGATGGAATTTTTCTGATAAACCATGTGGAAGTTATGCCTTGGTCAAGTTATAGTTGACTTTTTCAACTGTCAAAATATGGAAACTTTTGCATCTTGAGACTTTTTGAGCCATGCCTTGAGAATCATGATCAAGAATTGATCAAATGATGTTTGTGGCTTCAAAATAAGATGTTGACCAAAAATTTGAACTTTTGACTGTCAAATGACCATTTTGCCCCTACAGTTGACTGTTGAGCAATTAGGGTTTTTGACTGTGCAATTTTGTGCTGTAAGTTTTGAAACTTGGCATGAGGATGCTTGACCATGTTTATAGGCATGTGGGACTTGATTGGACCCTTGGAAACTTCAATTTCTTTGTCAGAACCAAAACCCTAGTTTTTGACTGTTATGAGGCCCTTGAACTGTGCAACCCTTGGGG
This sequence comes from Vicia faba, assembly GCA_948472305.1. Taxonomy (NCBI): domain Eukaryota; kingdom Viridiplantae; phylum Streptophyta; class Magnoliopsida; order Fabales; family Fabaceae; genus Vicia; species Vicia faba. The sequence continues at coordinate 57,464 of CATIWC010002592.1, read as the reverse complement.
AGATTTTGAAGCATGCTCTTTGCGATTCTTGAAGAATATGGGAGGGCAAATTTTGGGGTACAACAGTCCTCATGGGAAATGAATTGTTCAAAAAGACCCAGGAAGGCGTATTACTGAAATGCCTAGGAGAAAGTGAGGCATACTTAGCATTGTCAGAGGTCTACAATGGGGCATGTGGGGCACATCAAGCAGGTCATAAAATGAAATGGCTGTTATTTCGATATGGCATGTATTGGCCCAGCATGCTCAAAGATTGTATAGACTTTGCTAAAGGGTGTGAAGAATGCCAGAAACATGCAGGGATTCAACATGCTCCTGCAAGTGAGTTACATTCGATCATTAAACCATGGCCCTTTAGAGGATGGGCATTAGATTTAATAGGAGAAATTAATCCTGCTTCGTCTAAAGGACAGAAATATATCTTGGTAGGAATAGATTATTTTACCAAGTGGATAGAAGCAATACCATTAATAGATGCTGGTCAAGAGGCTATTATTGAGTTCATACAGAAACAAATTATCTATAGGTTCGGATTGCCAGAGAGCATAACCACAGACCAAGGTTCTGTGTTTACTGGTAGGAAGATGCAAGAATTTTCTCAAGAGATGGGGTTTAGATTACTAACATCAACACCATATTATGCTCAAGCAAATGGTCAGGTCGAAGCAGCCAATAAAGTGATAATAGGGTTAATTAAGAAACATGTTGGTAAAAAGCCAAGGAACTGGCACAAGACTTTGGACCAAATACTATGGGCCTGTAGAACATCCCCTAAAGAAGCTACTAACACCACGCCTTTCCAACTAACATTTGGTCATGATGCAGTTCTACCAGTAGAAATTCATCTACAATCAGTTCAAATTCAAAGACAAAACGAGATCCCATCTGCATTATATTGGGAGATGATGATGAATGAGTTAGTTGAGTTAGATGAAGTTAGACTGCATGCATTGGAAATCCTAATGAGACAAAAGGAAAGGGTAGCCAGGGCATATAACAAAAGGGTGAAAGGAAAAGCATTCACTATTAATGACTTAGTCTGGAAAGTCATATTGCCCATGGATAAGAAAAATAAAACATTAGGTAAATGGTCACCTCATTGGAAAGGACCTTTTCGAATAGTAAAGATATTTTCAAACAATGCATATGAAATCGAAGAGTTGGCTGATGATAAGCGAATCCTAAAGGTTAATGGGAAATATTTAAAGAAATATAAGCCACGCCTGCAGGAGATTCGAATAATAACAACGTTATCGAAGCATCATAAAGGAATGCCAAAATGGTAATATAGATTGCCAAAATGGCGTTGTTTGGATATTACAGACCGGAATTCAACCAAGTCTCAAAACTAATTAAATAAACAGAGATTTAAAAATAGGCATTGTTCCTCAATCTATTAAAAGTACTCCGAAAGGACTCAAGCCTTTGTTGAGTGAAACGCCTTGCTCCTTCCAGGGTAGCTACTTCTCCCTTAAGTTGCTCTGCTGCTTCCATTTCTGCAAGTCCTTTGTTGAGGAGCTCTTCGAATTGATTGCCAGCAGTATTGGTTTCATATGCCAATTGTTGTTGTTGAGCCTCCTTAACCTTTTGTTGGAGCTCTTGAATTTGCTTTTCCCAGAGAAGAATAGACTGAGCTCGAGCTTCATAGTCAGTTTTGGCTTGCTTTATATGCATGGCTTGATCCTCAGCTTCTTTAGAGAGCTTCGAAGCATGCTCATAAGCAGCGTCCATGGCAGTTCGTTTCTCCTGGACCTTTTTAGTAGCAAATTCGTCTTGAAGAAGACACCCAGTCACGTTATCTAACAGAGATTGAAGATTGAATAATATGGTGCTGACTGGCAAAGAGCAGGTGGCGAGGTTAACTTGCGTAAGTAGCTCCTTCATGGTATAGCAAGCTGTATTATCCTTCTTGAGCACTTCGAACAAGTCCATATCAAGGATTGTTCTCCTAATTCTGTTAAGGAGTACAACTCTATCATCTGAGGGCAATGGATTGGTAGTCGAACTAGTACCAACCCTAGCAAGAGGAATGTCCCTTTGAGCTAGTTTAGCCTTCATATACCCAATTGGGTCATTTCGTCTTAGGAGAGCTAGCTCCTCTTCAGTCATTTGAGATTGAGACGATTGAGGAAGTTCCATGCGCAAGGGAGTCACATCCATCTCGACTTCCATAGGCTCATTGGTCTGGTCACCATCACCTTCACTTTTTTCTTGCTCATTTCCTTCTTCATTATCAACCAGATCCACCACTTCGATATCATTGTTCTCACTGCTATTGACATATGACTCTGCTTCATCAGTCGAACCATTCTGAGCATCTTCTTCCTCAGATCCTTCCTCTGCAGATTCTTCGTTCTCTTGATCAGAACCAGCCTTCTCCTCTTCAGCATGAATGTCCTTTGGGTTCTCTCGAAGGGTTTCGAGAGGAGACTTTGGAAGAGAAGTTTCTGGTAATATCTCTGCAGATTCATGAAGCGTTTCTTCATTCGTTTCTTTCAAAGGAGGAGAAGTGCTTTGGTCATCTTGTTGCTCTGAAGCCCTAGTCGGAACCGCCATGTTGGAGGATCCTTTGTTTTGCACCAGGTTACTGGAGTCCCCATGAGGAGAAGAGTTGATGGGAGCAGTAGTCTTTGATGGAGAAGTCGAAGTAATAGGAGTTGGGTTCGAAATGTCCTGCAGAGACAAAGAATATTAAGAGCATGCACCAAGGTAATGAATAACTATTTTTGTTAAAAATTCGAGTTCAATTTACCTGTGGGTTCTCAGAGGAAAGGTTACTATCTATATGTTCCAACATTACGTTGGAGGTCGAAGGTGGATTTTTGGATTTTGTTGAGGGAGCAGCATCTCTGGAATCGAGTCCAGAAATTCCAGTTGGTTCAGCGCCTTTGGAAATTTCTTTCTTCTGCTTCTTCTTCAAAGCGGTTGGTGAATTCCCTCCAGCATTGGGATTCTTCCCAGTAGTGCTTGTTTTCCTTTTCTTCAGAGTGGTTAGTGGGAGTTTGTTAGTCTGAAAAGATTTAAACATGAGTTAGATCTAAATCATGAAATTCAGTGTATTTGAAACATCAGGGCTAATTGATTACCTGTGGAGTCGGACCAGTTGTTATTGCTGGTGTTGTTGTTGTTGCAGTAGTTGTTGTTGGTATGGCTAAGGTCACATCATCGGTGGTTTCGACAGATTGTTGGGAGGTACTTCCTTCTTTAGACTTCGAAGCAACGGACTTTATCCTGATGGCTGAAAATCGAAACAATTAAGGTAAAGGTTAAAAATGAAGAAAGTAAGAAACATTTGGGATTTTCCCAAGCATTCGCACCTGCGCCTTGATTAGATATAATCGACATGGAAGAAAGGTCATAGCGAAGATGTCCTGGGAAATCATGGAGCCAATGACGAGCCCATGTCACAGTCTTAGATGGCTTTGGTTTCTTTTGAAGGTATTTGAACATTTCTTTGCAAGTGAACCACCAAGGGTATGGAGGAAACCAAGTCAGAGCCAGTTCTGAGGTAGGAAACCTAGGGAATTTAGGTGGATGCATTTCGAGTGCCAACCTATACCTATCCTCAGGTGACAACCCTGAAGGAAGTTTGAGCTTAGAAATTTTTTCTTTAAATTTTTCCTTCAAGGCCTCAACCGCTTGATGCACAGTGGTTTCCAAGTGTGTGGGATCATAAGTGGTTTCGAAATAATTTTGAAAAGCCCTAATCTCTTTGGCGTGAGTGAACATACCTTTCCTGGAGTGTACCTGCACATCGAACGCATCAGTTAGTTTCTGTTGAATGGAGAGGGTATCGAACATATAAGATTGGTAGAACTTAGTCCACCATTCCAGAAAACCCTTCGCTGTGAAGTGTGTGGGTTCAAAGGGTAGTAGTTCAAATTGAGCGAAGTCTTAATATTGTTCCTGTTGCAGTTTGGCTTCTCTTGCTTTAAAGGTTCGACCAGAAGTGATGGCACTCTCTGTTTGGAACAGAGGTTCAGGAATTAGTTGGCACAGGCCAAATTGTCTGGAAACAAAGTTAGGTTGATAGGCAAAGAGGAAGATTTGATTCTTGGAAGGAGTGATTCGTGAGGAAATTAATCTAGGAAGCAAAAAGGCTTTCCAAATATCTTTAATTTCTTTGCTTTTAACTGCTTCTGAAAGAGACATGGTGAACCATGATGGTCCATGAGTCCTTGAAGCAAAGGGTGCCATGGTCTCTTCAAATTTGTGTCTTTTGGAAAAAATCATGATGTAGTTTGAGAAAAGGACCTTGAAGTCATCTTTATCATCATTTGGGGTGAGTTTTCGCAGCCTTGTACCTTCAATAATTCTATCCGCTATCTCCGGATCTTGTTCAACAACAATGTCAGCAGTTGATAATGAGGGTTCAAACATGGCATTAATCCATAATTGGAGTAACCAGAAGGGGCCAGCTAGAAGGATGTTTTTGGGAGTATGGGATTTCAAACTCGGAACGGCTGATCTTAAGCTTTCGTAAAGATCAACAAGTAACAGTTCGCTCAAACATACCCTCCTATTCTCATGTAAGTCTCTAGCTAGAGGGATGAACCTGCTTGCTACATGTAAAGACCTGCTACAGAATACGTATCTTGATAACCATAAAGTGAGAAAAGCAATATGTTCCACATCTGACACATTATCTCCTTCAGTGTGGTAATGGCTGATGAATTTGGAAAAACTGGCTAATTTGACTTCGAAGTCAATAATGCTGGAGTGTTCTTCATTATCAGGGATGTAGGTTTCTCCTACTGGTGACAAACCAGTGATGGCTGCTATATCGAAAAATGTGGGTGTTATCATTCCCCCAGGAAGGTGTTGTAGGTGCTGTCCCAGAAATATAAGGATGCAAATAACAGTGGATGACTATAGGTAAAGCCTGGTTTCGATAACTTAATCAGATTATAGATTCCTAATTCCTCCCATTGCTGGGATTTCTTGGCTTCTACTTTGGTAAGCCAGTTTTGGTAAGCTTTGTCAGAGGTAGGGCAGGATCGGAATGGTTTAAAGTTGCTCTTCACGTAGTCTAACACAAAGGGATCTTTTGGGGGAACGGTTGGAGTTTCTATGGTTGTCGAATCAGAAGACTCGCCTATCTTAGGGATATCCATCTTATTAAACAAGGGCTTAAAGTTGTAACAAACAGGGAAGATTTTTCTAGTATCCTTCAAGATTTCAAAAACTGTAAGAGGACCCATTAGAGCAAACCTCTTTCCAGCAGCGTTAGTTGGAATCAATACCTGAGAGGCGTAGAGCATTTCCTTTTCCTTGGAGATCATTTGAGGGATAAGCACAGATTGACCTTGATAAGTGCCGACCTTGCTTTCCATAATTGTTCCTGTGTTCTTGCTTTTCTTCTTGGAAGTTTTCTTCAGTTGGGATGATGTTGTTGAAGACATTGTTGAAGATTGTTGGAAGTTTTTAGGGTTTTAGTAAGAGGAGAGGAAGAAAAAGTTTCAGAATGTGGAAAAAGAATAAAAGACTAAGTTGATTAGTTTTTATAGTGTGGAAGCTTAAACATCCACTAAGTGAGACTAGGATACGTGGGAGTCGTGGGTTGGATTGAGGAGGAGGTGGCGTAAAGGCTGATATTGGTAATAAGTGTGATTAATAATAATCATTGTTTTATAACTGCACCATGCTGTGAAATACTGATTCAAGACGGTTAAGAAATCCAAGAGGCGTCGTGATTGACGTGATTGGGGTCATACACAATAAATGTTATGATTACTCAAAGGTCACATCAAAATCTTGCAAATATATTTAAAATAAGTGTTTCTCAAAGGATCGAAATATATATTTTAAAGGGGCATTTTGTTGGCTGAAGATTTTGATGATACAGTTCGAAATGAAGCAAATTGGATGTTTCGTTGAAATAAAGCAAGATGTTACAGTTCGGAATGGTAGAAGAAGTTCTTTGAACGAACATGTCAAAGCTCGAAGCTTCGAGTGACAGTTGTGAAGATATATTTAAAAGAAGCCTCGAAGTGGCAACGAGACTGTGTCTGAGAAATGAGTTCGAAGTGAAGAGTGCCAAAGCATTTGAAATTCAAACGCAAGTGGGATGTTGGAATTCAAATATATATGCGTTGGAGCGTTCGAAGACGCGTGGAAGCTAGAAAGGAGCAGTGCTCTGCATGTTCTGAACGTGGCAGAATCTTATAGGCAAGACCGTTATGGTCGAAGTAGTATAATTAGAAGTCTTAGTATTAGGATTTCGTGTGTCATATCTATTGTACAAAATTCAGTAAACATTCAAAATACCACATGGCTAGGGAAACGAATGCTTGGACAATGTACGTATGATAACACCAAACATTTATGATTCAGTAAAACTCTTTATCTTTTCCAGTTTACCTTCTATTTTCATGTCGATGTCATTCATATGCCTTTTCATTCAAAGTCATTTACTTATTTCTTGCATTTAAACGTTTTCTTCTATTCGAATCCTTTACATTTCAGAAACTCTTTTACATTTCATGCTTTTATATTCATGCTTTTTACATTAAAGTCTTTTCATTCAAAGTCATTTACTTATTTCTGCATTTGAACATTTCTTTGCAATCGAATCTTTATTCATACAATTTAGTTTCGTATTTCTTTACTTGATCATGTCATTAGACTCTTTTAACATGGTAATCGAAGTGAGTTGAACGTCTATAAAACATTCTAAATACAAATCCTAACTATGAATATCAGTTTTACAATTAGAATTATCCAAACGACCAATACCCCATAGGATCAATCTAGTCGATCCTGCAAGTTACCAGAGAGATTAAATAACAGTCATTAAGATTATTTGATAGTTTGGAGGACTAGCGGTTGTTTACCAGAAATCACTGTAAACAATTGGGCGTTCTGTGCTTGAAGATCTTTGATGGCTTGATCAGAAGACATTTCTGCTGAAATAAACAGCGAAGAAGATGAGAAACCTATAATGGTACCTGTAATGGTGTGCATGATAATGGGATGCGCATGTAATGATTTCAAAGACTTTGGGAAATTTGAATTTGCAAACCAAAAAAAATAAACAAACTTTATTAGATCAACTTGTAAAAGGTTCAACAATTCCTTTGAGGCGTTATAAAGAAGTAAATGGAAAACAAATCTAAACTAGAAAAAGAAAAATCAAAAGTCCCATGGACGCTTCCTCTTTGTGCTGACGTAGTCATTGATCACTCTTTCTTCCTCGAGCTGCCTGATGAGCTTCAAAATCTTCCTTTCTTGCTCATGGTACTTCTCCCGGTAAGTATCCATTTCCTCTTTCAGTTGAATCCAAGGCCTCTGCAACGCCCCAGGATTAGTGGGCATGTAAGGATAAAGAACTGTATAAGGAACGCCTTCTTCATTAGTGGGCTCCACAATCACTGGAAATACGACTTCATAAGGCATCCCAAGCTCCTGGGCACGAGCTCAGACCCATTGGAGGTAAGACTGCATAGGAAGGGAAGTCCTTGGTCCTAGCTCTTGGGGGTCAGATCTGTTCACCATGCCCCAAGCTCGTATAAACCTTCGGCGATGCTCGTCAACATCTTTCTTGTAGTCAAATGCAATATCCTCAAGAAGTAGCTCATGGGGACCATCTCTCCGAGCACGACCAAATTGTCGCAAATCTAGACAAGGATTGTAGGTTATACCTCCTCTGATTCCAAGCAACGGGACATTAGGGTATCCCCACAACAATCAATGACAGCAGTGTCTTCCATAGCCCGGGAACACCAAATAATATCTGTGTGGGCAAGTGACATTATTCTGTAGGACCATCCCAAACCTTCTTCGTTCTTCAGTACAGACTTAGGGAGGTGCGAAATAAACCACCTCGACAGCAACAACATGAAACACATAAGAGTCCCTCATCTTTGCACCGTACGAGTGTAGAGGGCATGCAAAATATCACCCAATAAAGTAGGCACATGATTGCGACAAAGGAAAATATTGACAGCATTTACATCTATAAAGGAATCCAGATTCGGGAAGAGAACCAAACCATAGATAAGGAGAGCCAAGACATATTCAAAAGCCTGAAAATACAAATTATCCCAGAATAGCTGAGCATGGTCTATCAGAAATTTGGCTAGAAAACGTTCGACCCTGCTTCGTGTTTCCCAATTGGATACTACATCAGCCCGTTTCAGATGCAGAGCCGAGACAATGTCTTCTGGTCTAGGAGTCTCTTCCATACCTGTGAAGGGAACCTACTCAAGAATGGATATGCCCAATAAGTGAGAGAATTGTTCCAAACTGGGAACCAGCTGATAATCTGGAAAGGTGAAGCAATGATGCACATGATCGAAGAACTGGAAAAGTACACTCATCATCAGCTCATCAAGCTTTGAGGTGACCAGGCTAAGAAGTTGACCATGTCTATTAATGAATGTAGAAGTCTCAGAAACTCTTGAAGCTAACTCTTTAAGTTGAGCAGGTATTTGCAAAAAGTTAACTCAGATGATATTTCTGCGCACGGAAGCCATAATCTGCAAAACAAATCAAAGATAAATCCCCTTGGTCTTTGAAATGGTTAGTATAATGAAGTATGAATGCCATGTTATGATGCATGATGTCATGATAAAAAACAACAGGTATAGCAGATAACAGGCATGGCAAAGGAAAACAAGTCACACAAAGCCCTTAAGCTTAAGGCTTGCATGAGGTCAAAGGTAGTACCCTCTTGAAGTTCAGTTGGTTTCAACCTGTCCTAGAAAGTAACCGGGTTCTAGAGGTTCTCAATATCACTGACCATCCTCCATCGGTCTTGGTTTCAGCTCACGCAATCTTTTCTTGCGACCGGAACTATCTTGAGAGTATGGTCTCAATGAGTGTAGCATCGAGTATCAACCAGTTCTCAGCTTTATCACCGAGGTCGGCTATCTCACTACTTTCTAATGGCCAAGTTGGTCGATTAAAGGTTCTAAGGTTAGTTGATGCTTAACGACACACGCAGCACCCTGTATTCTCCTTGTTTCTCCATAAGGGATACCGGTACCAACCAATGTGCCATATCAACGTAGCTACTGCTTCAACCGTATCGGTCTATGCCGTACAGTTCCCTCACAGTTTATTGCTACTTACCTAAAAGGTATCCCCAGATCCGGGTTAGGATCCACAGTAACTCCAAAACAAAACCCTTAAAACTAAAGCAACCAAAACAAACAAGAGAAGCAATTATGATGAACTAGGTCCTAAGGTATACCCCACTTATGACGTCCCCAGCAGAGTCGCCAGTTTTGTGATACGGTGGCATAACCGACTGTTTTGAAAATGCTAGTTTGCGCTTTGTGTTTTTTTGTTCGCAAAATGTCGCGGTAAGAAAGAGTCGCCACCGACTTTTATTTCATCCAACCGGAAAGGAAAAAATCATAGAAAAAATCCTTTTTCGAGATATTCTGAGTACGGGGGTAGATTATAGAAAGGGAAGGTGTTAACACCCTTTCTATCCCTGGTTTTCCATGGGCTCTTAGGTACTTGCTCATATTTTAAAATTGCTTGTGTGTGTTTGTTTTGAAATTTTTTTTTTACTTTGTTTTAACCCTTGTTTCTGTCCTCAAGAGTGTTACGAAGTGTGTTTTAAAACTTTAGTTTGAAAAGTGTAAGTGTGAAAAGTTTGATTTTGAGCAAGTATCTACTAGAATCTACTTACTCGAAAAAGGATTGTTTCTATTCTCGTTTCCTTTAGACTGTGCCATCCTACTATTGAGAAATAGGTAGCACCGTCGTTGGAATTGTAAGGGTCAATTCGTAAGGGACGTACGATCACTAAAGCAATGTTAGGACATCTTAGTAACAACCCTAAAGTCTTAAGATCATATTTGAGGCAACATTTTCGAGGCAACCTTTTCGAGGCAACATTTTCGAATGGGACATTTGATCTTTGTTTAAACAGGAGGTCAACCACTAAGACGCCCTATACTTAATGATCGTTTACCGAAGGCAATTGAAGTGAGAGTATACCCTAAGAGTGCGCATGTGCGAGTGATTTGATTTCAGTTGTTATCTTTGCACATTAGGGTTTCTAGCCGTTTTAAATTATCATGCAATCTTGTCATACAATCCTATTAACATACATCTAAACAGTTAATATTTGTGAGAATTAAAATGCGAGAAATAAAACCTACGCTATTACAAGGCTTCGGGGTAGGGATTAATTACATAGCCAAAAAACCCGTAAAAGACGATAAATAAAGAAAATCCTAGATTAAACTATTACATACCGTGAGCAGTTACATTAATATTGAAAAAATAATAAAAAACGCGCGCGATGAATCGAAAATGAGAGATTTAGGGTTTTGACCCCAACTACCTAATTGTAATTCATAAGAAAAATCATTTTTTTGTCGTTTTTTGTGTTATTTGAGAAAATAAAGTTTAATTGAGTAAATAAAAAAACCTAATTACTAATTAAATTTTAATTAAGAAAAAATAATTAAATTAACCTATTTTGTATTTTTATTTTATTTGAGAAAGAAATAAAAATTAAATCACAAGCTAACCCTAATTTTTCTAATTGATTTTAATTATATATAAAAAGTTAGAATTACCCTAAATTAAATTTAAACTAATATTAAATTAAATTATATAAAATAAAAAACCTAACTCTAAATTTTGTGAAACTTGATTTTATGATTTTATGAAAAAGAAATTAATTTTGTTAGAAAATATTTAAGAAAATTAAATTAAATAAAAGAAAAAAAAAAGAAAAGAGAAAGAATGGGCCTAGTTGCTGTTAGCAAGAAGGGGGTGTGGTTTGCAAATCTGAGCCCAATAAGCTCCTGGCCTGTTTGACCTTTCACAATCCCATGGGCATGCTTGACTCAGGCGTATGGTGGAGCTTCAAGGGATGAACCTTGGATCTGGCCAGGAATTCATCATATGGCTGATGTTGAGAGTACACGAAATACGCTTGAGGCTGGGAAGCACTGGATTGACCTGAAACTATTGAGAAAATAATAAAATGCGCATGCCTGGGATCGAACCCAGGACGTGTGCATCAAAGACCAACAACTTTACCATATGCGCTGGCTTGTTTAGTTGTAACAATAATGCAATAAATGGAATATAACACAAACAATGTGCCACGCTTCCGAAAACGCGCAAAATTCAAACTGCCCATTCACAACCTGCCACACCACTGTCTTCTTCGTCACCTCTGTCATTTTAGATAACAGACTTTTACCTACGGACACCAAGCGTAGGTATAGCCCATGTGCATTTCCAAAATCTCATACGCGCATGATAAATCAAAACCAATGGTAGCAATCAACTCGTTTCAACCTCACGAGCATCATGGTACCATTATCCATCCTAATTTTTCCTGTACAAGAAACCCCTAAAAACAAAGCAAGAACCCTAGCCATGACATTTTCATGTTCAGTCAGTAAAAACACAATTGGATATGATCAATAGCTTGCAAATAACTCAAGGATTATGAATATATCAATTAATCATGCTAAATGTGCCAGAATCGATGTAATCGAATTCAAGAAAAGAGCCAAACAGTATGAACCTTACAGCGTGATTCTGAGTGTGAGGAAGCTTGCTAGCGATTGAATCACGATCATGGGGAGTCCAGCAATTGATTGGTATGACTAGAATGCCTTGAGGTGATCTGTAACGTGGAAATTGGTCTGCAACTTTTTCTTCAATTTTTGAAATTTGTTTTTCTCCCTTTGCACGCCTCTCGCCTCCTCTTTTTGATCTCCCTTTGTTCCTTATGTATCCTAGAATGTATTAGGGTTACCATTTGTTTCAAATCTTCTCCAATTATGAATATTGATTCATGATTCAATCCTTGCACCAAATCTTTCCAAATCAAGAAAATTCAACCTTTTTGTGTCCAAATGGAGCCTTGCACGATTTGATCTTGTCTCCAGCTGTGTAATGGACCTAATCATGCACAAAATCTCAAGATTTAATTAGTTTTTGATATTTTCATTATTTTACATTGATTTTATTAGATTTAATTGAAATAAAATCAAAATAAATAACAAAAATGAAATAATGACAAGTGGAAGGGCTCATGGGTCGTGTGTCACATTACAAACTCAGTGCAAGCCTAAAAGGTTGGGCCCATTTAGCAAAAAATGCAATTTTGGACACATTTGACTTTTGGCAATTTTAAAGAAAGGGTCAACTTGGCCAATGCATAACTCTCTCAATTTTGACCCTAGAGAGGTGTTCTTGGATTTTATTTATAAATCTTAAGATGTCCTCTAAGCAACTCTTTTGGTCTCATCTCAATTGAGTCTTCCATGTTCATGTATGAAGCTTTGACCCAAAAGGTGTTTTTGTTGACTTTTCAAAATGACCTATAATGTCCAAATTCATATCTTCTTGTGAGTGCATATTTTGAACTTGGGAGCTGAAGATGAATTGTAGGAAATTTCATCCTCTTCAAAATGAGCTTTGGATGAGTCATTTTTGATAAAGTATGAGAAAGTTATGCTTGGTCAAAGTTGAGTTGACTTTTCCTACAAAACCCTAATTTAGCAACTTTTGGGTTTTGATGAATTGTGAGAAATCCTTGAGGAATCATGATCAATCCTTTATCAGATGATGAATAATAATTCAAAAATGAGAATGTTGACAAAAAAATCTTGAAGTTTGGCTGTATGTTGGCCACAGTTGACTTTTACCCTAACATAGTTGATTTTTAGGCCTTTGAACAATTGACTGAGCAAACTTCCCCTGCAAGGCTTAAAACTTGACATGGATGATGTTGAGAACATATTAGGACAATGGTGAGCATTTGGGATCCTTTAGACTCAAGAATCTTGATGCAAAATGAAACCCTAATTTGGGGTAGACTGCCTTAGGGGAGGGTTTGTCTGGTCAACTCTTGGACTTCCTTGAGCAATTTGAAGACCTCACTTGAAATGTATTGAAAAATATGGGAGGGAAAATTTTGGGGTACAACAGTACCAATATCCATACCTGGGAAGATTTGGCTACAAACTTCTATAGACACTATCAGTATAATTCTGATTTGGCACCAACCCGCATGCAACTACATAGTATGTCCATGGGTTCAGGAAGGTTTTAAAGAGAACACACAAAAATGGAGAGATCTTGCAGGTAGAGTTCAACCTCCTTTGGCTAATAGGGAATTGGTTGACATTTTCATGAGTACGCTAACAGGTCCTTTATATAATCACCTACTTGGAAGTTCTTTAGTCGGTTTCACTGAATTGATATTTACATGGGAACATGTTGAGAACGGAATTAGAAGGCATGGTCGACTACTCAGTTTGGTTAACCCAGGTTTTGAAGAAGACATGATAAGTGTTTTATTCTAGTTCTTTGATCCCGCACGTCACTGTTTCACCTTTCCCAATTATTAGTTGGTAACCACAATGGAGGAGTTTTCTCAATTACTGGGAGTGCATGTTCTCAATCAAATAACTTTCACTGGTTTAGAGAAAGAGCCACAACCGGAAGAAATAGCAGCAGCCTTACATCTGAAGCGGTCCGACATTGTATCAAATTGGGAAACAAGGAGTGGGGTCAAGGGTTTTCTAGCTAAATTTATGCTAGAGAAGGCTCGACTGTTTTTGGATGCTATGAGTTTCAAGCTTTCGAAGAAATCTTGGTGTAGCAGTAGAAATGTTCAAGACTAAGCCATTGGATTAACTAGACTTTATACAAATCAAAATAAAAATCGCCATCGCGCTTTATTGTTTCCAAAGGAATGAGAAAAGAGCGAATAACCCAAAAAGAGGGGGAAAGATTTAAGGTAAGGGGGTTGGTTATGCAAATGGAAGGTATTAGCACCCTAAACATCTACCGTACTCCGCAGGAACCTCTTTGAAAAAATCTGTATATTTTGGCTATAAAATTGTGTTGTATATAAAATGGATGGTGGGGGTGAGAAGAGAAATATATTTTTTTATGATTTTTACACCCGCCGCGGTTGCGAACCTTTAGTGCCTACGTACCACCTTTCATGCAATAGGGGATCAGGGTACACGTAGTTCCTCTTTTAAAAATTTGAAACACAAGTGTGTTAATTAATTTTAAGAGATAAGACATCATCGTCATTGTCCGTGTAGAAAACATACTTACTACCCACAATCATGAGAAAGGAGAATTTGCATCATCTCAAAGTGGAGGATATGGCTTGGATCTTAAAATCAACAATGCCTCACTCAACACCCAAGTGGAAAATATCTCACTTCACTAGATATTGTAGAAGTATAGTTGTTTGCATCACTACAAGGATTGACAAGAGTATAATCTTTTGAGAAAAGTTTAAAGATAAAGCCAAACTGGAAAAATGGTTTGAAATGAGATTGATTGAATTTTAGTCTTCTTACAAAAAATGTCAAGGTATTATTAAGTTGATTCAAGTTTAATGATGAAAATGTTTTGGAAATGCATGGACTTAAGTCCAAGTTTATTATGAAAGTGTTTCAAGTTTCAAAACAACAAGGGTTTTCAAAAGGAGGGAGAAGATTTTTAAAATTAAAGAAAATGGGAGGAGAATAAGGGGCTATCCTAAAGCATAAGGTAAAAGCTAAGGATAAGGACCATCTAACCAACAAGAAGCCAAAGCTTGACATTATGAGCCAAGATAGAATTCCCATTCTTTGGATTGAAACCAAGCAAGCAAAGATACTAGACCTCTTCAAGTGTATTAAGTCTTCACAAAAATTGGGCAGAGTAACGACTGTATATGGGCAAATTCTAGATTACAAACAGAGAATGTAATCACAAAAACCTGCATACAAAAACAAACAAGCAACCCAATTTCTTTAGGTAAACCTCAAGAACTCCAGACAAAATAATCAGATAAGATCACAAGCTCTCCAAGATAGGCCAAGGTATCTAATCCTAAGTCCAAGAAAAAGTCCCATACTCCATCATGCCAAGGATAGTAACCAAATAGTCCAAGTACCAATAAGAGTTTTTTAGGGTTTATGTTGATTATTAAGTATCTCATGAAAGGAAGAGAAAAGCTCAAGTGAGCAAAGTAAAAATGACAAGAAAATAAATGCTCAAATGAGCAAAGATGAAAATGGCATGAAATGTAAATGCTATTAAAAATAAATAGTACATAAAAAGAATAAAAGCATAAGATAAAACAAGTCAATAATTAGTGGTTAGTTGGATGACCATCTTGAAACTTGCATTTGGAACTCATTAGAGGATTGGTAGAACCAAAGCCTCCACACAACAAGTTTCATTTGCTTTTTGTCAAGTATATCATCCATTTGGAATTCTCACAAGTACCATTTAATGATCAACAATGTTTAAGTGATCCGCGTTGACCAAAGGTGTTGTAGATCCATTAGAGGATTGGTAGAACCAAAACCTCCATATAATGAATCTCAAGGTTATTGGATCAAAGAGATCAAATTAACATACTTGGGCTTGCAATCATAAGTTTGGGCCACGAATGATCATTTATTCGAATCGGGACAAAATTTAGCGCTATGTTAAGCAATCGTAAATGGACTTATATAAAAGTCGCACCTATTTTGAGGCCGGTCAATATCAATCTATGCACCATTTATTTTGAGACATGATATAGAGATCATACTCCAACAACACTTAGTGCAATAAGAAGGGAATGAGATGAAGAGGATTAGGGAAAAAAGAGGAATAAACCACTTTTGAATTAAAAATTTAATCAAACTATTATTAAAATCATTCATCCATTTTGGCGGAGTTGAACTCAACACCCAAGATCTAATGATGTTAATAAAGTCATGATCAAAAAAATCAACTCAAGACAGCCAAAAAATAATCACAAAATAATGATATATTTAATATATACAATAAAAGGGTTAAGAAAATGTTTAAAAATAGAAAATAATGAGGAAAAATATCAATTATGTTCATATTAATCAAGAAATGAAAAATAAGGCCATAGAAAAATCAGAGATGGATCCAAATATTTTTATAAAAGTTTTGATAATTTTTAAAAGTCAGAAACTATTTTTAAACTATTTAAAATTGCTAAAACAAACATAAAATAGATCAAAAATAGTGAACCTCAACATAAAATTCCATAAAATTTTTAGAAAGTCAAAGATATGCAAAATAATATTTATGAATTTTTCCAGAATTAAAAAATGTCAGAAAGTATTTTTTAACTAATTAAAAGAAAGAAAATAATACAAAAAATGTAAAAAATACAAAATGTTAAAATAAAAATGTGAAAAAATATTCATGAGATCAGAAATAATTCAAAGTATTTTTGTGAATTTTTTCATAATTTTTGGATAAAAAATAAAAGAATTATGAATTTTTGAAAATTTAATCAAATAAAATATAAAATCAGAAAATAAAATAAAACCAAAAAGATGTGGACCATTAGATCATAGTCAAAACGCGTTAGTAAGCTAATCCAATGGACCAGACGCGCTGTGCTTGATATGGACCTTAGTGAAATACAAATGGGTTAAGAAAAAGGGCAACCAATGAAATTAAAACGCTTGGCACACTATCATTGGCTGAGACGAGACATGTCATCGTCTTCAACCTTCGGACACCCTGCAATGGGGATTTTGTGAGATCCTTCAAATGGAAAAATTAGGATCCCTGGCTAGCATCGTTGAACTCGTCTCTTCAAGACGATTCTAACACAACCATCACGCCAAATTTATATAAGATATGGAGAGAGCTATGAATCAAAAACTCAGAAAATAGTGAGCACCTTCAATTTGGGATTTCTCTCTCAATTCTCAATGGATTTAAAATTGTAAGCGGCATTAGAATCAGACAAAGGAGTAGAACATATCAGTGTTTGATTTAGATCCAAATGGTGGAGAATTCTACCTTTTCGAAGTTCAAGTAAGAAGCTCTGAAACTGGACTTCTGTAGCTTGAATTATGGGTCGTTTTGATTGTTTTAAGTGCTGAAGAGTTTGTATGATGCTCAAGGATGATGAATGCACCAAGAATTTTGGAAAAGGAAGCTTAAATTTCAAAAACTGAATTCAACAAAAGTGGGTTCGTGTGAAGTTTTGGCAGGGTGGTCTTGGCTCTCTAATCTTGGGAAAATGGATGGGGGATGACCCTCTATTTATAGGAAAGCAAATGGGATCAAAAGGAAGAGTGAATGATGCGTTTTGGAGGGAATTCGTGTGGGTCTGCATCATGAAGAAAGTGTGACTCAATTTTGATCAAAACTCAGCTAAATTGTGCGTTTCATGATGCTAATCACTTCTGGCAAGTTGCTAATCATGTTTAGAAACAAAAACGCATGGAAAACTTGTGATTATAAGCCAAAACAAAGATTTCAAAATCCTGACTTTGTGAAAAATTCAGTTTCAAGTTACCAAATTCAAATCCATGGCATTTCCAACTCAAGGGGTCTTAGGGCATAATTCTTGATGCTTTGGAAAGATGAGGTTACAAGCTTTGCAATGGAAAAAGAATGGAATCAAATGGATGCTTGAGCTAAAAGTTACATGGAGTCAAAGTTGAAGAAAAAGAGTTGACTTTCCATACTTAGAAATATTTCAAATTCTTCTTCAAAAATTACCTATAATCTTTTGTATCCAAACATGGCCTTCCACTTAGAATTTGCTCTTGACCAAAAAAGATGGAATGAAGTAGATCTATTGAATGAAATTTTGAAATTTGAACCACTCAAAATATCCAAAAAATGAGCAAGTTATGACTTGTTGAAGTTGGCCAAAAATCATGACTTGTAAAATTGGATATCCAAAAAATATCCAAAAAATTACCAAGTTATGACCATTTGAAGTTACATATGGAAAATTGGAGATTTATCTGGATGACTTGTAATCTTTCTTCTTCACCAAGTTCTTTCCACATTAAAACTCCTTGGAACTTTTGAAGTGATTTGTTGGTAACTATTTGAAGAGAAATATGTATTTGGAATCACTCAAAAATACCAAAAGGTGAGCAAGATATGCTCCTTTGAAGTTCAAAACCCTAGCCTCTAGATCAAGAGAATGCTTTGAGGAACTTTGACAAGTTTGAACAAACTTCTTGTTCCAACTTTCTTTGTGAATAGAAGTTGTTGAGGATGATGATGAGGACTCATATACACTAAAACCACTTCCATATCTTGAAATTTGAGAGAAATGTGCTCTTGTGACTAATAGGAACAAGACCTTGTCCAATCATGACAACTTCATCCTTCAACCCCTTGTAATTTTGAATCAATTTTGATAACTTTGAAATATGTTGAACCAAAATAAGCCTTGTAATTCCATTTCTTCTAAAACAACTCCAATGGTGAGGTTTGAACTCCTAAAGCTATATTGACTAGGGCATGGAAATAAACTCATGAACCCATGGATCAACTTGCTAAACATCATAGCCTTTACCTATATTATTAACAAGTAAGGCAAACCCACATTGAATTTTATTAATAAAAGAAAAATCTAAGCAAAATATTCATGATCACAAAAGAAAATAAGTCAAGGTGCTTGGTAATTCCTCAAAAAGAGCAAAGCTAAATGATAGGGAGAAGAACCAAAAGTCTTAATGTGATCTTATTGTGATTGAATCAACATGGTATGATGAAGGGATCTTAGGGGAAAAAATTGGGGTATAACAGCTACCCTTATTTAAGTTTCTTCTATCCATAGATACGAAGGTTGAAAATCTTCGTGTCGACGTGATCGAAGATACTTAAATATAAAATAAACCCTATTTTTGGCCCTAAGATGCCATGCAAATGCTTATGCATATGAATGCATATGAACAATACCAAAGAGACGCAAAGTATCACTGGGGATGCCACAAAAATGAAGAAACAAAGGAGCAACCCCACCAGGAAAATAAATCACTGGTGGACCAAAAGAATTGAATCAGAGAGGAAGATAACAAGCATCGACGTTCACTGTCGATGGTCTACCAACGTTCACTGAAGGTAGAAAAGAGAAAATATCATATCATCACTGTTGTACCCCAAAATTTTCCATCTCATTTTATCAAGATTTCCCCTCACAAGGCTCCTTGAGCTCCAGACAGGATTAGGGTTTTGCACTGCCCAAGATATCTCCTTGCACTGATGACCTAAATTAGGGTTTGAGTTTGCACATATATTTTTGGACTTTCAATACTAAAAGTGACTTTCATACTTCATTTTGGACTCATAAGTTTGTCCATACCAAGTTTCAAGCCTTGAATCAAATTTTTACCCAGTCAATTGGATAGTTGACCTAGAAATCAGCAGTATTGGGGAAAAAGTCAATTGTAGCCAATTTACAGTCAAACCTCATGAACTTTGACCCACATCAACATTATAAACTCATATGAACCATTTGATCAAGTTTGGACCACAACTCCATAAGAAATTTGACCAGATCACCAAAAGGGCAAAATGGTCATTTTTAGGGTTTTGACTACACAAAGCCAATTTCTGATATTTGACCTAGCCAATGGCAAATTGGGCTCAAGAATGGATTCAAGGACTCAATGGAATCATCTTTACCTATTCACAAGGTTCAACTGATCAAAGTTTGACTGTACACTGAAAAGTCAAACTTTGACTTTTTGGTCAAAATCAAGTGCCAAGGGTCATTTCTCATCAAGATGTGTCAAAACATGAAACTTGTTCATCAAGAAACCCATTTTTGCAAATTAGGGTTTAAAGTTGAAAAAATTCATAACTTAGAATTTTTCTAAGTTATGAAACATTCTTAATTTTTCCTAACTTTGCCCAACATTTTCACCATGATGCAGTTGGATTCAAACAAAACTTCCAACATGAAAGTTGTAGTCCTCCACAAAGTCTACAAATTTTATTACAAAGTTTTCCCAAAAGAAGATTGGATCTCAAGTTATGATATTTGGAACAAGGGTCCCTAAAACTTTTAACTTAGTGAAATTTTGCCCTAGTTTAGGCAGGATTTTGACCTATCTTCATGGCCATTTTTCACATAGTTCCACTTGGAATATCAAATTTCATTTCAAAGATGGATTGTAGAGCATGTTGCAAGATTTCCAAAATGTCAAAGAAATCTCCAAACTCATTTATGGTTAGGGAGAATCGAAGGCTTGAAGTTGGAAAAAAACTCACTTTTCATCCATGGCATGTTCAAGTTCATACAAGTTGCAAATTCAAATCAGCTTGCTTTGCACTAGACTACAGGCCTCAAAACCATTTCACACTCAATAATTAAATGCAACTACATTGGTCTAAGACATTTTTTTGGTCATTAGAACATTGCACACAAAATTAATCCTTAAGTAGAAAAAGGTACATTACCATTTTTGCCATAATCTTGCTTTATGTCAAACCACAATCTTTGAGCATTGGTCCATATCTTATGCAACAAATCAAATCCACAAATTATAGGGGACAAGAGAAGAGGGTGAAAGTATATGGATATCCTGTACAGGCCTGTTTCACATCACTTCACACACTTTGCTTCATAACCAAGAAATTTGTCCAAAACACAAAGAGGGGGAACCTCAGCAAAAACCAACTTGGGGAAAGCATTTGAAACATCTTTCTCACACCCCTTTGAGCCAGAAACACGACCCTTGGAGCCTTCAAACTTCCCATAGCATAAAATCACATCTCATTGGTAAAACAGGGCAGCATCTACAACTTGAGTTCTATCTCACATTTTGCTCGTGCGTTTTTCCCCAAGTTGGTTCAAACATCTTCCACATAACCCAACCCTTAAACATCAACTGTAACTCAATTTACAAGGTTTGCCATTTTCATTTTGAGCTTGTGCAGGTTGAGTTCTGTAGGCTTGTTCAAGCACCTTCAAGGCAAGCTAGGCATTGGAAAAGGTCAAGTGAAGTTCAAGCAAGCTCCCAAACATCTCAGGCCTTGTTGAAAAGTTCCACATTGCCATACACGAAGTCAGCTGAAACAGGTTTTTGTCAACTTCCTATCTCTCTATTTAGGAACATTTAGACTTTTGTTTGTGAATAAGAAATGTAGTATTCATAGCCATGAAGCTGTACATATGCTCAGTTTTCATTTTAATTAAGCATGCTAAGAGAATTTGGTCCATGAATATCATGAAAAAATTAGGTTAGATTTTAGGGCCAGAGAAATTCTCTCTGGTCTTTGAGAGTTAGGACAAGTTTTTTATATGGTTGGATTCGTCTTGAAAAGCTCTACAACTTTGATGTTATGTGTTTTTGCAATAGAGCTCGTATGTAAGATATTCGTGTTTGGTACAGGCGCACGCGTTTTTGAAAGTCAGAGGTTGAAGATGAAGTGTGGTGGGCTGGGCTTGGTCCGGGCTCACTATTGACACCCCCCTCTTACTTTTTGCACCCCTGGCCCATTTCTTCATACTTTTGTATTTTTCCATTTTATTTTCATTTCTGATTTTGTTTTCTTATTTTCTAAATATAAAAATACTCAAAATATATTTTTATAATTTTTTACATTTATTTTATATTTTATTTTATTTCTTTCTAACATGAAAAATAATTTAATTAATATATATATGTTATTTATTGAAAACTTAAAAATGATATATAAATTATACTTTTTTATATTATTCTTTATTTTATTAACATTAAAAAAATATTGTCCTAAATATATTTTTAGTCTTGTAAATATTTTATTTTTATTGTACATATTTAATATAATTAATATATATATTTAATATATATATATATATATATATATATATATATATATATATATATATATATATATATATATATATATATATATATATATATATATATATATATATATATATATATATATATATATATATATATATATATATATATATATATATATATATATATATATATATATATATATATATATATATATATATATATATATATATATATATATATATATATATATATATATATATATATATATATATATATCTATATTTAAAAATACTATATCTAATAGATATTTTAGAATAAAGACATAAAAATACTATACTTTTATTTTTATTATTATTTATACTTAAATAATACTTTTTTTTCTAAATAAATTTTATTTTTGTATATATATCATTTTATTTTATTATATATAAATAATATAGTTAAATTATTTATTTTCTTAAAGAAATTAGGGTTTACCCTTAATAAATAATAATAATTCCTTTTTTATTATTCTTTTCTTTTTACATTAAATACTTTTACATACATAAAGATAAATAAAACCTTTTTGCATATTCATATTATTTTGTATATTTATTTAATTTGTTTATTTAAATATTATTCATTTGTTATTTATGCCATTTGATTCAATTTGGATGTAATAGTAAAAATTAGGATTTTTATTTTCTTGTCAAATAATCCCCATTCAAAAATTGTATCCCCCTCCTCATAATCATGTTGTAATAGCTTAGACTTTTAATTCTCGCACTTTATGCTTTCAATTATGCCATGATTAGAGATTAGGATTTGTATGCAAAAACCCAAATCAACAAGTAGCTTGACTAATACAAAGACAAAAATGCATGAAAATCAAACACAATGCACACTTACACCCCTAGGGTTACATCCACTTGTTGCCTTAAAAATGGGCCATGTTATGCATGTTGGGTACTTTGGCAAAACAAAAACAAAACAAAAGATCATAGTCCCTCGATGACGCTATCTTGGTTGCCTATACAAAAATGATCTAGTCCCTCAAAATTTTGCCAAAAAATACTTAACACAATTGCTATCATGGTCTATACGATGACCCGCGCCTGTCCCGTTTAACATCCTAATACAAGGTTGTTTACCAAATGCAATGGTAAAACAACACTATCAAAAGGGTTAAAAACATATAGGAAAGATCTTTGAGTAAAATAGGATAGATAGCTCTTAGTTACTTGATCAAAGCTTGCAAAAATATCCTTGCTATTTTCAAACACACTTCACAACACAATTTCAAAACATTTCCCAAAACAAACTTTCAAACATTGAAACATATTTTCAAAAGACAAAAACACCTTTGTATACATTCAAACAAGAATCATTACAAAGGTTGCCACAACGATGGCCTCTTTTCAAAACACCTTTCAAAACCACACAAACAAAGCACCATTTCAAACAATTGAAAAGCAAAAGCAAGTGATCTAAACAAGTAACTAAGAGCCCATGGATAACCATGGATGAAAAGGGTGCTTGCACCTTCCCTTTTCATAATCTACTCCCCGAACCCAAGAAAACATCTCAAAGGTCTTTCCTGTGCTTTTTGACCTTTCCTTAGGATAAAATAAAAAGTCGGTGGCGACTCTTGCTAAACCGAAACATTTGCGAACACAAACGCAAATACTCAAGTCAGTTTTCCCACCATATCACAGAATTGGAGACTCTGCTGGGGATAATCCTAAAAGTGGAGTAACCTTAGGGTTTAGATCACCTTTGCATACTTATCTTGTTTGCTTTGATTGCTTTACATTTGGTTCTCTTGTTTGGGTTTGAATCCTCCACCCGGATTTTTGGGAAACATTCATAGGTAAATAGCAATACGTTGTGGAAACTGTGTGGGGTATACCGACATGGTTGAAGCAATAGCTATATTAGTGCGACATATTTGTGGGTACCGGTAGCCTTTGAGTCAATCAAAGAGAATACGGGGCCGCTGAGTGATGTCATGAAGCACTAATGAACTCTTAGAACCTTACTTGACTATCTTGGCCTTATTAGGGGTAGTGAGATGATCGGCTTTGGTGCAGTCCGAAGTTGGTAGATAATCGATACTACACTCATTAAGGGTTGTTTTCTTGGAATATTTCGGTCGCCAGTTAAGTGGCTAAACTGAAACAATGAACACAGAAAATAATCCAGTGATATTGAGCTCTTTAGAACCCGGTTACTATTTATAGGACAGGTTGAGCCAACTAACTTCAAGAGGGTACTTACCTATGAAACCTCATGCAAGCCTGAAACTAGGATCTTGTGTGACTTGTTTGTACATATGCTTGTGCATACATCATGAACATCATAAAGCATCATATGCATCCACTAACCATTTCAAGGGTTTGGATCTTCATCCTTGTTCCTGTTTTGTAGGTCATGGAATCACTCCGCAGAAAAACAATTAAGGTCAACCTTGTGAGAATCCCTCCTCAACTCAGGGAGCTTACTTCCAAGATTCCAGAGAACTCTCTCTTCAGTGAAAGACATGGTAGACTCCTCAACTTGGTCAACTCCAACATTGAAGAAGACATGGTGAAAGTCCTCTTCCAGTTCTTTGACCCCCTACACCACTGTTTCACATTCCCTGATTACCAACTAGTACCTACTTTGGAGGAATTTTCTCAACTCCTGAGGATTCCTGTTCTTCATCAACTAACCTACAACGGTACGAAAAGAGAACCAAAGCCTGAAGATGTTGCTCAAGCCTTACACTTGCAACCATCTGATATCAAAGGTCATTGAGAAACCAGAAGTGGTGTCAAGGGCTTCTTGGTAAAGTTTCTGTTTGAGAAGGCACAAGACTGCTGGAATTCTCTAGATCTGCAAGCTTTTGAGGAGATTGTAGCACTTCTCATCTATGGGTTGGTCTTGTTCCCAAACCCTGATCAGCTTATAGATGTGAATGCTGTCAAGATTTTCATATCTCGGAATCCCGTGCCTCTATTACTTGGGGATATCCTACACTCATTTCACACACGAACAATGAGGAAAAGAGGTGTTCTCATGTGTTGTACTCATCTTCTAGCAAGGTGGTTTATTTCTCACCTTCCCCAATCAGTTTTGAAGAATGAGCAGGGTTTAAGATGGTCACAACGGTTGATGACCCTCACACATTCTGATGTCCATTGGTGTTCTCGGTCCAGAGAAAATGTCATCATCATTGATCGTTGTGGAGAATTCCCTAATGTCCCACTACTTGGCATTAGAGGAGGCATTACCTACAACCCCTGTTTAGCTCTGAGGCAATTTGGATATTCCCGAAGGGATGGCCCTCATGATATGCTGATTCCTGACTTGGTTTTTGACTTCCACAATGACGCTCAAGGACTTTTTCAAAGGTTTATCCGAGCTTGGAGAATGCCCAACAAAGTGGATAGTAAGACACTGGGGCACAAGAATTCCATCCCCCTTGAGCCTTATCTCAAGTGGGTACGAACCCGTTCCCAGAGTCTTATGATGCCTTACCCCCACATTCTCCCCGTGATTAAAGAGCCTGTTATGAAAGGAGAGGTCCCATACACCCTCCTACATCCAGACACACCAACATCATTGGAAGAATTGCAAAAGAGTTGGATACAGCTCAAGGAAGAGCGGAATACTTTTGAAGCCAGCTTCTATGCCAGTGAGAAGAAGGTTTTGGAACTTACCCTCCGACTTCATGAAGAGGAGACTCTCAACACTTACATCGCGCCAAAAAGGATGCGCAGCGTCTTTTTACACTAAGAAGCTTTGTAATATTCTGCCCATGGGGCATTTATGTACTAACAAATTTCTTCTTATTAATATGACGTGTGTTCTTTTTGTTTACAACAAATTTGATTTTCTGAATCCTTGAATGCATTACATGAATACACATCATTCATCATATGCATTAACAGGTCTTCACACCAGGTTTCCTTATCTTTCTGCTGTTTATTTCAGCAAGATGGATATAGAGCAGACGGTTAAAGATCTGCAAGCACAGAATTCGCAATTCCAACAACTCCTCATGACCTTAGCAAAGTGTCAAGAGGATCTTAAAGCACTGTTAGAGAAAGAGGAAGAAAAGGAAAAGAAGAAAAAGAAAAGAATTGGTGTGGCCACTATGGGAAGAAGATTTGAGAATCAACCTAGGAGAGTTCTGGAATTCCCCTCGACGTCTGACGAAGGGGTTGGTAAAGTAAAGGGAGTTGCAATGCCCTCCGAGTCTGAAGCTGAAGAAGAAGAAGAGGAAGAGGATGAAGATTAATCCGAACAGCAGTACCCTCTGGCGGACGATAAGTATAAGAATCTTGAGGATCGGTTGGCAGCCATGGAGGTACA
The DNA here is from genome assembly GCA_948472305.1 of Vicia faba. Taxonomy (NCBI): domain Eukaryota; kingdom Viridiplantae; phylum Streptophyta; class Magnoliopsida; order Fabales; family Fabaceae; genus Vicia; species Vicia faba. The sequence goes on along the minus strand of CATIWC010002592.1, from coordinate 31,608 downwards.
AAGGGTACCTGGGCTGGATTTCGAAGAACTAGGGTTGGTTGTTGGGATCGTCATTCCCCCCAAGTTCAAAGTACCTACATTTGCTAAATATGACGGTTTGTCCTGTCCGAAGATGCATCTGAGGTCCTACGTCAGAAAGATCCAACCTCACTCTTTCGATAAGGATCTATGGGTCCACTTTTTTCAAGATAGTTTGTCGGGTACGTAATTGGACTGGTTCTATCAACTTGAGAGATATGATGTTCATAATTGGGAAGATTTAGCCGTTGCTTTCTACCGACAATATCAATACAACGCAGATTTAGCGCCTACTCGTACTCAACTACAGAGTATGGGTATGACCTCTAATGAGGGATTTAAGGAGTATGCCCAGAAGTGGCGGGATTTGGCTGGAAGGGTGCAACCACCATTGTCGGATAGAGAGTTGGTTGACATGTTTTTAGGGACCCTGTCAGGTCCATTCTTCAATCACTTGATCGGGAGCTCATCTGCAGGGTTCACCAAATTAATTCTGACCGGTGAAAGGGTCGAAGTTGGCATTAAGAGTGGTAAAATTCAGAAGGATGCCTCCGCTTCCACTGCTATCAAGAAGACCTTCCCAACCAAGGAGGAAGTTTCTGCTGTTCACACCCAAAGAAATCAAGGGAGAATGGAGCACCGACCAGCGGTGGGGGCTGTGATGATCCAGAACTCCTCAGCCGATCAACCTCGAAGCAGTCAACCTAGAGCTAACCAGCAAAGGATAGAAAGGCCATAACGGCAATTCACTCGGATCAATATGACACCGGCTCAGGTCCTCCCTCATTTGTTAAAGTTAAACCTTACCAACTTGAAAGAAGCGCCGAAAAACCCAAATACCTCTTCTCCCTATTATCATTCAAATGCAAAATGTGCATACCATTCGGACAGTGTATGGCATGACACCAACAACTGTTGGGCCCTTAAAAACAAGATCCAAGATTTGATAGATGCCAATGAGGTGGAATTTGATGCTCCCGAAAAACCTAACGTGATATCTGCTCCTATGCCAAAACATGGTCATAATGTCCATGCTATTGTGGAAGATCTTCATGTTACCACTGTTGATGACTTAATGACTCCGTTGCCAATGATCAAGATGAATCTGTTGAAATCCGGGATTTTCCCGGGATGTGGAAAAGACTGTTACTTCTGTTCAACCTTGTAATCCGACTGCCCGCTATTAAAGTCAGGCATTCAACGCTTTATGGATACTCAAGAGATCCTCTTTAAGAAAACTCATATTACTACTATCACTCATGTTACTCCTGTTACCCCAATCAATGATGTTGCTATAATCACCATTTCCGACAATCTTTCCAAGACCTGCAAAAGGCCTGTTAAGATTACACCTGATCCAAATTTGTACCGCTGAAGATTACCATGCCGGGGCCTATCCCATATAAGTCTAACAACACGATACCGTGGAATTATGGAGGAGAAATCTTCTATCACGGTGTGAAACAGATCGAATCAGTTGAAGAAAATTCCGATGAAGAGACTCTTGATGTGGGGAATATTGTGGGAACAAGTAAGATCACTCGTAGCGGAAGAATCTTCTCTCCGGAGATTGCTCCTCCGCGGGCAGTCTTCGGACCCTCAAGTGCTCCTATGCCTGTCAAGATATATGTGCAAAGTCCAGTAATTGAAGAATTTGTTACTCCCAAAGTTGTACCCTCTGCTGTTACTGCTGATAAAGGTAAGGGGATCCAAGAAGCGCCCGTCAGGACGAGGTCTCAGACTTTGGTTATCCCCGAGTCCACCCAAAAGGAAATGGAGGAGATTTTAAAGATAATTAAGAAGAGCGACTATGACGTCTTAGAGCAGCTGGGGAAAACCCCTTCAAAAATCTCTATGTTGGCTCTATTACTCTGCTCCGAGGCTCATGCTAAAGCCTTGATCAAATTTTTAAAGACGGCACACGTGCCTCAAGAAACTTCTGCGAATCAGTTTCAAGAGTGCGTGGCTAGCCTTACAGTCGACAATGGTCTTGGCTTCTCTGATGCCGATTTGACGTCTAAGGGAAGAAAGCATAATGATGTGCTGCATGTCTCGGTAGAGTGCAGAGGAACTACACTTGCTCATGTTCTGGTTGATACCGGTTCATCTTTAAATGTTCTACCAAAGAAAGCATTGGACATATTGGACTGTGAAGGTTTGACCCTAAAGCCCAGTAATATCATTGTTAGAGCCTTCGAAGGTTCTAAGCGGATGGTTCATGGATAAGTGGACATCCCAATTAAGGTGGGAACGGAAATTTTCAACTCTACTTTTTATGTGATGGACATCCGTCCTTCATATTCATGCTTGTTGGGAAGGCCATGGATCCACAATGCTGGGGCAGTCATTTCTTCTCTACACCAAATGCTAAAGTACCCAGTCCAGGGTAAGATCATAACAGTTCACGATGAGGAGGAGTATATGATAAGTTACCTTAACTCTTTCCGCTACGTGGAGTTAGACGGCGAATTCATAGACACACCTTTCCAACACTTTGAAGAGGTTTCTCCTGAAGTTGCGGTAGCCAAGACAATGACTGATGTGCCCATCATTACCAAGCCTGTGTCCCGGATGTCATCCCTTAAATATGCGGAGGTTGTAATCAAGGAAGGGAGAAGTACAGTGTGGGGTCAATTGCCAGATTTTCCTTACAAGACAGATAAGTTCGGATTGGGTTTCACTGCTGCTAGCCAGAAAGCTGTGCGTCGCTCCCGGGCTGGAGGATCACCACTGAAAATCACTCATCATGGAGTTCATGCTTTAGAAGATGATGAAGAAGGAAACAATTTTGAAGACTGGATCTTTCCAACCATTGAAGGAGGACTGAAAAACTAGGAGGCGAAAGACTTCGTTCCCATTACTTTCATCAATCAGTAATTTATCTTTTGAACATTTCCTGTTTGGTCTGTAATAACTTTTAAAAACAATTCGTACACTTTTTGCCTTATGCCTTACCCGGGGCATATAGGTCCATTTGTAAGGGTTTTGATTCTTCATTTTCATATGCCATTTTTAATGAATCATGGACGTTTTCATCTATAAACTTTTGTGTTCATTTTCTTTCTTTTTACATTTTATCTTGTTTAAAGGTGTCTATCCCTTACACACACCCACACTCACAAAATGCAGGTACCCATCCACTCCGGATTCCATGGGTAACAATTCTGTTATGGCTTTCAGTGACTCTGAAGATCTGGTCAATCATGCCGAATACGAAGGTGATGAAGACTGTGAAGTGTCTAGAGAGTTGGCTAGACTTTTGCAACAAGAAGAAAGGGCTATTCTGCCCCATGAAGAGTTGTTAGAGACTATCAATTTGGGTATTGCCGAAGACAGAAAAGAGGTTAAAGTAGGTGCCAACCTGGAGCCAAGTGTCAAAGAGCGCTTAGTTCAGCTGTTGAATGAATATGTTGAGATCTTTGCCTGGTCCTATGAAGACATGTCGGGATTGGATACAGATATTGTGGTTCACCATCTCCCTACAAGAGAAGACTGTCCATCAATTATACAGAAAGTCCACCGAATGAGGCCCGATATGTCTAAAAAGATCAAAGCTGAAGTGATGAAACAGTTCAATGCTGGCTTTCTGGCTGTTACTTCCTATCCACAATGGGTTGCTAACATTGTGCCTGTGCCTAAGAAGGACGGCAAAGTCATAATGTGTGTGGACTACAGAGACTTAAATAGGGCTAGCCTTAAAGATGATTTTCCACTATCACACATTGACATCTTGGTTGACAACACAGCTCAACACACGGTATTCTCTTTCATGGACGGATTTTCAGGGTACAACCAGATCAAAATGGCCCCCGAAGACATGTAAAAGACTACTTTTGTTACGCAGTGGGGTACCTTTTGCTATAAAGTGATGCCATTCGGACTGAAGAATGTCGGGGCAACCTATCAGCGAGCCATGGTAGCTTTATTTCATGACATGATACATCATGAGATTGAAGTCTACGTAGATGACATGATAGCCCGTTCACAAACAGAAGAAGAACACCTCAACAATCTGCAAAAGCTGTTTGTTAGGTTAAAGGAATACTGTTGTACCCCAAAATTTTCCCTCCCATTTCATCAACATTTTCTCACCACAAGACCCTTGGAGCTCAAGAACAAGTTAGGATTTTCTCTGCTCAAGACTCCTCCTTGCACTGTTGACCCAAATTAGGGTTTGAGTTTGCACAAAGATGTTTTGACCTAAAATGCCCAAAATGACTTTCATGCTTCATGTTTGACTCACAAGTTTATCCATACCAAGTTTCAAGCCTTGATTCCAATCTTTGCCCAGTCAATTAGACAGTTGACCTAGAAATCAGTTGTATTGGGGAAAAAGTTAACTGTGGCCAATTGACAGTCAAACCTCATGATTTTTGACCCACATCAACATTATGAACTCATATGGATCATTTGATAAAGTTTGGATCACAATTCCACAAGAAATTTGATCAGATCACCAAAAGCGCAAAATGGTCATTTTTAGGGTTTTGACTACACAAAGGCAATTTTTGACTGTTTGACCTAGCCAATGGCAAACCAAGCTCACATATGGACTCAAGGACTCATTGGCATTGTCTTGACATGTTCAACAAGTTCAAAAGATCCCAAATGCACAAGATTGACAGATGAATTTTCCAGTTAATTGATCAAAATTTGACTGTATACTGAAAAGTCAAACTTAAACTTTTTGGTCAAAATCAAGTGCCAAGATTCATTTTTCATCAAGACATATCAAATTATGAAACTTGTTCATCAAGAAACCAAAAATTACACGTTAGGGTTTAAAATGAAGAAATTTCATAACTTAGAATTTTTCTAAGTTATGAAATACCCTTTTTTTTCCTAACTTTGTCCCATCTTTTCATCAAGATATACTTGGATTCAAACAAAACTCAAAACATGAAAGCTGTAGTCCATTGCAAAATCTACAACTTTTATTCATAAAGTTTCCTCAAAAGAATCTTGTAGCTCAAGTTATGATTTTTGGAATAGGGGTGCAAAACATTCTTAACTTAGAAAATTTTTGACCTATTTTAGGCAGGATTTTTGCCCAACTTCATGGCCACTTTTCACATGCTTCCACTTGGAATCTCAACTTGCATTACAAAGATGGATTGTAGTACACATTCCAAGATTTCCAAATTGTCCAAGAACTCATCAAACACCCTTGTGGTTAGGGAGATTCGAATTTGTCAAGATGAGCAAAAGTCACTTTGTTCATGGCCAAATTCATGTACATAACACTTTGCATTTTCAAACTCAGCTTGCACAAGCTAGGTTACAGGCCTCTAATCCCATTAACACTCAATAATTCAATGCTAAACCTTTGTGCCAAGATGTTATTTTGCTCATTTGGTCATTACATGGAAGATTAACCTTTAAATGGAAAAAGCATTTTAGCCATTTTTGAAAAGGTGCACTTTATGTCAAAACACAAATCAAAGAGGTACAAGCCAGATCTTTTAGGCACAAGATTATGGACTAATACCACTGATCAAGGAGAGAAAAGGCATCATGCTTGAGGGGCCTGTGGTAGACTATAATCAAGTTTGACAAACTTTGCTTAGATAAGAAGAAACTTGGCAAAACTGATCCAACATTCACTTCCTGCAAGCAAGAGCCTAAACCAACTTTGTGAACACACTTCATACTCCCTAACTAACCTGAAGCACGACCAAACCATCCCTAGAACTCCTTCATTCACAGAAATACCATTTTTCTGCAAGAAACAGGGCATTCTGCATTTTGACTTGGCCAGTTCATTTCCCTCGTGCGTTCTCATCCAAACCACCTCAAACACATTCCATAACATTCATACAAACTATCCCAAGCCTTGGAAACAGACTGTAACAGCCATAGCCAAGTGTGCCATTTTCACTTTTCTCTCTTGCAGGTTGACTTTCATAGCTTGATTCAGAAGGATTCAAGGCACACCAAGCATTGGAGGAGCATCCTTGGACCTCAAGCAAGTTGTACAAGTCCTCACACTGCATTGAAAGTACCTCCATTGTTGTACACGATTCAAGCTGAACAGGTAAAAGTTTAAACTTCTATCTCTCTATCCAAGCATATCTAGGATTAGGTTTGTGAAGAAGTTATGTCCTACTCATGGCCCTGAAGCTACCCATATCATTACTTTTCATTTATGTTGTGTGTGCTGAGAGAATATTGAACCTGAACATTGAACAAAAGTTAGGTCAAGAATTGGGGGAGAAGAAATTCTCTCTCATTTCTGAGAGTTAGATCAACTTCTTTATATGTTTAGAATCGTTACATGATGCTCTATAATGTTTATGTTGTGAGTTTTTGTTAAAAGTCAAAGAATCAAGAGATAGCAGTTGGAGAAGGAAACACGCATTTTTCTGTTTGGAAGGTTGCTGGAGGTTGAAGACAAAGCCCCTTGGGCTGGGCCTGACCTTTTTTTCTATTTGCACCACTATTTCTCACATACACCCCCTTGGCCCATTGTGTGTTATTTTTATCATTTTTGATTTTTTCTTTTTTATTCTGACTCATTATTTTTTTGTCAAAATATAAAAAACATTAAAAATATTTTTTCAACCATTTTTGCATTTTATTTGGATTTTTATTTGCTTTATTTAAACTTGTACATATAAATAAACATATTTACTTTTATTTAAAATACTAAAGAATAATACAAAATACATTTTATTTTCTGATTTTATTTTATTTTATCTTTTGAAAACATTTCCTAAAAAATGTACCTTTTTTGTAAATAATAAATATTTTATTTTTGTATATATTTAATATATTTAATACATAATATAAACACTTATATATTTTATTAGAATATTTAGGATAAAAATATAAAGATAATACATTTTTATTTTTATTAATATTTAACCTCAAAAATTACTTTTTTACAATATACTTCCCTTTTATTTATTTTTTTTGTATATAATTAATAAATATTGTATAATATAAATAATAAATACTATTTACTTATAAAATTAGGGTTTTGCCCTAAACCATGAAAATATCCAAAAACAAATAAATACCTAATTTTGCCTTAAGTAAACATCTTTCACACTTGTAAATAAGTCACATACACATTTACAATACACATTTTATTCATTCTTGTACATTTGATACATTTTACATTGCGATCGATTCGATTTGGTTGTAAATATTTGGACACTACTCCCCTATTAAAGTCTCATCCCCATTTGAACATTTGTACCCCCATCCCCATGATTATTTTGTAATAATTTAGGACTTTAAATTCCGCATTTTAAAGCTTTCTAAATATGCCATGATAGACTTAGGGTTTGTATGCAAAAATCAAATAACAAATAGCTTGACTTAATTCAAAGATAACAAAGCATGAAAATGGACAACACCAATCACACTTGCACCCCTAGGGTTACTCCACTTGTTGCCTTCAATATTGGGCCATGTTGCATGTTAGGTGTCTTTGGAAAAACAAAACAATTCAAATGATCATAGTCCCTCGATGACGCTTTCAAAAGTTGCCTAAAATGATCATAGTCCCTTAAAGGAAAAATTGCCAAAGACACTTGGCGCTATTGCAATCATGGTCTAAACGATGACCCGCGCCCGTCCCGTTAAAATCCTAACACAAGATTGTCCACCAAATACAATGGTGGAACAATACTGTTAAAAGGGTTAAAACATAGGAAAGATCTTTGAGAAATTTAGGGTAGATAGCTCTTGGTTACTTGACCAACCTTGCAAAACAATCCTTGCCATTTTTCAAAACACACATCACAACACACTTTCAAAACAACTTTCAAAAACATTGAAAACTTTTCAAAAGACAAATACACCTTTGTATACATTCAAACATGAATCATTATAAAGGTTGCCACAACAAATGGCCTCTTTTCAAAACATTTTCAAACCCACACACAAAGCACCATTTCAAACAATTGAAAATTCAAGGCAAGTGATCTAAGTAAGTAACTAAGAGCCCATGGATAACCATGGATAGAAAGGGTGCTAATACCTTCCCTTTCTATAATCTACCCCCCGAACCCAAGAAAATATCTCAAAGGTTTTTGCTATGCTTTTTAACCTCTCCTTAGGATAAAATAAAAAGTCGGTAGCGACTCTTGCTCAACCAAAACATTTGTGAAAACAAACGCAAAACCTCAAGTCAGTTCTCCCACCGTATCACAGAACTGGCGACTCTGCTGGGGAATTAACTCAAAAGTGGGGTTACCTTAGGATTAGATCACTCTTGTTTTCAATTGCTTGCTTTGTTTGCTTTTATATTTGTGAGCTTTGCATCGGAGTTTCATAGATCCTAACCCGGATCTAGGGAAAACCCTTTTAGGTAGCATAAGCTGTGAGGGACCTGTCCGGCATGGACCGATATGGGTGAAGCAGTGGCTACCTTGGTGTGACACCTTGGTCTGTACCGAAATCCCTTGTGTTGCAACGAGGAGAATATGGGTCTTCTAAGGAGTCATTAAGTACCAACCGACCTTAGAACCCTAAATTGACCCAACTTGGCCATAGAACGGTAGCAGTATGCTACACTCATTGAGGCTAAACTCTCGCGATGGTTCTGGCCGCAAGAAAAGATTGCGATGCTGGAGTTATGACCGATTGAGGGTAGTCAGTGATATTGAGATCCTCTAGAACCCGGTTACTTTTGATAGGACAGGTCTTAACCAACGAAACTGAAAGAGGGTAATACCTAAACTTCATGCTGGCCTAAACTCTAAGGGCTGTCTTGTGTGACTTGTGTGCCTTATCATGCTTGCCTTTGTGAATACTTGTGGTGTGCTTTATCATAACATCATACCATCATACCATTGCATGCATCCTGCATAAGGACTGACCCATTTCAAAGACAAGAGGGTTTCATCTTTGCTCTGTTTTGTAGGACATCATGATGCCCGTGCGTAGGAATACTATCCGGCTCAACTTTGTTCAACCACCTACTTTGCTCAAGGAATTGGTTGATAGGATTCCAAACACTACTTCTTTCATCAAGAGGCATGGTTCTCTTCTCGGTTTAGTCATTTCAAAGTGGGACCAATAACTGATGAGTGTCTTGGTCCAGTTTTATGATCCCCTATACCATTGCTTCATTTTTCAAGACTTCCAGCTGGTCCCTACCCTGGAAGAATTCTCTGAGTTACTTGGTATCCCTGTTTTGGAGCAGACTCCATTCACTGGTTGGGAGAAGACTCTTAGGCCTGAAGAGATTGTTGCAGCCCTTCCCTTGACCAAAGAAGAGGTAATGGCTAACTGGGAGACTAGAAGTGGAGTTAAGGGCTTTTTGGATAAGTTTCTGGTTGGCAAAGCTAATAGTTTCTGGAATGACTTAGACTTCAAGGCGTACGAAGACATTATGGCTCTCTTAATCTATGATCTAGTATTGTTTCCAAATCCTGATACCTTTATCAATATCAATGCCATAAGGATCTTCATGTCTCGGAACCCTGTACCCACTCTCTTGGGTGATATCCTGCAACAACTCTATGCTCGTACTGCCCGAAGACGGCGAACTCTGTGGTGTTGTGCTCCTTTGTTAGTGAGGTGGTTTATTTCGCACCTCCCTAAGTTCGTGCTGAAGAATGGAGAAGGAAAGGGTTGGGCTCATAGGTTAATGTCTCTCACTGATAATGACATCATTTGGACTCTCAGAGGTTTGGATGAGGTAGCCATTATTGATTGTTGCGGAGAATATCCTAATGTGCCATTGATCGGTACCCAGGGAAGAATCTCTTATAATCCATGTTTATCTCTCCGTCAGTTTGGAAGAGCCAGAAGAGCAGGGCCTCATGAGATGTTGGTACCTCACATCAGTTTTGAGTTTCAGGTAGACAGTGACGAGCTGCGCCGTAGATTCATCAAGGCTTGGGACAGAATTCACAAAGCTGACCCACATGAGTTGGGATCGAAGACTTCTCTACCAATGGAACCCTACTGCAGATGGGTCTGCATCCGTGCTCAGAAGTTAGGTATGCCATACGAAGCTGTCAGGCCTATCATTCTTGAATTTCCTGATAAAGACGGGGTTCCTCCAACTGTCCTCCCTCCTCAGATACCCACTGATGTTGATACACTAAAGAGATCTTGGGCGCAGCTACAGGAAGAACGAGATTCTTATCGGGAAAAGTTCAACGAACAGGAACAGAAGATCCAGAAGCTGACTAAGCAATTGGAGAGTGAGCAGATCCTGAACGACTATATCCGTACCGAGAAGAGGAGGCCATGGGGGCACTGATGGGCTTTGGATGTTTCTTTTACAGCTTTTATTTCCTTTTCAGTATTTTCATTCTTGTAATGCCTAAGGGCAAATTGTTGAACAATTTAAAGTTTGAATCTAATAAAGTGTGTTTCCTTTTTGTCTATAAAGTTGAATCCCGATTGTCTTTGAAAACATAAATCATACGCATCTCATTGCATCATATGCATAACAGGTACCCTTCTTCTACAGGTTGCTTAATCTTCTTTGCTGTTTATTACAGCACTCAATCATCATGTCTTCCGAGCCTACTACCGAACAAGCTATCAAGGCCCTCCAGGCCCAGAAGGCCCAGTTTCAAGAGCTGGTCATGAGCTTAGCCCAGGGTCAACAGTAGTTGAAGACTCTGCTCTTGAAGAAGAAGAAGAAGAAGAAGAGGACTGCGCTGTTTAGCACTGGACAGAGGTTTGGGAATACACTGCAGAATGAGGCTGATCAGGCTACTTCCTCTACAGAGAAAGACAGTCCCCAAGGGGGAAGGGCTCCTAGTCCTGTGGTCTCCGACAACGATACAGATTACAATGATGAACAGTACCCTCCTACTGAAGATCGGTACAAGCAGCTAGAGGACCGTTTAAGTGCCATGGAGATTCAACATGTGCCGGGGCTGGATTTTGGAGATCTAAGTTTATCTTCTGGGGTGGTTATCCCACACAAGTTCAAGGCACCTGCCTTTGCGAAGTACGACGGGGCTTCCTGCCCTAAGCTGCATCTCAGATCATATGTAAGGAAGATCCAACCTTACACTGCAGACAAGAACCTATGGATCCATTTCTTCCAGGATAGCCTTTCAGGGGCTCAACTCGAATGGTTCTATCAGCTGGATGGAGCCAGTATTCGAAACTGGGAGGACTTGGCTACTGCTTTTTATAAGCAGTATCAGTACAATTCCGACCTCGCTCCCACGCGTACCCAACTCCAGGGTATGTCACTGGGGACGGGCGAAGGATTCAAGGAGTATGCGCAGAAGTGGAAAGACCTGGATGGCAGGGTGCAGCCACCGCTGACTGACCGTGAGCTTGTCGACATGTTCTTAGGGACCTTGTCCGGTCTATTCTTCAACCACCTGATTGTTAATTCTTCTGCTAGGTTCACAGACCTGATCTTAACGGGTGAGAGGATAGAAGCTGGTATCAAGTCGGGGAAGATACAGAAGGGTGCCTCTTCGAGTACTGAAAAGAAGCCTTTCAAGAAGGAAGCTAGTGTTGTTTATGGTCCAAGGAGACAGAACAAACTGGAACGTCGCCAAGCTGTCAAAACGGTGGTAATTTCAAAGCCTGCTGCTGCTCCTCAGCAATATAACCAACCAAGGGGTGAGAGACCCAAAAGGCAGTACACTCGACTCAGTATGACCCTGTCTCAGATATTGCCGCAACTACTATCGACCAATCTGGTAACTGTCAAAGAAGCTCCGAAGGTAGTGAACACGACCTCTCCAAAGTACAACCCCAACACCCGCTGCGCTTATCACTCTGATAGCCCGGTGCATACTACGGACGATTGCTGGGCTCTGAGGAATAAGGTTCAGGACCTTATTGATGCTAAAGAAATACAGTTTGAGGCGCCCGAAAGTCCCAATGTTTTGACTCCTCCCATGCCCCAGCATGGAGTGAATGCTGTGGAAGAAGACCTGTATGTGGCCTCCGTGGATGATATTGTTACTCCATTGTTGACCGTCAAAAGGAACCTGTTGCTAGCCGGTTTATTTCCGGGATGTAGTAAAGGTTGCCTTCTATGTTCTGTTTCACCTGCTGGTTGTTCTTTGTTGAAGTCAGGTATCCAAAGCCTGATGGATAATAAAGAGATCTTGTTCGAAAAGGTTGTTGTTCCTGCTATCCCTACTGAAGAAGTTTCTATTTTCACTATTTTCAACAAACCTCCTAAGGCTCCCTCAAAGAAGCCTGTCAAAATCATGTCTGCTCAGAAGATTGCTCCTATCATCATCACTGTTTCGGGGCCCATCCCCTATACATCCGACAAAGCTGTCCCGTGGCACTATGGGGCAGATGTTTATGTGCTCGGAGTAAAACAAGAGTTTGATGCAAGTACCGGCGTCAGCAACATCACCGGGCCTGCCAAAGTTACTCGCAGTGGTAGGCTGTTCTCACCAGATATTGCACCACCAGCTATTCAGAGACCTCTTATCATCACACCTGCAAGTGTGCCTGCTCCCCTTCCTGATCAAGTTCCTGTTTCTACCCCTGCTGCCGAGTCATCTGACGATCGGGGCAAATGGATTGCTACTGATTTGCCTGCCCTGACGGAGGCACCAAAGACAACCAATGTTGAAGCTTCCCAACAAGAGATGGAAGAGATTCTCAAGATCATTAAGAAGAGTGATTTCAATGTAGTTGAGCAGCTGGGGCACACCCCCTCTAAAATTTCTATGCTATCACTGTTGTTGTGTTTAGAGGCCCATGCCAAGGCCCTGATTTCCTTCCTGAAGACGGCCCATGTGCCACAAGAAACGCCTGCTGATAATTTACCAATTGTGTGGCCAACTTAACTGCCGATAATGGGTTGGGCTTCTCTGACGCCGATCTGACTGCCAAAGGAAAGAACCATAACGACGCCCTGCATGTCTCCATCGAATGCAGGGGCACTACTCTTACCCATGTGTTGGTAGACACCGGTTCTTCATTGAACGTATTACCCAAGAAGGCCCTAGACAGGTTGGATTGTGAGGGTTTGGAGCTCAAGCCTAGTAACATTGTTGTCCGGGCCTTTGACGGTTCGAAAAGGATGGTACATGGGGAAGTTGACATTCCAATCAGGGTTGGTTCTCAAGTTTTTTATTCTACATTCTATGTGATGGACATCCGACCATCCTATTCTTGTTTGCTGGGTCGTCCATGGATCCACAAGGCTGGAGCTGTGACCTCCACACTACATCAGAAGCTTAAGTACCCGGTCAGAGGGAAGATTGTTACAGTTCAGGGGGAGGAAGAGTACATGGTCAGCCACCTCAACTCGTTCTGGTACGTAGAGATGGATGGGGAGTTCATTGAAACCCCCTTTCAACACTTTGAAGAGGTGCCTCAGACACTGGCGTCAGCAGAGACTGTGACTGTAGAAGATTCTCCTTTGAAGATGGCTTCCCTAAAGGATGCCCGGGCTGTTATTGAGAAGGGTGAGTGCGCAAACTGGGGCCGACTTCCTGATTTCACTCCAAAGACTGACAAGTTTGGTTTGGGTTTCACTGCAGAAGCTCAGAGGGCTGTTCGTAAGGCAAGGATTGGAAGACCTCATGTGTTCATCACCAACCCGGGAGTAAATGCTATTGAAGACGACGTGGAGGAATCTGAATTCGACAGCTGGATCTACCCAACGACCAACGGTGGACCAAGCAACTGGACTGCGAAAGACTTCGTACCTATTACTTTTGTCACTCAGTAATGAACTCCTTTGTTTTGAATTTGTAAACAGACATTAATTTTGAAACTTTATGGTCCGGTGTCTTACCCGGGGCACCGTGGCTTCATTTATGAGGGCTTTTATGTGTCACTCTCATATATCATTAATAAAAGCATTGGACGTTTTTACATTTCAAATCTTGCGCTCTTTGTCTTTCTTTATTATATATTGCAAAACATCTATATTTACACACACTCACTTATATAGGTTCCAATCCACTCTGGATCCCACTGGTAACGACTCTGCTACTGCCATTTATGACTTCGAAAATCCGATCAACTTAGCCGAAGACGAAGGTGAAGATGATTCCGAAGTGCCTGGTGAGCTCGCAAGACTGCTACTCCAGGAAGAGAGGGCCATTCAGCCACATGAAGAGCCAGTGGAAACGGTAAATCTGGGTACTGAGACAGACAGAAAGGAAGTCAAGATTGGTGCCAATCTAGAACTCAGTGTGAAACAGCGGTTGATTCAGATGCTGCATGACTATGTGGAAATCTTTGCCTGGTCTTACGAAGATATGCCTGGATTGGATACTGACATTGTGGTTCATCCCCTGCCTACCAAGGAAGAATGCCCTCCGGTAAAACAGAAGGTCCGCCGTATGCGTCCAGAAATGTCCGAGAAAATCAAAGTTGAGGTTATGAAACAATTTGATGCCGGGTTTCTAGCAGTGAATTCTTACCCCTAGTGGGTTGCCAACGTGGTTCCAGTGCCGAAGAAGGATGGTAAGGTCTGAATGTGTGTTGATTACAGGGATTTGAACAGGGCGAGCCCTAAGGATGATTTCCCTCTGCCTCATATCGACGTTCTGGTTGACAACACTGCTCAGCATAAAGTATTCTCCTTCATGGACGGCTTCTCCGGTTATAATCAGATCAAGATGGCTCCTGAAGACATGGATAAGACCACTTTTGTTACTCAGTGGGGCACCTTTTTCTACAAGGTCATGCCTTTTGGGTTGAAAAATGCTGGGGCAACCTACCAACGTGCCATGGTTGCTTTGTTTCATGACATGATCCATCACGAGATAGAAGTATACGTCGACGATATGATTGCAAGGTCCCAAACCGAGGAGGAACACCTTGACCATCTACAGAAGCTGTTTGACCGTCTGAAGTTGTACAAGCTGAGGTTGAACCCAAAGAAGTGCACCTTTGGGGTGAGATCTGGAAAATTGCTAGGCTTCGTCGTAAGCGACAAAGGCATTCAAGTGGACCCTGCCAAAGTGAAAGCCATACAAGAGATGCCAACTCCCAAGACAGAGAAAGAAGTCAGAGGCTTTCTAGGACGGTTGAACTACATTGCCTGATTCATCTCGCATCTGACTGCTACCTATGAACCAATCTTCAAGCTGTTGAAGAAAGATCAAGTAGTACGTTGGAACGATGAATGTCAGGCCGATTTCGAAAGAATCAAAGAGTATCTCCAAGAACCACCCATTCTTATGCCGCCGGTTGAAGGGAGACCTCTAATCTTATACTTGACAGTACTGGACAACTCAATGGGGTGTGTGCTGGGGCAGCATGACGAGTCTGGCCGAAAAGAACACGCCATTTATTACCTTAGCAAAAAGTTTACCGACTGTGAGACCCGATACTCACTGCTCGAGAAAACTTGTTGTGCTTTGGTATGGGCTGCTCACCGGCTGAGACAATATATGTTAACTCACACTACTCTGTTGATTTCAAAAATGGATCCAATCAAGTACATTTTCGAAAAGCCCTCCTTGTCCGGAAGAATAGCAAGATGGCAGATGATCTTGACGGAATATGACATCCAGTACACGACTCAAAAAGCAATCAAGGGAAGTGTATTGGCAGACCATTTGGCACACCAGGCAGTGGACGATTACCAGTCAATGAACTTTGAATTTCCAGACGAGGATATCATGGTAGTGACTGATTGTGAAGTACCTGGATCGGATGAAGGACCTGAGGAAGGATCCCGATGGTCTATGCACTTTGACGGAACCTCGAACGCTTTGGGTAATGGTATCGGCGATGTGATCATATCCCCTAAAGGCACTCATACTCCACTCACCGCCCGACTATGTTTCAACTGCACTAACAACATGGTAGAGTATGAAGCATGTATCATGGGTCTTCAAGCTGCAATTGACTTAAGGATCAATTTTCTGAGTGTCTTCGGAGATTCCGCTCTCATGATCAATTAGATCAAAGGCGAGTGGGATACGAAACACCCAAATCTTATTCCTTACAAAGAGTATGTGTTGACGTTGATTCCCCACTTCGAGGAGATAACCTTTGAACATTTCCCAAGAGAGGAGAATCAGTTAGCGGACGCGTTGGCTACAATGTCTTCTATGTTCAAAGTCAAATGGGACAACGAGGCGCCCCAGATCATTATTTGGAAGTTGGATGAACCTGCACATTGCTGTGATCTTGAGGCTGAAGAGGTAACTGAAAAGCCTTGGTATCATGAAGTGAAGAAGTACCTTGAAGCTCAAGAATACCCCGAAGGCGCATCTGTTAATGACAAGAAGTTCCTGAGAAGGTTTGCGGCAAAGTTCTTCCTCAGCAACGACATTCTGTACAAGCGAAACTATGATTCAACCTTACTGCGTTGTGTGGATAAGACTGAAGCAGAAAGGATCATGGCAGAACTACATGAAGGTACCTTCGGAACACATTCCAGTGGACATACCATGGCAAAGAAAATCCTTCGGGCAGGATATTTCTGGTCCACAATGGAAGCCGACTGTTATCAGCATTCTCGAACTTGTCATAAATGCCAGATCTATGCTGATAAGGTGCACATTCGTCCGGTTCCTCTGAACGTCTTGACAGCACCTTGGCCTTTTGCAATGTGGGGCATTGATATGATCGGCGAAATCAGACCTACGGCATCCAACGGGCATCACTTCATCTTGGTAGCGATTGATTACTTCACAAAATGGGTTGAAGCAGCTTCCTTTGCTACTGTAACCAAGAACGTCGTGGCACGGTTCATTTGGCACAACCTGATCTGTCGCTATGGTGTACTTGAGAGGATCATTACGGACAATGGTACCAATCTTAACAACAAGATGATCACTGAGCTCTGCGAGCAATTCAAGATACAGCACCACAACTCTTCTCCCTATCGACCGAAAATGAATGGGGATGTAGAAGCAGCGAATAAGAACATCAAGAAGATTGTGCAGAAGATGACAGTGACCTACAAAGATTGGCACGAAATGTTACCGTTTCCTCTTCATGGGTACCGTACCTCAGCACGGACGTCAACAGGGGCAACTTCTTTTTCCTTGGTCTATGGCATGGAGGCAGTCTTGCCTATTGAAGTCCATATACCCTCTCTCCGGATAATGAAGGATGAAGGTTTGAGCGAAGATGACTGGATCCAGACTCGGCTTGATCAATTAAACCTAATCGACGAAAAGAGGCTCACTGCTATTTGTCATGGTCAGACGTACCAAAAACGGATGATCAGGGCATTTAACAAGAAGGTCAGACGACAAGAGTATCAAGTCGGAGACCTGGTAATCAAGCGCATCATTCTTCCTCAAAGTGATCCCAGGGGCAAATGGACCCCTACGTACGAAGGGCCATTTGTGGTTAAACATATCTTCTCAAGAGGAGCTATGATTCTAACCACCATGGATGGTGACGATCTTCCTCACCCCGCCAATGAAGACATAGTAAAAAGATACTACGCATAATCAAAGACCCGCTAGGTCGACTGGCCTAGGCAAAAATAAGGGCTTCCCGGCGAACCAAAAGGGTTCGGGCAAAAATAAAGGATGAAAATATAAAAAAATCTGTACACCCGGCAAGTCGAAAACTTGAAAAGGCGGCTTGGGCAAAAATGGGTATCCCGGTGGACTGAAAACCCGAAAGGGCGGTCCAGGCAAAAGTTAGGGATAAGCGTAATACTATGTCTCATTGGATCACCCTGCATCCAGACTTCGGTATCGACTATCAGGCTTGGACGACATCAATCAATCAGCTTCATCTTTAACTAAGCAGCAAAGTGATGAGACGCTTGAAGACATAAAGGCGATAGCAGAGTTGGAACCAGTGGGATTATTTTTCACATAGCTGTTTTGTTTCCTTTTCACAAAATTGTATAAACTCTATTTTGCTCAGCGGCGTTCTCTTACTAGGACGTCAGCCTCCTGTACATAAAACGCCTATTTACAGGCAAATTTCAAAATCAATACAAGTTCAATTTTTCAGACAAATTACCCATCGTTTTTCCTTTATCTGTTTTGTGTTGCAAAGAACGTCCAATGTTCATTCTTGATATATGCATTTGACACTAATTGCTAATCATAAATATTTGCATGCGAAACAAAGGATTAATTACAGATGACATCAGAAACAGGGGCAATAAAGAATTGTCTAAGCGATCTAGTTGCTCTGTCCACCAAGGTACCAAGGTAGGTTCGGCTGAAGAACGTAACCAGGATACCTTCTCTCCCCGTTGAGTAAGACAAGATTCAGCAATACTCTCCCCAGGCAGGGTTGGTCTCCCATCAGCCCTAAAAAGGCACAGTATCTCCAACAAGTCAGCGATACTCTCCCCAAGCAGAGTTAGTCTACCGTCAGCCTTAAGGAAGTTGGGTATCCCCAGAAGATCTCAACATTCCCCAGCGGAGTATAGACATTCCTCGGCAAGCATCCCCAGCAGTCTTAATATAAGATTGTTCCCCGGCGAAATACTGGACATCCAGTGGAGCCACTCCCCAGTACAGTTCAGAGTTTCCCCAGGAAAGTTGAATCATCCTCCCCAGTAGATTCTGAAGCTTATCCCCAGTAGATTCTGGAAGCTTATCCCCTGCAGAGTACGAACGCATCTCCCCGGATTCATTCAAAGGTTATTTCCCACCAGAGCTTATAACTGGGTTATCCTCAGCTAATTACCACGAAAAGATCGTCCTCGGCGAAGTTCTTCCTATTCCCCAGTAGGGTTCATCAAATTCCCCAGCATAACTTATCAGTGGAATCCCCAACGGAGCTCTCATCAAAACCTCAGCGAAGTATCTCTTCCCACAGAGTAATTCCCCGCAGAGTAATCTCTCCAACAAGTTTATTCCCCAACAGAGTCATCTTCTCCTACCAGTTTATTCTTGCAACCATCATCCCCAGCGGAAGCGAAGAACTCTACTCTTCAACATCAGCCCAGGATTCAACAAACTCCCGGCAGTCATCAAGGATTTATTTTCCTAGACAAAAATACATTCATCACATTATCATACACCATGACGCATGCATATACGCATCATATCACACAATCTCATTTATTCTTGAAAACTTCATGACATCATGCATTTCATACATCATGACATTGCATACAACTGATGTTTTGCCTTTTCAGGAAAAAGGACAATCCAAAGATGATTACTATCAACTGTCACAATTCCAGATTCGATTCCTGTATCTAGCCAGGGCATATCTGTAGACGACTAATTCCAGATTCGATACCTGTATCCAGCCAGGGCATATCTGTAGACGACTAATTCCAGATTCGATACCTGTATCCAGCCAGGGCATATCTGTAGACGACCAATTCCAGATTTGATACCTGTATCCAGCCAGGGCATATCTGTAGACGACAAATTCCAGATTCGATTCCTGTATCCAGCCAGGGCACATCTGTGAGTTTTTGATTGTGGATTCGACACCTGTATCTAGCCAGGGCATATCTGCATGATTAGTTTAGAGATTCGATACCTGTATCCAGCCAGGGCACGTCTGTAACCAACCTTTTGAAGTTCCGGATTCGATTCCTGTATCTAGCCAGGGCATATTTGTGAGCGTTTGATTGTAGATTTGATACCTGTATCTAGCCAGGGCATATCTGCATGAAGAGACTGAAGATCAACACCTGTAGCAAGCCAGGAAACCATCTTTCTTTCTCAGGTACGCAAATTCTCGCTAAGGAATCTCTTACGCGATCGACACCTCCCGATGGCATCTTTAAGCCCATCTCCACAACTATCCATTACACTTCCAAATGGCATCTATAAGCCCATTCCCGACATTACATTGCCGATACTCCACTATGCGAATGCAAATTTCTAGGCACTCTAGTGTTCAATCATCTTCCACCTTCGGATCACGAAAGGCACGCAAGCCAATCTACATCCTCAGGTCTAATAAGATTGAACAGGGGCAACTGTTGTACCCCAAAATTTGCCCTCCCATTTCATCAACATTTTCTCACCACAAGACCCTTGGAGCTCAAGAACAAGTTAGGATTTGCTCTGCTCAAGACTCCTCCTTGCACTGTTGACCCAAATTAGGGTTTGAGTTTGCACAAAGATGTTTTGACCTAAAATTCCCAAAATTACTTTCATGCTTCATGTTGGACTCACAAGTTTATCCATACCAAGTTTCAAGCCTTGATTCCAATCTTTGCCCAGTCAATTGGACAGTTGACCTAGAAATCAGCTGTATTGGGGAAAAAGTCAACTGTGGCCAATTGACAGTCAAACCTCATGATTTTTGACCCACATCAACATTATGAACTCATATGGATCATTTGATCAAGTTTGGATCACAATTCCACAAGAAATTTGATCAGATCACCAAAAGGGCAAAATGGTCATTTTTAGGGTTTTGACTACACAAAGGCAATTTTTGACTGTTTGACCTAGCCAATGGCAAACCAAGCTCACATATGGACTCAAGGACTCATTGGCATTGTCTTGACATGTTCAACAAGTTCAAAAGATCCCAAATGCACAAGATTGACAGATGAATTTTCCAGTCAATTGATCAAAATTTGACTGTATACTGAAAAGTTAAACTTTGACTTTTTGGTCAAAATCAAGTGCCAAGATTCATTTTTCATCAAGACATGTCAAATTATGAAACTTGTTCATCAAGAAACCAAAAATTACAAATTAGGGTTTAAAATGAAGAAATTTCATAACTTAGAATTTTTCTAAGTTATGAAATTCCCTTTTTTTTCCTAACTTTGTCCCATCTTTTCATCAAGATATACTTGGATTAAAACAAAACTCAAAACATGAAAGTTGTAGTCCATTGCAAAATCTACAACTTTGATTCACAAAGTTTCCTCAAAATAAGCTTTTAGCTCAAGTTATGATTTTTGGAATAGGGGTGCAAAACATTCTTAACTTAGAAAATTTTTGACCTATTTTAGGCAGGATTTTTGCCCAACTTCATGGCCACTTTTCACATGCTTCCACTTGGAATCTCAACTTTCATTACAAAGATGGATTGTAGTACACATTTCAAGCTTTCCAAATTGTCCAAGAACTCATCAAAAACCCTTGTAGTTAGGGAGATTCGAATTTGTCAAGATGGGAAAAAGTCACTTTGTTCATGGCCAAATTCATGTACATAACACTTTGCATTTTCAAACTCAGCTTGCACAAGCTAGGTTAGAGGCATCTAATCCCATTAACACTCAATAATTCAATGCTAAACCTTTGTGCCAAGATGTTATTTTGCTCATTTGGTCATTACATGGAAGATTAACATTTAGATGGAAAAAGCATTTTAGCCATTTTTGAAAAGGTGCACTTTATGTCAAAACACAAATCAAAGAGGTACAAGCCAGATCTTTTAGGAACAAGATTATGGACTAATCCCACTGATCAAGGAGAGAAAAGGCTGCATGCTTGAGGGGCCTGTGATAGCCTATAATCAAGTTTGACAAACTTTGCTTAGATAAGAAGAAACTTGGCAAAACTGATCCAACATTCACTTCCTGCAAGCAAGAGCCTAAACCAACTTTGTGAACACACTTCATACTCCCTAACTAACCTGAAGCACGACCAAACCATCCCTAGAACTCCTTCATTCACAGAAACACCATTTTTCTGCAAGAAACAGGGCATTCTGCATTTTGACTTGGCCAGTTCATTTCCCTCGTGCGTTCTCATCCAAACCACCTCAAACACATTCCATAACATTCATACAAACTATCCCAAGCCTTGGAAACAGACTGTAACAGCCATAGCCAAGTGTGCCATTTTCACTTTTCTCTCTTGCAGGTTGACTTCCATAGCTTGATTCAGAAGGATTCAAGGCACACCAAGCATTGGAGGAGCATCCTTGGACCTCAAGCAAGCTGTACAAGTCCTCACACTGCATTAAAAGTACCTCCATTGTTGTACACGATTCAAGCTGAACAGGTAAAAGTTTGAACTTCTATCTCTCTATCCAAGCATATCTAGGCTTAGGTTTGTGAAGAAGTTATGTCCTACTCATGGCCCTGAAGCTACCCATATCATTACTTTTCATTTATGTTGTGTGTGCTGAGAGAATTTTGAACCTGAACATTAAACAAAAGTTAGGTCAGGAATTGGGGGAGAAAAAATTCTCTCTCATTTCTGAGAGTTAGATCAACTTCTTTATATGTTTAGAATCGTGACATGATGCTCTATAATGTTTATGTTGTGAGTTTTTGTTAAAAGTCAAAGAATCAAGAGATAGCAGTTGGAGAAGGAAACACGCGTTTTTCTGTTTGGAAGGTTGCTGGAGGTTGAAGACAAAGCCCCTTGGGCTGGGCCTGACCTTTTTTTCTGTTTGCACCACTATTTCTCACATACACCTCCTTGGCCCATTGTGTGTTATTTTTATCATTTTTGATTTTTTCTTTTTTATTCTGACTCATTATTTTTTGTCAAAATATAAAAAACATTAAAAATATTTTTTCAACCATTTTTGCATTTTATTTGGATTTTTATTTGCTTTATTTAAACTTGTACATATAAATAAACATATTTACTTTTATTTAAAATACTAAAGAATAATACAAAATACATTTTATTTTCTGATTTTATTTTATTTTATCTTTTGAAAACATTTCCTAAAAAATGTACCTTTTTTGTAAATAATAAATATTTTATTTTTGTATATATTTAATATATTTAATACATAATATAAACACTTATATATTTTATTAGAATATTTAGGATAAAAATATAAAGATAATACATTTTTATTTTTATTAATATTTAACCTCAAAAATTACTTTTTTACAATATACTTCTCTTTTATTTATTTTTTTTGTATATAATTAATAAATATTGTATAATATAAATAATAAATACTATTTACTTATAAAATTAGGGTTTTGCCCTAAACCATGAAAATATCCAAAAACAAATAAATACCTAATTTTGCCTTAAGTAAACATCTTTCACACTTGTAAATAAGTCACATACACATTTACAATACACATTTATTCATTCTTGTACATTTGATATATTTTACATTGCGATCGATTCGATTTGGTTGTAAATATTTGGACACTACTCCCCTATTAAAGTCTCATCCCTATTTGAACATTTGTACCCCCATCCCCATGATTATTTTGTAATAATTTAGGACTTTAAATTCCGCATTTTAAAGCTTTCTAAATATGCCATGATAGACTTAGGGTTTGTATGCAAAAATCAAATAACAAATAGCTTGACTTAATTCAAAGATAACAAAGCATGAAAATGGACAACACCAATCACACTTGCACCCCTAGGGTTACTCCACTTGTTGCCTTCAATATTGGGCCATGTTGCATGTTAGGTGTCTTTGGCAAAACAAAACAATTCAAATGATCATAGTCCCTCGATGACGCTTTCAAAAGTTGCCTAAAATGATCATAGTCCCTTAAAGGAAAAATTTCCAAAGACACTTGGCGCTATTGCAATCATGGTCTAAACGATGACCCGCGCCCGTCCCGTTAACATCCTAACACAAGATTGTCCACCAAGTACAATGGTGGAACAATACTGTTAAAAGGGTTAAAACATAGGAAAGATCTTTGAGAAATTTAGGGTAGATAGCTCTTGGTTACTTGACCAACCTTGCAAAACAATCCTTGCCATTTTTCAAAACACACATCACAACACACTTTCAAAACAACTTTCAAAAACATTGAAAACTTTTTAAAAGACAAATACACCTTTGTATACATTCAAACATGAATCATTACAAAGGTTGCCACAACAAATGGCCTCTTTTCAAAACATTTTCAAACCCACACACAAAGCACCATTTCAAACAATTGAAAATGCAAGGCAAGTGATCTAAGTAAGTAACTAAGATCCCATGGATAACCATGGATAGAAAGGGTGCTAATACCTTCCATTTCTATAATCTACTCCCCGAACCCAAGAAAACATCTCAAAGGTTTTTGCTGTGCTTTTTAACCTCTCCTTAGGATAAAATAAAAAGTCGGTGGCGACTCTTGCTCAACCGAAACATTTGCGAAAACAAACGCAAAACCTCAAGTCAGTTCTCCCACCGTATCACAAATATAAGCTCAGACTGAACCCTAGCAAGTGCACTTTCGGAGTCAGGTCCAGTAAACTTTTCGGATTTATCGTCAGTAACAAAGGCATCAAGGTTGATCCTGCCAAAGTCAAAGCTATACAAGAAATGCCTCCCCCCCGCACTGAAAAGGAGGTCAGAGGTTTCTTGGGACGCTTAAACTGCATTGCAAGGTTCATCTCTCACCTAACATCTACCTGTGAGCCAATCTTCAAGCTGTTGAAGAAAGATCAGGTGGTTGAATGGAACAATGATTGTCAAGTTGCTTTTGATAAGATCAAGGAGCATTTGCTGGAACCTCCTATCTTGATGCCACTCGTCGAAGGAAGGCCTTTAATCATGTATCTGACTGTTTTGGATAGCTCAATGGGGTGCGTACTGGGCCAACATGACGAGTCTGGCTGAAAAGAGCATGTCATTTATTACCTTAGCAAAAAGTTTACCGACTGTGAGACTCGCTACTCACTGCTCGAGAAAACTTGCCGCGCTTTGGTATGGGCTGCTCGCCGGCTAAGGCAGTATATGTTGACATATACCACTCTGCTGATTTCTAAAATAGATTCGATCAAGTACATCTTCGAGAAGCCCGCTTTATTCGGAAGAATCGCTAGATGGCAGATGATCTTGACTGAGTATGATATTCAGTACACAACCCAAAAATCTATAAAGGGGAGTGTACTAGCTGACCATCTAGCTCATCAAGCCGTCGAAGATTACCAATCTATGAGGTTCTACTTCCCTGACGAGGATATTATGACTTTGGACAACATTAAAGGTAACAAACCGTATGACGGACCTGAACAAGGATCCCGATGGACCCTGTACTTTGATGGTGCTTCAAATGCACTTGGCAACGGTATCGACACGGTACTTATCTCTCCAGAAGGTTGTCATACACCTTTCACTGATAGACCCTGCTTCAGCTGCACCAACAACATGGCCGAGTATGAAGCTTGTATCTTTGGTCTCAAGGATGCTATTGACTTAGGAATCAAATCTTTGATCATATTTGGGGACTCAGCTTTGGTTATCAGTCAAATCAAAGGAGAGTGGGATACTAAACACCCTAACCTCATCCCTTACAAAGAACATGTCCTGACATTGTTACCACATTTCGAGCAGATTACCTTCGAGCACTTCCCGCGAGAAGAGAATCAGCTAGCAGATGCGCTAGCTACAATGTCATCCATGTTTAAACTTAACTGGGATAATGAGGCACCTCAAATCACCATCGAATGAATGGACGAACCTGCTCATTGTCACGATATTAATACCGAAGAAGTGATGGACCGACCTTGGTTTCATGACGTCAAAAGGTATCTCGAAGCACAAGAATACCCTGAAGGAGCTTCAGTCAACGACAAAAAGTTCTTAAGGAGGTTCGCTGCCAAGTTCTTTCTGAGCAATCGTATCCTATACAAGCGCAATCTTGATTGTGTCCTACTCCGTTGTGTGGACAAGATTGAAGCTAAGCAGATCATGGCTAAACTGCATAATGGCACTTTTGGCACCCACTCGAGTGGTCATACGATGGCTAAGAAGATTCTAAGGGCAGGCTACTACTGGTTTACCATGGAGGTTGATTGTCATCAACATTCCCGTACTTGTCACAAATGCCAAATCTATGCTGACAAGGTACATATTCCTCCAGTTCCTCTCAATGTCTTAACAGCTCCTTGGCCATTCGCGATGAGGGGAATCTACATGATTGGAGGGATCAAGCCCACAACATCCAATGGACACCATTTCATCCTGGTGGCCATTGATTACTTTACCAAGTGGGTCGAAGCAGCTTCCTTCGCCTCCATTACAAAGAATGTGGTTGCCCGCTTCATCAAGCAGAACCTCATATGCCGGTATGGTATCCCCGACAAGATTATTACGGACAATGGTACAAATTTGAACAATACTATGATCACTGCTTTGTGCGAGCAGTTCAAGATTCAACATCATAATTCATCTCCCTATCGGCCTAAGATGAACAGTGTTGTTGAAGCTGCGAATAAAAATATCAAGAAGATCATACAAAAGATGACATTCACCTACAAGGACTGGCATGAGATGTTACCGTTTGCTCTGCACGGGTACCGTACCACGGCACGCACTTCAACTGGGGCAACCCCTTTTTCTTTGGTATACGGCATGGAGGCTGTTTTACCTATTGAGGTTCAGATCCCTTCCTTGAGAATCATGAAGGATACTGGTTTGAGTGAAGATGATTGGATTCAGACCCGACTTGATCAACTTAACTTGATTGACGAAAAACGACTTACTGTTGTTTGCCATGGTCAGGTGTATCAAAAACGTATGATCAAGGCCTTCAACAAGAAAGTCAAGAGACAATTATATCAAGTCGGGGACCTTGTAATCAAGAGAATCATCTTGCTGCAAAGTGATCCCAAGGGCAAATGGACTCCTACTTACGAAGGACCATTTGTGATCAAAAACATCTTTTCGGGTGGGGCAATGATCTTAACCACCATGGACGGCGATGACCTGCCACACCCTGCGAACGCAAACATAGTCAAAAGATACTACGCATAAAAATGACCCGACAAGTTGAAAACCCGAAAGGGCGACTTGGGCAAAAATGGGCATCCCGGTGAATCGAAAACCCGAAAGGGCGGTTCAGGCAAAAATTAGGGATAAAACGGAAAAAATTTGTACACCCGGCAAGTTGAAAACTTGAAAGGGCGACTTGGGCAAAAAAGGGTTTCCCGGTGGATCGAAAACCCGAAAGGGCGGTCCAGGAAAAAGTTAGGGAATCAAAGCGTATGACTATGTCTTGTTGGGTCACTTTAAGGACAATCTCTTCACGGACAAGCTCCAAGCTTCTGATCAATCCAATCATCTGCGAACGAGGAAACAAATGGATAAGATACTCAGAGTTATGAAGGCTATAACAGAATGGGAACCCCATGAAATTGTTACACATAGCCATCTTTCTTTGTATAAATTTTTTATTAATTTCATGACAACATCCTCTTACTAGGATGTCTCTCTCCTTTGTACAAAATACTTACACAAAGTTAATACAAAGATATTTCAAAGTGCAAAAATTTGTTTGTTCTTTCTTTTTTACACTTATGTTTTATTTGAAAAATGTCCAATGATTTACTAAATGATCATATGCATTTGAATATAATCACTGCTTACAAATGAAACAGAATGAGAAAGGATAATTACTGATAGGTTGAAAGTAAAAGAATACGTCTTTATGCTATTCTGGAGGAAATCCCCTGCAGTATGTCATCCAGATCCTCAACAGAGCCAAAACTTTGAAATGCATATCCCCAGCGGAGTTAAATTTCATCAGAATTAAGTTTCTAAACTCCCGACTCCCAGCGGAGCTAGAAAACTTTGAGCTACAAACCCTCAGCGAGGATAAAACTTTTTTCCCCAACGAAGTCCAAAAATTCAAATCTTTAAACCCCGGTGGAGTACTATCCAACTTCCTCCGATTCCCCAGTAGATTGGCATACAACCCAAGCTTTCGAAAATTCTCCAACAAGATAAACATTCTCCCCACAGAGTTATTTCCCAGCGGAACGAAGATTCTTGTTCCCATTTCTCCAGTTGAAGCCTCCCAGGTTTTAATTCCCCAGTAGAGATCGTCGGAGTTGTCCTTGTTTCCCCAGGAAGGTCATGAAGGATCCTCAATTTCCCATAAGTCACCAAGGATTTTTAATCCTCAGCAGTAGTCCAAAGGATTTCTCAGTCTCAGTAATCGAAGGTTTTAAATCTCCAGCAGCAGTCAAGGGTTTATTTTCCTCGGCAGCAGTCAAATATTTCATTATCTCTAGTTATCAAGGATTTATTTTCCTTAGCAAGACAGCTAATCAACTTACATGCACATCCATTACGTTCATATATCATAAATATTGATAGAACACATTTTATTGCATCATATATGGCATGCAACATAACTTTATGTTTTTAGCTAACATTTTACCCTTTTCAGGATAAGATTAAAAGTTATCTTTAACAAATATTCAGAGGTCTCGGTTACAGTATGGATACACCCCAGACACGAAGGTCATTCTATTACTCATTCAGAATTTCAAGTCAAGATACAATCAAGATACACTCCAGACACGGATGCCATTATGTCACTCATTCAGACTTCAACTATCAGATACAGACTAGATACGCTCCAGACACGGATGCCATTCTGTCACTAATTCAGACTTCAACTATCAGATACAGACTAGATACGCTATAGATGCGGAAGCCATTCTATTTCTCATTCAGATTCAACTATCAACCTCAGGTTCAGATACACTCCAGACATAGAAGTCATTCTATTGCCTTTTCAGATCTCAGTTACAGTTCAGATACACTCCAAACACGGAAGTCATTCTGCTACTCATACAGATCTCAACTTCAGATACGGTTCAGATATGCCCCAGACACGGAAGCCATTCTGACACTCATTCAAACCTATTCCCTAGCCCAGAGATACTCTAGACACATATGTCTTTCTGTTGCTTATTCATATTTCAAGTTTCGGATACAATATAAATACACTCCAGACACGGAAGTCATTCTGATATTCATTCAAGAATCAAATACAGTTACAGCTTGGATACGCTCCAGACACGGACGTCATTCTTTTGCTCATACAAATCCAATCTCCAGATACAACTCAGATGCGTTCCAGACACGGATACCATTTTGGTATTCATTCTCCTGATTTCCAACAAACAGTCTTGGATGGCATCTTTAAGCCCATCTTCAGCAAGGTTCTACCATCTCCAAATGGCATCTTTAAGCCCATTCCCTCACCTACATTTTGACGAGTGCAAATTTACGGGCACTCTAGTGTCCAATCCTCTTTTACCTTCGAGTCACGAAAGACAAACTCGCCAATCTAACTCTTCAGGTTCAATAAGATTGAACAAGGGCAGCCGTTGTACCCCAAAATTTTTCCTCTCATTTTATCAAGATTTCCCCTCACAAGGCTCCTTGAGCTCCAGACAGGATTAGGGTTTTGCACTGCCCAAGATATCTCCTTGCACTGATGACCTAAATTAGGGTTTGAGTTTGCACAGAGATTTTTGGACTTTCAATACTCAAAGTGAATTTCATACTTCATGTTGGACTCATAAGTTTGTCCATACCAAGTTTCAAGCCTTGAATCAAATTTTTACCCAGTCAATTGGACAGTTGACCTAGAAATCAACTGTATTGGGGAAAAGTCAATTGTGGCCAATTTACAGTAAAACCTCATGAATTTTGACCCACATCAACATTATAAACTCATATGAACCATTTGATCAAGTTTGGACCACAACTCCACAAGAAATTTGATCAGATCACCAAAAGGGCAAAATGGTCATTTTTAGGGTTTTGACTGCACAAAGCCAATTTCTAATTTTTGACCTAGCCAATGGCAAATTTGGCTCAAGAATGGATTCAAGGACTCAATGGCATCATCTTGACCTATTCACAAGGTTCAAAAGATCTCAAATGCATTGGATTGACAGATGAATTTTTCAGTTAACTGATCAAAATTTGACTGTACACTGAAAAGTCAAACTTTGACTTTTTTGTCAAAATCAAGTGCCAAGGGTCATTCATCATCTAGATGTGTCAAAACATGAAACTTTTTCATCAAGAAACCCATTTTTGAAAATTAGGGTTTAAAGTTGAAAAAATAAATAACTTAGAATTTTTCTAAGTTATGAAACTTTCTTAATTTTTCCTAACTTTGCCCAACATTTTCACCATGATGCAGTTGGATTAAAACAAAACTTCCAACATGAAAGTTGTAGTCCTCCACAAAGTCTACAACTTTGATTCACAAAGTTTTCCCAAAATAAGCTTGGATCTCAAGTTATGAGTTTTGGAACAAGGGTCCCTAAAACTTTTAACTTAGTGAAATTTTGCCCTAGTTTAGGCAGGATTTTGACCTATCTTCATGGCCATTTTTCACATAGTTCCACTTGGAATATCAAATTGCATTTCAACGATGGATTGTGGAGCATGTTGCAAGCTTTCCAAAATGTCTAAGAACTCTCCAAACTCATTTGTGGTTAGGGAGAATCGAAGGCTTGAAGTTGGAAAAAACTCATTTTTCATCCATGGCATGTTCATGTTCATACAAGTTGCAAATTCAAATCAGCTTGCTTTGCACTAGATTACAGGCCTCAAAACCATTTCGCACTCAATAATTAAATTCAAATCCATTGGTCTAAGACATTGTTTTGGTCATTAGAACATTGCACACAAAATTAATCCTTAAGTAGAAAAAGGTACATTACCATTTTTGCCATAATCTTGCTTTATGTCAAACCACAATCTTTGAGCATTGGTCCAGATCATATGCAACAAATAAAATCCACAAATTAGAGGGGCCAAGAGCAGAGGGTGAAAGCATATGGATAGCCTTTACAGGCCTGTTTCATATCACTTCACACACTTTGCTTAATTTGTCCAAAACACAAAGAGGGGGAACCTCAGCAAAAACCAACTTGGGGCAAGCATTTGAAACATCTTTCTCACACCCCTTTGAGCCAGAAACATGACCCTTGGAGCATTCAAACTTCCCATAGCACAAAATCACATCTCATTGGGAAAACAGGGTAGCATCTGCAACTTGAGTTCTATCTCACATTTTGCTCGTGCGTTTTGCCCCAAGTTGGTTCAAACATCTTCCACATAACCCATCCAAACTATCCCAACCCTTAAACATCAACTGTAACTCCATTTACAGGGTTTGCCATTTTCATTTTGAGCTTGTACAGATTGAGTTTTGTAGGCTTGTTCAAGCACCTTCAAGGCAAGCTAGGCATTGGAGAAGGTCAAGTGAAGTTCAAGCAAGCTCCCAAACATCTCAGGCCTTGCTGAAAAGCTCCACATTGCCATACACGAAGTCAGCTGAAAACATGTTTTTGTCAACTTCCTATCTCTATATTTAGGAACATTTAGACTTAGGTTTGTGAATAAGAAATGTAGTATTCATATCCATGAAGTTGTACATATGCTCAGTTTTCATTTTAATTAATCATGCTAAGAGAATTTGGTCCATGAATATCCTGAAAAAATTAGGTTACGTTTTAGGGCAGAGAAATTCTCTCTGGTCTTTG
Organism: Vicia faba; assembly: GCA_948472305.1. Lineage (NCBI taxonomy): Eukaryota > Viridiplantae > Streptophyta > Magnoliopsida > Fabales > Fabaceae > Vicia > Vicia faba. Next base: position 577 of record CATIWC010002592.1, on the reverse strand, counting down.
AGAGTTAGGACAAGTTTTTTATATGGTTGGATTCGTCTTGAAAAGCTCTACAACTTTGATGTTATGTGTTTTTGCAATAGAGCTCGTATGCAGGATATTCATGTTTGGTACAGGCGCGCGCGTTTTTGAAAGTCAGAGGTTGAAGATGAAGTGTGGTGGGTTGGGCTTGGTCCTGGCTCACTATTGACACCCCCTCTTACTTTTTGCACCCCCTGGCCCATTTCTTCATACTTTTGTATTTTTCCATTTTATTTTCATTTCTGATTTTGTTTTCTTATTTTCTAAATATAAAAATACTCAAAAAATATTTTTATAATTTTTTACATTTATTTTATATTTTATTTTATTTCTTTCTAACATGAAAAATAATTTAATTAATATATATGTTATTTATTGAAAACTTAAAAATGATTTATAAATTATACTTTTTTATATTATTCTTTATTTTATTGACATTTAAAAAAATATTATCCTAAATATATTTTTTAGTCTTGTAAATATTTTATTTTTATTATACATATTTAATATAATTAATATATATATATATATATATATTTTAATAATACATAATTATAAA